>OY882875.1:34380000-34910000 GCA_963693515.1 Pipistrellus nathusii | reverse complement strand
GGAGGCCCCGCCCTACAATTGTCCTTTGCCAGACACCCAGGGTTCTCTGCCCTGGCAGCCTTCGTCCTTGCTCTGCTCCTGTCTGTCTAACTGCCTCCCACACTGCATGCCACTCATTCGGAGCCTGGTGTGGTTGCTCACCAGGGTTAGGTTTTAAACCGCAGCCTCCGTTCCTTCTGTTATCCTGTAACATGCATAACCGGTCTCTCCCAGAGGCCCCCGTCCAAGTGTGCAGCAGAGCGAGGGCGGCAAGGCGGTGAGAGGTGATGGGTGTTTTTCTGTGAGGGGAAACTTGGACCGAGCTGATGTTTATAAGCACGAGGGAGACAGGACATTGCGTGCTTAACCCAACTTCCCCTTTTCTGAGTAATTTTTTCGTTCTTACACAATTCAGTGATCCCGTGGGCTCAGCCCCGCCACCCAGCGGGTAAGTGAATGTACTGTGGATGGAGATCCTCAGTCCAAGAATTGTCTCAAAAACACAGAAGCTTTTCTGAGGCTTGAAACTTGGCCCAAACGGCTCCCTCAGAGGCGAAGATGATTCATTGATCGTGAGAAAAAGAAGCAGAGAAAGGAATACGGTGTTCATGACGGAGAGAAGAAGCCACATGCTAAAAGTTTTTTTTTTTTACTCAGACTAACAGTTAACAATGCTTTCTGTTAATAACGTGTACAGTGAACAGAGACAACTAGACAGTGTGTGGTAAAGAAAAGGCCCAGCCCTGGCCAGTGGGCTCAGTTGCCTAGAGCATCATCTGCTGCATTTGAAGGTCATGGGTTTGATCCCACGTACAGGAGGCAACCTATCGATGTCTCTCTCTCTCTCTCTCCCCCCTCTCCCTCCCTCTCTAAAATAAATTTAAAAAGAAATTGCATAAACAATTGACTCTAGATAGGCCGCAGATGTGTGTGTTTTTAAATATATTTTATTGATTTTTTACAGAGAGGAAGGGAGAGGGATAAAGAGTTAGAATCACGGATGAGAAAGAAAAACACGGATCAGCTGCCTCCTGCACACCCCCTACTGGGGATGTGCCCACAACCAAGGTACATACCCTTGACTGGAATCACTGGAATCGAACCTGGGACCCTTCAGTTTGCAGGCTGATGCTCTATCCACTGAGCCAAACCAGTCAGGGCTGCAGATGTTTTGTAGCGTGTATATTGCAATTTGGAGAGTTCAAATGACTTGCCCGAGTTCACACAACTAGGACAAAATTCATCTGATTTATGGTTCAAAGAGCTTTCTACTAAGAGCAAAATCTTTCTTTTCTATTAGAGCAGCTCTGATTTTTTAAGTCATCCTCTGTTTAGACTCAATTGTCACCTTTGTATTCCTACAGCATGTCAGACATGCTTCTATATGTTATATATATATATATATATATATATATATATATATATATATTGTGTGTGTGTGTGTGTGTGTGTGTGTGTGTAGTTAATCCTCACCTGAGAATATTTTAGGACATTTTCCCGTTGATTTTTAGAGAGAGTGGAAGGTTGGGGAGAGACTGAGAAACATCGATTGGTTGCCTTCTGGATTGATCCTGCAACTGAGGTTCCTGCTCTTGACCAGAATCGAACCCAGGACTCTTCAGTTTGCACGCTGATGCTCTATCCACTGAGCCAAACTAGTAGGGCTATATGTTATGCATATTGATAGTTTATATTGTAATTATGTTTATCTGACTATTCCTTCCCACTAAACTGAGCTCCCCAAAGATAGGAGCCACATTGTCTGTGGCCTGGCATGGCTTAGGCGCTTCAAAGATTCTAAAGGAGGGTAAACAGGAACCCATCAGATTATTCGCACGGCCCAGTGCATTGTTCCGGTTTTGGTTGCTTCTCCTGTGCCGATGGTATTCCTTCCTGGCTGCAGGCTTGCTTGTGGTAGATGAAGGTCAGTGACCTTCACAAAGAGAAAACAAAATCACGGCAGAACATTTTCCGTTTCAGATGCTATAGTTTTATGATAGCAATGGGGTTTTCAGTTCTTGGCTGGGATGAGGCGGAGTAGGAGGGCAAAAAGAAGAGGCTGACTAGTTTTTTAAAAATCTGATTTAACTAGTGTCTTAGAGGTATGAGTAGAAGAACAGTGCTGTTTCAAGGCTGACTATACAAAACCCTTGATAGCCAGGCTGGGTATGTACAGTGATTGGGTGTTGACCTATGAACCAGGAGGTCACAGTTCGATGCTGGTCAGGGCACAAGCCCTGGTTGTTGGCTGCACCCCCAGTTGGGGGCCTGCATCATTCTATCTATCTACCCTGTTTCCCCAAAAATAAGACAGTGTCTTATATTAATTTTTGCTCCCAAAGATATGCTAGGTCTTATTTTCAGGGGATGTCTTATTTTTCCATGAAGAATAAAACGGTACACATTTATTGTTAAATGAAAATAAAGGAAATTTATTACCTGTATACGGTGCGATAGTATGGTAGTTGTCAACACAAACCAGACAAACTGTGAATCCTACAGTATCAAGAATTTACTCATTTATTCAATGACAATCATGTCATCATCTTCTGGAACATCATCATAACAATCCAATTCCTGAATTTCCTGGTGAATTTCTTGTGATTCCATTTCTTTCAGAATTAGTGGACCAAATCTCTCATGTTTAGCCTAGGGGGGCCTTATTTTCAGGGGATGCCTTATATTTCACTCAGAAGAAAACCTGAAAGTAGGTCTTATTTTCGGAGGATGCCTTATTTTCAAGGAAACATGGTATCTCCGTCTCCCTCTCCTTCTCTCTTTTTCTCTGAAATCAATAAAAATATATTTAGAAAACAAACAAAACCCCTTTGATATTAAAATCATTTGTTCTTTGAACCAATAGCAAAGGATGATTCCAAAATAGCTCATAAGGGCGGCAGAATCTAGTTTTCCTTTCTGATTTCTCTTTCTCTTTCTTAAAACCCACCCTCTATTCAAACACACATTTTATCTCAGGAAACATATTTAACTTATTCCTTCCTATTACTGTTGGGAGGACGATGAATAATCTGGTTTGGGAGCAGCAGGAAAATGAAGGAAGGACTTTTATTGGCTAATGTCCTGTCTCCTCCCCGCCCCTCAGCTTAGCTGGTGCAGTTCCTTGGCCCTGGTTTTGAGAACTGTACTCACTGGAGCATGGAAATTCTCTTTCCTTGAGAAAAACTGTGGGAAGGAGCTTGCCATGAAGTACAGGAGGAGGGTGAGGAGGTGGTGGGTGGGTCTGGGAAGTGGTTTGAGAAGTTAAGGGGAAAGCTCAGGACTGGCTACGGTGGAAATACCCTCCCTCTGAAAAATCAAAATAAGGAAACATAATGTAGTTGAAATCATATAGAATTTAATATACAGAACTTAGCACATCTCAGGTCTCTCTGTTGAATTATCTCAATTATTTCAGCTTTAATCTGTTATTTACTTTATATTTCTAAACTATATGTCTCTTCTTTTATTTCTTAACTCAGAAACATTAGACATATCTACTCTATTTTTGTTACAGTAATTGAAATTTTAAGCATTTTACATCCCATTGTATCCCTACCTTCCCTTTTCTTGTACCTCACCCTTCCAATAGAGTTATATCACAAGTTTGGCTACATCAATAGACAGTGTTACATTATTGTTATCTTTACATATTTTTATTGATTTCAGAGAGGAAGGGAGAGGGAAGGAGAGATAGAAACATCAATGATAAGGGAGAATTATTGTCTGCCTCCTGCATGCCCCCCTCTGGGGATAGAGCCTATAATTCCAGGAATGTGCCCCTGACCAGAATTGAACCCAGGACCCTTCAGTCCACAGGCCAACTCTCTATCCACTGAGCAAAACTGGCTAGGGCTGTTTTATCACTGTGTCAATAATGTGGAGCCAAGTAGTGTATTTTGATTGTCTTGTGTCTTGAACAATTCTGTTTGTTGTGAAGTTATAATAATTTATCGAGTGTACTATGCACCTATCTTAAATTTATTTCTCAAATGACAATTCTGCCAAATGATTATTAATATTTTCTCTCAAATGGGCAACGTGTCAGATAACTTCATTTTCTTTTTCCTGGAGAGCTTCCTGGTCCCGAACACTTCTTTTTAGTCACCAGCGCCACCTGCTGTCTATAGGTGGATAGGAAAGGCAGAATTATGAGGCGCAGGATAGATGTCCTTTCTCTGGTCTCTGACCTTGAGAGTGACCATCTGGAGGAAGGAATGTGGTCCTTGCGACAAGAGTTAGAAGAGAGAATATAAAATCATTAGCTATTCTCTTCCCTGGCCCCATCACCTTTTTCTTTTCTGTGTTTTCCCAGGAGGAGGGAAGCCTAGTCTATCTTTCTTTCTTCCCATGCTACGGTCATCCTAAGCTTCAGTCTGATTCCCCAGGGCAGTGTTTCCCAAAGGGTGGTACATGTACCCCCAGGGATACGGGAAGAGTTTGGTGGGGGTACGCGTTGCACCGGAGTTTGGTGGGGATATGCCCTGCACCGTGCTTAGCTGCGCCTAATTCTACGTTCTCATGAGTACGAGGGGTACTCAGCATTACGAAAATTATAGAAGGAATACACATATGTCAAAAGTTTGAGAACACTGCCCCAGAGGAAGAGGGAGAGCTGGGCTGCCCACTTGCAAACAAAAACTTACAGCTTTATTGTGTGTAATTGGTGGATGATAAACTACACCTAGTGAAAAGTGTATAATTTCATGTTTTTTATATGAAATTGTTGCTACGCTCAAGATAATAAACATGCTACTCCCAAATGTTTCCTCATGCCCCTGCCCTCGTTTTGTTTTCTTTGGTAAAGTGTCTTCATTGTTGGCACCTCCACCCCCCACCCTGATTTTTAAACAAGACTTTATTATTGAAAGTATTACATAGGTTCTCCTTGCCCCTGCATTAACCTCTTCCAGCCCGCTCCCATCCTCTCCTTCCACCCCATTAAAAAAATACTTTTAATGATTTCAGAGAGAAAGGAAGAGGGAGAGAGAGAGGAAAACATCAATGATGAGGGAGAATCATTGATTGGCTGCCTGTTGCACACCCGACCTGGGGATCAAGCCTGCAACTTGGGCCTGTGCCCTGACCGGGAATTGAACCCTGACCTCCTGGTTCATCCACAGAGCCACCAGCCATTCCTCCTTCCCTTCCTCCACCAGGCATTGATCTCTGTTCTGTTGTTATATATTAGTTTGTACTTTCTATAATTTTAGTCAATGGAAGCATAATGTAAGGACTCCTTTTTGTTGGCTATTTTTGCTTGCATTATTATTTTGAAATTCGCCATGCTGCATGGATCTGTAGTTTATTCCATATCATTGCTCAGTGGCATTCTGCTGTGTGGATTTACCACGATCGGTGTCCCCATGGACTCACGGAGGGACATGTGGCTTGTTTCCCGCTCTTGGTTATTTAAACAAGACCACAGTGGACATCGCCATGCAAGGCTCTGCATAGAAGCACGTCATTGTTTCTCTTGGGCCGATATTCAGGAGTGGAATGTTTTAGTGGTATGGTAGGTGTACACTTAGCTTTTAACAAAACTGCCAAATGGTGACACTATTTGCATCCCCGACAGAGTCAGGGAGCGCTCACCTTGCCAACAGTTGCTCCAGTCAGTCTTTCACATTTTAATCCTTCGAACTGGGTGTAGTAGTTTTTCTTTGTGGTTTTATTTTGATTCGCATTTCCTAGTGACAAAGATGTGGAGCATCTTTTCAAGTGCTTATTTTGAAGGATTCTCTTTCCCCACCCTCTTTTTGTTGTTAATCCCCAGTCATGGATCTTTTTCTTTTTTCTTTAATATATTTTGTTTTTTTACAGAGAGGAAGAAAGGAGGATAGAGAGCTAGAAACATCGATGAGAGAAAAACATCGACCAGCTGCCTCCTGCACACCCCTACCTGGGATGTGCCCGCAACCAATGTACATGCCCTAGACCAGAATCGAACCTGGGACCTTTCAGTCCTCAGACTGAGGCTCTATCCACTGAGCCAAACCGGTTTCTGCAGCCAAGGATCTTTTCCAATTGATTTTTAGAGAGAGTAGAAAGGAGGGGAAGAGACAGAAAATTCCATGTGCAGGAGTCACCTCAATAGATCATCTCCTGCACTGCACTGACCAGCCAGGCCGGACATTGCGTTTAAACCCAGGTACCTGCTCTTGACCACAATCCAACCCGGGACTCTCAGTCCGCAGGCCGACCTACCCCTTTTCACGTCCTGCATTGGTAATAGGGATAATCCTAAATTTGGGCAGAGGAAGCAGTGTTCCTTGACAGGTATCATTAAACGCCAGCTTTCACCAGTGGGCTATAAAATTCTTAATTTACTAGCAATTCCCAAATCTGAGGGATAAAATTACCCTGGTGAGTTAAGAGAACCACTATAAGGAGCAGTTTCTTAAAAAGATGTTGTGAGTGAAGTGCCTGTTGCCTGAATGTGAAGGGAGAGCCCTACATATTTTTCTTCCCATTTCCTTCCATCAGAACAGATTGCTTTCAGATTAGCTGACGGTCACTTCAGAAACGAGAGAGACGGTGCTTCGATGGGTTGGCCGAGTGGCTGGGGTCCCTGGAGCAGGCGGAGAGGAGGAGATAGCGGATGGAGAATTGCGCAAGAAATGTGGGTGGCAGACTGATAGGCCCTGCCTGGCAGGCACCGGCCAGTGTGTGTGTGCGCTCTGGGGGAAGAGTAGGCAGGCGGGCGAGGCTGAGAGAAGAGGGGGCGACATAAGTGTCAGCACCTGATTAGGTCAGGGACAGGCCCAGGAGAAGAGGGGGGACGTACTGAATATGAAGGTCACCTCCTAAAAGAAAAGCCACCTCCTGAGTGGTTTGTCCGGAGCAGCGTGAGAACTGAGCTGGAATAGCTTTTATTCTCCAGTCTCCTACAAGCCAGATTCCTTCCGCTTCGGGCTCCCCGACCCCGCTCTTCTTTGGGGTTCCGTGCTTTTGTGGTGGCAGCCCCGCCACAGCTCCCCTTTCCTGCCCGGCTCCCCGACCACAGGTGAACGGCTCTCCGGTTCCCCTTCGGTACAGTGTAGTGGTTGCTAACTATCAGGGCTGGAGAGCTGAACGGCCTGGCTTCTGGCTTCGGCGTCTGGCTCTGCCATGCACTGGCCGCATGACTGTGGGCGAGCTGTGATCTCCCTGTACTCGGGTGCTTTTGTAAAAAGAGAGATGAAAATATTACCTCCCTCAGGGAGTTGTGAGGATTAAATGAACTAATACAAGTGTATAGAACAGCCCTGGTGGGTGCTACATATCAGCACAGGCACTGAAGGGTGGTGGGTTCGATTCCCGGATGTACAGGAGGAGAACAATTGATGTGTCTTCTCTCTCTCTCTCTCTCTCTCTCTCTCTCTCTCTCTCTCTCTCTCTCCTCTCTCTCTCTCTCTCTCTCTCTCTCTCTCCCTTTCACCCTCTGAAAAGCAGTGGGAAAATTTCCGCAGGTGAGGATTCACAAAGCAACATCCATTCAGAACAGTGCCTGGCAGGCTGTAAGCTCTCCATAATGAGTTTATTGAAACGTAACTCCTTGGCTCCACTTTCAAGGTGCTTCCCACTCTGTCCTCCACCCTCCGTGCCCTGGTTGCCTTCACGTCTTGCACAGTTCACTGGCCTTTTGCTGATGGCTTCATGGAATCTTGAATCTCTGCTTAACTCAGGTTGCCACTGCCTGGAAGGCCCTCCCCAATTCACCTGATCTTCAAAGGTCCCTTCCCATCCCCTCTCCTCTGCCCCCTCTTATCATTATTGTTTGTGGGGTCTCTCCAGCCCCATTCCCACCAGCATTCTCAGCACGGCGGCATGGAGTGCACATCACCCTCCTCAGTCCCCCCTCCTGCCCATCAGTGTTGTCCCCTCGCAGCCGGAGAACTGGAGGGCAGAAGCAGGGTCTGAGGCTCCTGTGCCCTCTGTGCAGTGAGCACCTCGCCTTCCCTCACTCACTGAGCATCCCTGAGGCCATTCCGCACAGGCCCCGAAGCCATGGCCACCCGCAGCTTTAACGGCGGGTCAGCCAGGGGTAGGTGATGGGTGCTCTCCTGCCCGTGCCATTCTCCAAGGGCAGAGGTTCCTTTCAACGAAGATCCAGACTCCCCCATCCCCGCCTTCACTTCTGAACCCAGAAAGCAAAGCACGTCGCCCTCCTAGCTTCACCAGATGAACCCCTTCCCTCACCATCCTCTCCTCAGAGGAAGCCGGTGTGTTCTCAGGGGCAATGACCTGTCAGTTCTTTCCCGTTAAAAGTCTCATTTTTCTACGGTCCTCAGGGCCACTCCACCCTCTAAACTGGTAGGATCGGGTGGACTGGGGCAGTTCACTTCCTGGAAAGGGGACCAGGGAAGCTGGGGGAGTCCCTGGTGGGGCCGGAGTGCAGACACCTGGTCCAGAACCCTATCCTATGATCCTTTCCACCGCTGGGCTGCAGCCTGTTCTCACTCTGGACCAATGTCATTGTCTCACGTGTCTCCCAGCCCCCACTGCTTCCTGCCGTGATTCTCTTTCAGAGAGGGAGGGAGAGATAGAACCGTCCGTGATGCGAGAGAAACTTCCATGGGCTGCCTCCTGCACGCCCCCTCCTGGGGACCGAGCCTGCAACCCGGACAGGTGCCCTTGGTCGGACTCGAACCCGGGACCCTCCAGTCCGCAGGCCAGTGCCGGCTGGGGCCCTTCAGCGAGTCTTGATGCCGCCCCTGCCCCTCTCCACCCCCAAACCGTCTCCAGCCCCGCCCAGGGCTGGGGCCTGGCTACTGGAGGCAGAGCCACAGGGCGCAGAGGCCGGGCAGCAGCCGGGCGGGGAGGGCGGCCGCGGACAGGGGCGCCCCGGCGGCGTCCGAGGGGAACAGGTGCAGCTGCCCCGGGTCCGGCAGGAAGGCGCGCGCGTCCTCCAGCGCGGCCCGCGCGGCCGCCGCCCAGCGGGGGTCCCCGGACACGGACACGTCGAAGACGCACGAGTGGAAGTAGGCGTCCTCCACCGGCAGCCGCTCCTTGCACAGCCGCCGCGCCGCCGCCGCGCCCAGCGGGCCCGGGGGGCTGCGGGAGAGCCGCTGGCCCGGCGGGCAGCCGCCCACGCACAGCTGCAGGTCCTGCTCCGCCGAGAAGGCGCGCGCCACGTCCTCCGCCACGCGGATGGCGAAGGACAGCTGCCCGGCCGCCTGGCGCACCACCACGGTGGTGCCGATGTAGGCGGCGCGGATCTCCACGTGGCGGCCCGGGCTCGCCGAGCGGATGGACAGGCTGGAGCCCCCCGGCCGGTCCCCGCCGTTGACGGAGCCGTCCTCGAAGGCGGCCGGAAGGTTGTCCACCTCCGCCTGGTACACCTTCTGGTCGATGCACTCCTGCATGTTCTTAAAGATGATGGTGAGCTGGCAGGGCGAGAGGGAAGGCGGTTTGTTCCGGTGCGGGGCACCCTTCCCCTTCTTCCTCTTCCCTTTCTTCCCCTTCCTCTTCTTCCTTTTCCCTTTCCCTTTCCTCTTCCCCTTCCCCTCCTTCCCATTCTTCCCCTTCCTCTTCTTCCTTTTCCCTTTCCTCTTCCCCTTCCCCTTCTTCCCCTTCTTCCCCTTCTTCCCGTTCTCTTCTTCCCTTTCCTCTTCTTCCCTTCCTCTTCCCCTTATTCCCTTCCCCTCCTTCCCATTCTTCCCCTTCCTCTTCTTCCCTTTCCCTTTCCTCTTTCCCTTCTCCTCCTTCCCATTCTTCCCCTTCCTCTTCTTCCCTTTCCCTTTCCTCTTTCCCTTCTCCTCCTTCCCATTCTTCCCCTTCCTCTTCTTCCCTTTCCTCTTCTTCTTCCCCTTCCCTTCCTTCCTCTTCTTTCCCTTCTTCCCCTCTTCTTCTTCCCCTTCCCCTCCTTCCCCTTCTTCACCTTCTTCCCCTCCTTCCTTTTCCTCTTCTTTCCCTTCCTCTTCTTCCCTTTCCCTTTCCTCTTCCCCTTTTCTTCCTTGTCTTCCCTTTCCCCTTCTTCCCCTTCCCCTTTTTCCCACTCTTCCCCTTCCCCACTTCTTCTTCCCCTTCTTCCCATTCCCCTTCCCCCTTCCCCCCTTCTTCCTCTTCTTCCCCTTCTTCTTCTTCCCCTTCTGCCAGAACCGAAACCTAACATTGCCACTGGTAATAAAATGTAAAAAGAGCTAGCCAGGCTTGATGGCTCTGAATGGTCAGAGCTATTAACTCATTGACTCTAAGTTAAGTCACTGGTGGTAAGATGTAAAAAGAGCTGGCTAACCGAAACCAAACATTTGTTCCCTGGTAGTAAAATGTAGAAAGAGTTAGGCAACCTTGATGGCTCTAAATGGTCCGAGCTATTAACTCATCATCTGGTTGAGATAGTGGTGGTTGAGGCAACTTTAATTTGTTAATCATATGTAAATGTAAATTCTTGTTGATTTTCTGTTGTTGGAACTTCCCGCCTAAGAGATGTCTTTGTTTCAGAATCTCAATAAAAGGAATGGTAAAAGGCCAGAGCATGGAGTAGTCCTCTCTAGAGGTGGACTCCCACCTGGCCCCCATTTCCCCAAATTAACTCTTTTCCAGTCTTTTCATTTTAGTGTGCGGCCTTCTCCAGAAACTGGACCCTGAGTGGGCCCTGAAACAAGAAGGATTCCACACCCTTCTTCCCCTTCTTCCATTTCTTCCCCTTTTTCTTCTACCCTTTCCCCTTCTTCCCATTCTTCCCCTTCTTCCCCTTTCCCTTCCTTCTTCCCCTTCTTCCCTTTCTTCTTCTACCCTTTCCCCTTCTTCCCATTCTTCCCCTACTTCCCATTCTTCCCCTTCTTCCCCTTCTTCCCCTTCTTCCCTTTCCCCTTCTTCCCCTTCTTCCCCTTCTTCTTCCCTTTCCCCTTCTTCCCCTTCCCCTTCTTCCCCTTCTTCTTCCCTTTCCCCTTCTTCCCCTTCTTCCTCTTCTTCCCTTTCCCCTTCTTCCCCTTCTTCCTCTTCTTCCCCTTCTTCCCCTTCTTCTTCTACCCTTTCCCCTTCTTCCCCTTCTTCTTCTTCCCCCTTTTCCCCTTCCCCTTCTTCTTCTTCTTCTTCCCCATCTTCCCCTTCTTCCCCTTCTTCTTCTACCCTTTCCCCTTCTTCCTCTTCTTCTTCTTCCCCTTCTTCTTCCCTTTCCCCTTTTTCCTCTTCTGCCTCTTTCTTCCCCTTCTTCCCCTCCTTCCCCTTCTTCTTCCCTTTCCCCTTTTTCCTCTTCTGCCCCTTTCTTCCCCTTCTTCCCCTTCTTCCCCTTTTCCCCCTTCTTACCCTTCTTCCCCTTTTTCCCCTTCTTCCCCTTCTACCCCTTCTTCTCCTTCTTCCCCTTCTTCTACCCTTTCCTCTTCTTCCCCTTCTTCCCCTTCTTTCCCTACTTCCTCTTCTTCCCCTTCTTCCCTTTCCCCTTCTTCCCTTCTTCCCCTTCTTCCCCTTCTTCTTCCCTTTCCCCTTCTTCCCCTCTTCTCCCCTTTCCCCTTCTTCCCCTTCTTCCCTTCTTCCCCTTCTTCCTCTTTCCCCTTTTTCCTCTTCTGCCCCTTCTTCCCTTTCCCCTTCTTTTCCTTCTTCCCCTTCACCCCTTTCCCCTTCTTTCCCTTCTTCCCTTTTTCCCCTTCTTCCCCTTCTTCTTCTTCCCCTTCTTCCCCTTCTTCTTCCCTTTCCCCTTTTTCCTCTTCTGCCCCTTTCTTCCCCTTCTTCCCCTTCTTCCCCTTCTTCTACCCTTTCCCCTTCTTCCCCTTCTTCCCCTCCTTCCCCTTCTTCCCCTTCTTCTTCTTCCATTTCCCATTTTCCCCTTCTTCTTCCATTTCCCCTTCTTCCCCTTCTTTTTCCATTTCCCCTCCTTCCCCTCATTCCCCTTCTTCTTCCCTTTCCCCTTCTTCCCCTTCTTCCCCTTCTTCCCCTTCTTCTTCCCTTTCCCCTTCTTCCCCTTCTTCCCCTTCTTCCCCTTCTTCCCCTTCTTCCCCTTCTTCTTCCCTTTCCCCTTCTTCCCCTTCTTCCCCTTCTTCCCCTTCCCCTTCTTCCCCTTCTTCTTCCCTTCCCTTCTTCCCCTTCTTCCCCCTCTTCTTCCCTTTCCCCTTCTTCCCCTTCTTCCCTTTCCCCTTCTTCCCCTTCTTTCCCTTCTTCTTCCCTTTCCCCTTCTTCCCCTTCTTCCCCTTCTTCTTCCCTTTCCCCTTCTTCTCCTTCTTCCCCTTCCCCTTCTTCCCCTTCTTCTTCCCTTCCCCCTTCTTCCCCTTCTTCCCCTTCTTCTTCCCTTTCCCCTTCTTCCCCTTCTTCTTCCCTTTCCCTTTCTTCCCCTTCTTTCCCTTCTTCTTCCCTTTCCCCTTCTTCCCCTTCTTCCCCTTCTTCTTCCCTTTCCCCTTCTTCTCCTTCTTCCCCTTCCCCTTCTTCCCCTTCTTCTTCCCTTCCCCCTTCTTCCCCTTCTTCCCCTTCTTCTTCCCTTTCCCCTTCTTCCCCTTCTTCTTCCCTTTCCCTTTCTTCCCCTTCTTTCCCTTCTTCTTCCCTTTCCCCTTCTTCCCCTTCTTCCCCTTCTTCTTCCCTTTCCCCTTCTTCCCCTTCTTCTTCCCTTTCCCCTTCTTCCCCTTCTTCTTCCCTTTCCCTTTCTTCCCCTTCTTTCCCTTCTTCTTCCCTTTCCCCTTCTTCCCTTTCCCCTTCTTCCCTTTCCCCTTCTTCCCCTTCTTCCCCTTCTTCTTCCCTTTCCCCTTCTTCCCCTTCTTCCCCTTCTTCCCCTTCCCCTTCTTCCCCTTCTTCTTCCCTTCCCCCTTCTTCCCCTTCTTCCCCTTCTTCCCTTTCCCCTTCTTCCCCTTCTTCCCTTTCCCCTTCTTCCCCTTCTTCTTCCCTTTCCCCTTCTTCCCCTTCTTCTTCCCTTTCCCTTTCTTCCCCTTCTTTCCCTTCTTCTTCCCTTTCCCCTTCTTCCCCTTCTTCCCCTTCTTCTTCCCTTTCCCCTTCTTCTCCTTCTTCCCCTTCCCCTTCTTCTTCCCTTCCCCCTTCTTCCCCTTCTTCCCCTTCTTCTTCCCTTTCCCCTTCTTCCCCTTCTTCTTCCCTTTCCCTTTCTTCCCCTTCTTTCCCTTCTTCTTCCCTTTCCCCTTCTTCCCCTTCTTCCCCTTCTTCTTCCCTTTCCCCTTCTTCCCCTTCTTCTTCCCTTCCCCCTTCTTCCCCTTCTTCCCCTTCTTCTTCCCTTTCCCCTTCTTCCCCTTCTTCTTCCCTTTCCCTTTCTTCCCCTTCTTTCCCTTCTTCTTCCCTTTCCCCTTCTTCCCTTTCCCCTTCTTCCCTTTCCCCTTCTTTCCCTCCTTCCCCTTCTTCTTCCCTTTCCCCTTCTTCCCCTTCTTCTTCCCTTTCCCCTTCTTCCCCTTCTTCTTCCCTTTCCCCTTCTTTCCTTTCCCCTTCTTTCCCTCCTTCCCCTTCTTCTTCCCTTTCCCCTTCTTCCCCTTCCTCCCCTCCTTCCCCTTCTTCCCTTTCCCCTTCTTCCCCTCTCCTTCCCCTTCCCCTCCCCCAGCCAGGCCTGGGACAAGGCTCTGATGAAAAGCCTGGGGGGCCTCCCTCAGGTCCCCGCTCTCCTTTTGGCCTCCGTCTCAGCAGCTCC
The DNA here is from genome assembly GCA_963693515.1 of Pipistrellus nathusii. Lineage (NCBI taxonomy): Eukaryota > Metazoa > Chordata > Mammalia > Chiroptera > Vespertilionidae > Pipistrellus > Pipistrellus nathusii. The sequence continues at coordinate 34,896,487 of OY882875.1, read as the reverse complement.
CATGGAGAAGGAAGAGTCCCCGCACCCCATGGCGCTCCGCTCCCTCTCCCCAACGTTCTCAGTGGCTTCTGAGCTCGAGTGGAACCCCACGAGGGACGGCGGTTCCGGAGCGGGTGCTGGCAGAGGGGGCGGTTAGCAGAGGGGGTGTTGGCAGAGGGGGGAAGACCAGGGATGGCAGAGGGCGGTTGGGGAGATGGCACAGGAGTGCCGCCAGGGGGCAACGGGCTGGGCTGGCAGCGCGCCGGGCGGGTTGGGGGGACCCCAGAGGCTGCGGAGGAGCGCCGGTCCTGACCTTGCGGGTGGCCGTGGCGTTGGCGCCGGGCGCCACGGGCGCGCTGGTGGCCTGCACGAAGAGGAAGTCGTTGTCCAGCAGCGGCCAGGCGCCGCGCACGCGGCACGTGTGGAAGAGGTGCTGGAAGCTGCGCACGTGCGGGTCCCCGAAGGCGGCGCAGTGCAGGAAGCCGGGCGGCCGGCCGTGCAGCCGCGCGAACCGCGCCGCGTGGTCGCAGGGGTCCGGGGCGGCGGGGCCGGCGGCGGGCAGGGCCGGGCCGCGCGCGGGCGGCGGCGCCGTGGGGCCCTGGCGGGAGCAGTTGTGCTGGATCATCAGGTCCTCGATGCCGTGCACGGCCGAGTGGAAGGCCAGGTCCCCGCGGCAGGTGCGCGCCGTGCGCCGCGTGCAGAGCGCGTAGGAGCGCAGCGCCCGGCACAGGCCGCCCGCGCCCCCGCCGCCCCGGCCGCCGCCCGCGCCCCGGAGCGCCCCCGGGGAGCCCCCGCCGCGGAGGCTCAGGGTGGACGACACGTACTCGGCGTTGCAGCGGAGGATCTTGCACTGGGAGTGAGCTGGGGGCAGGGGGGGGAGTGAGATGGTCTCCAGATGCCCCTCCAGCGCCCCCTCCCCCCCACATCTCCCCAGGGGCTGCCAGCCCTCCCTGAAGCCACGGAAGGCTCCCAAGGCCCGGCCCCAGCCCCCTAATCCTGTTCTCACTCGGCTTTGCTAGAATGGATAAGCCCGCTGCAGCTTCCTTGTCCCTCCAGGTCCCTCCCAGGCTCCTCCCAAGCTGATGGGAGACAGTATGTACCTGCCCTAGAGGGTGGGGGGAACCTCGGCACCCCTTCTTCACTCCCTCATGCTCACATGCCCACCCCCAGAGCAGCCTGCCTTCTAGGTCCCCCCCAAACCCTCCCCTGGCCCCTCCTTACCATATCCACAGAGGAGCAGCAGGAGAGTGAGAGTGCTTAGAGTTGGGGGGCTGCCATGGGGGGACCGGGGACCGGGGCACTGGCCTGGATCCCCCATACCTATCCAGCCAGGTCCCCGCAGGCTCCGGCTCTCTGCAGCCCACGGCTGTCCTACCTAGTGGACGATGACTGGCTGGCCGTCCTGCAAGAGACGGGCGCGGGGAGAGAGGAAAGTGGGAGGATGTGAGGGGCGTGTGGGAAGGTCAAGAGCAGGATAAGAGGCTGGAGTTTGGGGGGAACGGGGCTCCCGGCACTGTCACTGTAAGTGTGGCTGTGACCCCTGTGCCCTGTCTCGCAGCCACACTCAGGCCCCTTGTGCAACACTCCGGGGGGGGGGGGTGTAGCGGGAACAGTGAGTGGCCCGGGGTGGGGGGCAGAGTCCACGGTGTTGCCCCATTCTGAGCGACCGAAACAGCAGCAGCGTCCAAAGAGGAGGAATCGTGGGGGCAGAGCAGACCCAACCATCCCAGTAGGTTCCCCGACAGAATGACAGGTTCCCCGACAGAATTAGGGGCTGGGAAGTGCTTCGGAAACACACCTCCGATTTGCCTCTCCCTATCAGGAGGGACCCCCAGAGGCCATTCTTCCCTTTTTACCCGCTTTGTGTCAGAATTTTCAGCAAGAAGGAGGAATGGGAGAACACCCGTCCCTCAATATTCAAATGAGAAGGGAACTGACTTCTTTCCGTCTGTTCTAGAGAGTGGCCCTGGTAACCCCTCTCTCCTCGGATCCTGGAGTGCACCCCGAGCATGCACAGCGACATCCACCTGTTAGGAGCCCACCGCTGAGCATTTCCAAACCCAACCGAGGAGTCCCTTTCCCGTTAACCTTCCCTCTGCAGATTTAGGAGTTCTCAGTCTTGGGGAGGGGCTTGCCTCTCCTGAGGCACAATCACAGGAGGGAGAGTGGGATGGCAGGTCTAGAGTCGTGGGGAGAAACCACTTATGACCAGGCCAGCCTCCGTGGAAGCCCAAGCAAAGGGCACGCCAAGCAGGGACAGGGTGGACGGGTGTCATGACTAATCATGTGAGGCTAAATTTGGCCTTGATGAGAAAACCACAGACTCAGGGATCCGGGGAACTCCTGCTAAAGAAGGAAGCCTGGGGGTACCGCGGAGGGTGAGAAAGAGCTTACACTGCCCGAGGGGAGCCCGAGGCGGGAGACCCCCAATGGCTCCAGGCCAGAAAGCAATCAGACTGAAGGAGAAATGCAGGTGGGGCACCTGAGCCCCCGAGAGGGGAGAGGTCTTAGCTTTTGGAGCGGGGGTTTCTGTGGTCATTTTGTGGAAGTCTAACTTCAATCCAGAAGTGCATGCAAGGCATTGCAATTTCGTTTGACTTACTGTGTCCAGAGATCAAACATTACTCTGCTATCCCGGTCTCCAGCCATGACTGCCTACTCTGTCGGTCAGCTCTGGCCAGGGGATCCCCCATCTCTTCCTCCATGTCTCCCCCAGGCCCCCGGGCCTGCTGCAACCGCAGTGAGGACAGGGAGCCGGAGAAGGCCCGGTGTGGGGGGAAGGGGGAGTATATGGCTGGCGGGAGCACTGGACAGCTGAGCGGGGGGAGGGAGGTGGCTACTGAGTTGACTGTTTTAAAAATAGCTAAGTCCAAAATTCCAGGAGCTTTGATGGGGGTAGGGTGTGGGAGTTGGGAGGGGTAGGAGGATTAGGAAGAATGTGGGGTGTAGGGTGCCAAGTAGGGGAGGGTGGACAGAACTATGACAGGCAAGTCGGAATATCCAGTTCCAGCTTCTGGGACTCTAGTCACTGCCTACGCCAGGCAGCCCTCCAGCAGGTCACAAAGGAGCCCCCAGCCTTTATCATTAGAGTGGGTGCTCTAGCCAGATAGGCTCAGTGCATAGAGCGTCAGCCTGTTGGTTTTATTGTCTCTCCTGCCTTCAGTTCTGGCCAAGAGCACCTGCCCAGGTTGCAGGCTTAATCCCCCCCCCCCCCCCCCCAGCAGTAGGGGACCTGCAGGAGGCAGCCAATCAATGATTCTCTCTCATCATTGATGTTTCTGTCTCTCTAGCTCTCTCCCTTCCTCTCTGAAATCAATAAAAAAATATATCGCCGAAACCAGTTTGGCTCAGTGGATAGAGTGTTGGCCTGCGGACTGGAATGTCCCGGGTTCCATTCCAGTCAAGGGCATGTACCTGGGTTGCAGGCACATCCCCAGTAGGGGTATGCAGGAGGCAGCTGATGGATGTTTCTCTCTCATCGATGTTTCTAACTCTCTATCCCTCTCTCTTCCTCTCTGTGGAAAATCATAAAATATATATTTAAAATTAAAAATATATATTTAAAAAAAGAAAAGACTTGTAAAAAATAAGTCAAGTTAGGGTGGGCGGTTGTGTGCCTCTGGTTCACCACGCCCATCACCACCCTCACCTCTGCTGTGTTGAATGTTGCATTTTGTTCCTACAGAGCAGAGCTGGGGGGAGCTGACTTTAACCGAGGTCCAGAGCGGAAGCAGTTGACAGCCCCCCCCCCCATCTTTGCGGACTATTTCAGAAGGACCGAAAAGCCAGCTGTCCGGAGGAGAAACCTGAGCTCGAAGTTGTTTAGGATGAAGGTTTCAGTCCACCAGCTCAGATCCTTGCAGCTGTCTATCCCCCTACCACCGCCATTTTCATACAGCAGCGTCTCTTCCCTCCTTCTCACCAACACACACACACACACACACACACACACACACACACACACACACTCCTGAGTTGCTGGGGGTGGGTGGGGGAGAGAGTGGGGAGGCTAACCAAGGCAAAGTGTGTGTGGGGAGATAGAAGTTTTTGACAATTACTAACCCCCAAGGTTGGAGCCCTTGGAGAGACAAACAGAGAAAAAGAGACTCAGGAAGCTACTTTTGTGGAGTAACATAATCCCGCGACCTTATAAAATATTGCAGGACTTTAGCCATATTTCTGCAGCTTTAGGTTGCTGGGACCATTCACCCCTTAGGACTTGCCAAGTGAAATTAACACGGCTGATTCCACATTGGGTCACTAAGGCCTCTGCATTGATTGGCTCTACGTTTAATTCAGAATCTGGAGGCCCACAAGGACCCTTCTCTTCATTATACAGATATTTCTGAAGAATGCACTTTTCCCCGTGACCACACAAGGCCACATCGTAAAGGCTTTTATTGCCAAAATGTAAAAGGCCCTCAAACAAACTATCCAAGTGACTGTAAAACAATAATTTGACCATGGCGTCCCAAGGGAACATACTCTAAGGACAAAAAGAAGTGCAAACATTTTTTAAAGCCAGCCCATTGGTGGTGGGAGTGTTCGTATTGTTGTTCTGAAACTGTTGTGTACTGTGAGGTAAAACAAATGAGTGTTAAATATCAGTGTATTCAATGGACACAAGACACTGGGGAGCGGGGGTGGGGTGAGGGCATGTGACAGAGGGTAGGGGAGGCTGGGAAGCTCAGCCTGGGTAGGAGAGGAGGGGAAAAAGATATATGTACTACTATATGGAATACTTTAAACAATAAAAAATAATAAAAATAGTGTATTTATAAAACAGGATTTTTGGTGTAGAACAAAGAGGTACAGATTTATAGTTGATACAGATAAAGTAAAAACTTTATAATTCTGAATTTCAATTGGAAATTTAATGCGGAGCTCATGGTGTTTTTATCCCATTTCCTAACTTTATCTTTAAAAGGCCTGGAAACAACAACCCGTTAGCAATGATCATGCTATTGTTCTCACTGAGCTATCCAATGCCATTTCCCACTGAAGGAAGTCCTTGGAGAAGTAACCAGTTTCAGGTGGGGGGTGGGGAGAGGAGAAATTGTCCAAGATAAGCAAGGAAGCTTTCCAAGACTGAAGATTGTATCAAAAGGAACCAGAAGCTACAAGAATAATTTCTACTGGCCAAAGATAGGCAATCTGAGTGTCAAAATGAACAATAGCTACAATGAATTTCAACACATTTGATGTGCTTAAAAATGCTTAAATCTGAGTTCCCAGTGATACTTCATTGTAGTAAAATACACATAGGATAGAATTTACTACCTTACCATTTTAAGTGTACAGTTTAGTAGTGTTAAGTACATTCATATTATTGTGATCGATAAACATATGTGTATTTTAAAAAATAAAGCATATTATTGTGCAGCCAATCTCCAGAACTCTTTTCGTCTTGCAAAACAGTCTATATTCCCATTAAACATAAATTAAACTTATTTTGAGGTAATGATGGCCTTATATGCATTTGTAATGAATAATGGAGAGATCTGAGTGTTCCTTTCCTAGCTTCCCCCACCCTCACAGTGGTGACATGTTGTGAAATTATAGTACAACATTTCAACCAAAATATTGACATTGTTACATAAAGCTACAGGGTACTTCCACTAGAAGAATACCTCATGTTGTCACATCCCCACTTTAACATCTAGCAATAAACAGGTTATAGTATGCAACCTTTGGGATATCTATTTTAATTTTTTTTTTTTTGAGAGAGGGAGGGAGTGGAGAGAGAGAAACATCCTTGTGAGAGAATCATCAATCAGCTGTCTTCTGCAAGTTCTTTAACATCTAGCAATAAACAGGTTATAGTATGCAACCTTTGGGATATCTATTTTAATTTTTTTTTTTTGAGAGAGAGGGAGGGAGTGGAGAGAGAGAAACATCCCTGTGAGAGAATCATCAGTCAGCTGTTTTCTGCATGTTCCCTGCTAGGGAATGGGCCCACAAGGCAGGCATGTGCCCTAATTGGGAATCCAGTTGGCACCCAATTCCTAGCTTCTCTTTTCCTCAGAACAGGGTGTACTGCAGAGCAGATGTGTTTTAATTTGGATGAAGTTTATTTTATCAGCTTTTTCTTTTACAGAGAATGTTTTGGTGTCAAATATTTGCCTAGCCCTTCTAAAAGTTTTATGCTTCACATTTAAGTTCGTGATCTACTTTGAGTTGGTTTTTGTATCAAGTCCGAGATTGAGGTTAAGGTTTTTTGTTTGTTTGTTTATGAATGTCCAGTTTCATCAGCAATGCATATTTAAAAAGCTATTGTTCTTGCCCTAACTGGTTTGGTTCAGTGGATAGACCACTGGCCTGCAGACTGAAGGGTCCCAGGTTTGATTTTGGTCAAGGGCTTGTATCTTGGTTGCGGGCTTGATCCCCAGTAGGGGGCATGCAGGAGGCAGCTGATCAATGTTTCTCTCTCACTGATGTTTCTAACTCTATTCCTCTCCTTTCCTCTTTGTAAAATCAATAAGTATTTTTTAAAAAATGCTATTCTTCATTCAATTGATTTTCCCTTTTAATAAATCTTGGGTAAAGTCTTAAGTAAAATGGAAAAGCGATTCCTCCCACTTCTTCTTCAAAATTTGTTTTAGCTATTCTAGTTCCTTTGCCTCCCCATATAACTTTTAGAATAATTTTGTCTGTAGCTACAAAAATCCTTCTAGGATTTTCCCCTCACTAATTTCATTTTTTTTGGTATCACAATCATGTTTGATTTTGAGAAATGTCTTGATTTTGATGTTTAACAGAAATTTTGTGTATTTTATTTTATTTTTTGTTAATCCTCACTGAAGGATATTTTTTCCATTGATTCTGTTCTCTCTCTCTCTCTCTCTCTCTCTCTCTCTCTCTCTCAAGGGAGAAACACCAATGTGAGAGAGACATATCGATCAGTTGTCTCTTGTATGCACCACGACCAGGGCTACCAGGGCCGGGATTGAACCTATAGCCTTGGCACGGGGAGAAAATGTATTTTCTCTACTCTCGAAGGCTATTTTTACTGGATATAGGAATCTGGAAGGACAGTCTTTTCTTTCTGCACTTAAAAAATGTTTGTGCCACTTCTGGTTTCCATGGTTTCTAATAAGCAATTTGCTGTCATTCAATATGTGTCAGTTTTCACTGTTTTCAATAATCTTTCTTTGCTTTTTTAGCTGTTAGACCTCGATGCGCCTTGCCATGGATTTGTTTGCATTTATCCTCTTTGGGGTTTGCTCAAGTTTTTCAGTCCGTAGGTTTATCCCTCTGCCAAATTCAGCCTTACTTTTTTTTATTAACAGCTTTATGGAAATATAATCCACACACCATAAAATCCATCTGAGTTCTGTCTCGCTGCATTCATTGATTGCCTGTAGGCCTGGGTTTAACCCCACCACGTAACCCTGTATGTCTATGCGCCTCACTTAGTTCTTGGCTTTACTGTCTGTCCTGCCTTCCAGGTTGACATCATCCCGCCTCCTTCCACGTCTTCCTCTTAGTTTAGTATACACTGCTTCTCTCTTTCAGCGGCCATCTTAGAATTCTAAATGTGCATGTTGACTTACATTCTAACTTCTACCCTTCCTACAGATCGCCTCAGAGTAATTCCACTGCAGTCGTGCCTGAAGCTGCTGCCCCCTCTCCCAGGGCCCCGAGCCCTCCATCCCGTCTCCAACTTGGGAGTTGGGTTGGCACGGGCAGTCCCCAAGGCCACTCCCTTCCTGCCCCCTCATGCCCTCCGCACTGCCCCCTGCAACCTTTTGGGGGCTTTCTGGCCTCACAAAAGAAAGCTGGAGCCAGGATCTGGTTCACCCCTTCCCTGGGGCTGAAGGATCTGGGTCCCTATTTTCAACGGCGTTCTCTTTGGCGCACATGACCCGAGCCCCGTGTGCACTCCACACGGAGGAGCCTGAGTCTGCACAGACTTAAGCCTTCAGCCTCCATTGTCTGTGCGGCCACGAGTGGGAGAGGCTGCGGGCCTCACAGCAGGCCGGGCCCGGGCAGGGTCTAGCCCTTCCCGCCGGGCCTGTTCCTGGTGCCCCCGGCCTTGGCCGCCTCGTCTTACGCAGGTTCCGGTGCCCCTGGTCTTGCTGCTGCCGCCGCCGCTGCATCTCCACCACACGGGCCGTGTGCTTTTCCCGCGGCAGGAGAGTAAGAAGCAGGAGAATCCCTGGGCAAGCGGAATAGGGAAACTGAGGCAAGAAAGTGCAACTAGGCGGGGCCATGTCAAAACTGACAGCCAGCCTGTGAACCGCAAGACCTTGTCTTCCCCAGCCAAGGGCACAGGAAAGCAAGCAGTTTACCCCTCTCCCCCCTGAGCGGAGAACACCTCGCTCAAACCACCCTGTCTGAGCAGAGACCCAGGTAATGCCATTGGTGCCAGCTACACCCCAGGGCGGATGAAGTCGGGGGAACAAATTCACAAATGAAATGAAAACCCACGAAAGCCTGGCAGCCCCAGACAAGAAGGGAAGCAGGAAAGCAGACCAAAGCAGAACGGAAACTCCCCGATGCACTTGTTTCCATGCATCAGCGTATGACAAGTGCCCTGTGAGAACTCCCCTTAGGATGCTCATTCACAGGGGGGGGCGGGGGGAAGAAGGATAAAAAGCCCTCAAGAGACAGGCCCAAGGTGGGCTCCCTCCAGAGCATGCCCCGGCCGCTGTGGGCGTGAAATGTTTATTTCTCCTGAACTCGAAGGGTCCCACGAGGCGTGCACGCAGGGAAGCGGTGGGCAGCAGCAGTCCCCCAGCCTCTCCCCTGACCCTTTCTCGAGGTCCTTCCTCTCTGGCTCCCGGTGAGCGAAAAGCCCTTCTTTCCAGTGAGTTTCTGGCAGAGACCATCGAGGCTCCCCTGTGGCTGCCTCCCCCCCCCCCCCCCCCCCCCGCCAGTCCTTCTTGTCTCACTGTCCCCAGCTGTAAAGAACAGTCAGGACCACCTAGCCTCCTGCTGGGAAATCTTTCCACATGAAGTCAAGAACCCACACGAGAAGCCGGCCTGAGAAGACCCCTCCAGGCCTGTCCTTCAGCTGGGGGGGTGTGGTGGTGGGGGGGCTGTGCCACCACTTCTTGCCCCTCAGGGCCTCCTGCAGCAGGTGCTCCTTGTGTGGTCAGTCTTCATAGATCCTCTGGCCGTGCGGCACCTGCTTCCCCTGAGTCTTGTTCTCAGCTCTCAGGCTTCCCCGCCTCCTGCTCCTCCTGCTTCTCTAACTCCCCTGCTCTCCCAGCTCCCCAGCTCCCCCAGCTCTCCCAGCTCCCCCAGCTCCCCCAGCTACTCCACCTCCTCCAGCTCCTCCACCTCCCCCAGCTCTCCCAGCTCCCCAGCTCCCCAGCTCCCCCAGCTCCCCCAGCTCCCCCAGCTCCTCCACCTCCTCCAGCTCCTCCACCTCCTCCAGCTCCTCCACCTCCCCCAGCTCCCCCAGCTCCCCCAACTCCCCCAGCTTCTCCACCTCCTCTGTGGGATCCCTTAACACGACCCGCGTGGTTCAGGGCCCACTCAGAGTCCGGGTTCTGGAGAAGGCCGCACACTAAGATGAAGAAACTGGAAAGGAGTTAATTTGGGAAAATGGGGGCCAGGTGGGAGTCCACCTCTAGGCTCTTGGAAATCCTGCAATGCAGTCTTAATAGCTTCTAGTTCAATTCTTTGTACAGAAGCATGACTGGTCAGTATGACTCGGTCTGAATTTATTGTTTGATAGGCAGCTTTCCCATTTGATATCCCATCAGTAAAAACAGTTAAAGCTCCAGGAATAGGTTCCTGCCTAGTATTTTTTGGTATAATGATGGAGGTATTAATAAAAATTGTGGTAATCTACCTTTTAATAGATGACATATACTTCTTTTACATAGGTGTGCCCAGGATAGTTTAATAGTCAACAGGGAACAGGATAACAATTACAAAGAGAGGATTTGTGCCCTGAGCCGCCTGGGCAAAGGGAGGTACCCTGACATGCCACAGGAATGTGATGGTAGATGCAAAAGACAGGCCTGGACAAGGTAAAGAATGACTTTTGTCAGGGGAGATTCCAGCCTAGGACTTGACTACCTGCCGTAGCTTTAGTCAGAAAGTTGCCATTTCAGACCATCTCTCTGGCTCCTTTAGGTCTCTTGAGTCCTCCAGGCCTCCCCTGAGCTAGTCAGGTGAACATGTGGCCCCTGTCAGTCCACATTTGCTTTCTTTTCTCTCTCTTTCAAATTCTTTCAAGTTAATTTGCATGCATTGATGGATTAAAATATATATATATATATATATATATATATATATATATATATATATATATTTACAGAGAGGGAATAGAGAATTAGGAACATCGATGAGAGAGAACATCCCCGCAACCAAGACACATGCCCTTGACCGAAATGGAACCTGGGACCTTTCAGTCCGGAGGCCGACGCTCTACCCACTGAGCCAAATCGGTTTCAGCAATGGATTTGGTTTTTAAATCTCCTTCAGTCCCTGGACTACATGCCTACATGCCCCCCAATTTTCTTTTCTTTCTCCTCACTCCCTCTCTTCCTTGTATTCTTGTTTAAAAAACGTGAAGCTCCAAAGCCCCCCCCCTTCTCTTAGTCTCCCACCAGCGAGTTAGGCTCAAACCCTGGTGACTTTCAAGCAGCCATGGATGGGTGACTCGCAGGTCATATTCGCTTTGGCCAACAGAGTTTGGTGTGTGGATGGCTATCCTTTTACTTTTTATGCAACCCCAGAGGTTTCCCCAACCTGCTTCCTCCGCCTCCCTCACCTGGCGCCAATGAATTTCCCGGAGCCCGCTCGCGCCTTCTCTTTTGATTGTAATGTATCAAATAAGGTTCCCAAGTGCCATTCTCGGAGCATTACTGGTACCTCCGTCGCGATTCTGCTTCCCGACAATTGTCGACAGTTTGTCTCAAATACATTCTTTACAGGTTTGAATGTTTCTTACGTGGACAAGTCTGAGTTCACAGCAGATGGAGAAGCTGCTGGACCTGTGTCTCCCCGCGTCCCCTGCTCGGGGACCTTGCTGCACCTCAAGAAGTTCCTGGTCAATGGGCAAAGCCCCTTTACTTTCCTGCTGATTGCAGTTCAGGGAATCACTGGAACTGTGTGAAGCTGAGATCTTCCTTTCTCAGCCTCTCTTCGCTAAACTTTTTCTTTCATTAATAATATTTTTATTGATAATAAATTTTTATTTTATTAATAGTTTTTATTAATAATTTTTATTACATATGTCCCTCTTTCCCCCCCCATTGGTTCCCTCTTACCCTCCCCTCCCCATTGTCTGTGTCCATGGGCTGTCTCTGGTCTTGGGGACTGTGAAGGCGTGTATACCAGCCTCCTTCAGTTCCGAGAGCCAGGCTGGCAGTTATCTCACGGGTTTTCCACAAGAGAAATAATAATGAGTAATTTCATTGTAGAGAAAGGCTGATATTGAAGGAAAAAAAAATATCTAACTACGTAGTAGAGACAATGTGTACAATTTTGAATCATATAGTATTGACAAAGAGGTTGCAGCACAGTCCCTGGTGGTCTAGTGGTTAGGATTCGGCGCTCTCACCGCCGCGGCCCGGGTTCGATTCCCGGTCAGGGAACTTGCTTTTTATTCTTACAGAACCCCTTTTAATGATTAACATTGTTTCTCCCAATATCTTCTTCCATCCACCCAAAGCTGAAAGTTTCATAATTATAATGTAAATATTTTATGCAAGTATATGCATATTTACGAACACACATATATTTAAATATGTTCCCCTTCTTGCATAAATGACAGCAGTCTGTTCACTCAGGCCTTTCTGCTGGTTTCCTTTTCACTTAACAATATATTTTAGAAAAAGTTCCAGGTTAGACATGAATAACGTCCTCATGCCGTGGCGCGGAATCCCGTTTGATTGTTATTGCAAACAATACTGCCATAAATAATCTTGGACATGTCGTTTTGCACGGCTGCGGAATAAATTCAAACGTTGCAATTTATGCTTTCACCAGTAACACACAATGTAAATATAATTAAAAAACAAAACACAAAATAACAACTCATGCGTTTTCATCAGTCAATCTTTTAGTCCTCCCTCTCACTTTTTATCTTTTATTTTGGTATTACAAGTAACATCTGTATAGATATATCTTTGTGGGTATACTTAGATATTTACTTAGGATGAATTCATAGAAGTATCACCTTATACCATCTATTAAATGGATTAAATAATTAAATGCAAGAACTGGAACAATTAAGAGCTAGAAAAAGTATATTAGTGGGTAATTATCTTGATATTGAATTAGACAAATTGAAGAAGGATAAAACTGACATATTTCTGTCCATCAGAAAGTCCTATAAATAAGTAGAAGACAAATGATAAGCTGGCATAAATAATATATAATATAAACACACAATAGAAAAAAGAAACAAAGCATATAACTTTGCAAGTCTAAAAATGAACTGTTATTTATGAAAAATGATCAAGCTCAGTAGTAATAGGTTAAATGCAAATTATAATGAGACTCCATATGGTTACCCTGCGCTTTCTAAAGATGGAAAGAATGACGGCATCTAGTTGACCGATGCATTCACTGAATACTGAAAATTGGTGATCTCTCTCCACCTGGCAGTTTGGCAATAGGTACCCAAAGCTTTAACTTGTACATATGTTTTCAATTGCAATTTTACCTTCATGCATTTGCCGTAAGGAAACACTCTCAAATGCTCAACCATATGTATACAGAGATAACTACTCATAAAGCGCCTTAACTTGTCTAGACATGTGAAATAATATAAACTTATTTCCTTAAACACGTGAAATAATTAAAAAACGACCAGAATTTTCAATATGGTCATATGAGAAATTCTGGAGAGCTTTTCTTCCTATTTCTCCTTAAACATAAATTTCAAAATAACAGTAAAACTGCGGAAACCGAAGCTTACCATGGGAATCTTCATAGGAAAGGAAACTTACAATCGCCCTTCCTTCAAGCTGCGTTGGTGGTATAGTGGTGAGCATAGCTGCCTTCCAAGCAGTTGACCCGGGTTCGATTCCCGGCCAACGCATCCGGCTCCGTTTTTCTTAAATATGCCACTTTTTGTTTTTATTTTTGCGGAGGGGGTGTGCTGGGTGGTGCAGGGTGAGGGAAAATTCTGAAATAGAGGCTGGCCAGGTTTGTTTTTCCCTATTCCCCGCGGTGGTCTGATTGACTGAGGGGTCAGAATGAGGAAGTCAGGTCCGGAGCCGGCACAGTTCCGTGCAGCGGTCCGCAGCCCTCCCGCCTCCCGCCTCCCGCGGTCACCGGCTCGCTTCTCTCCGGCCCCCCGTCCCGGGACAGCACCCTCCATCCCAGTTTCTAAGCTGGAGATGCAAATGGGAAAAACCTTCTGGCTGCTCTCGCACCCTTGGGTGGGGTGGCTTATTATTATTATTATTATTATTAATTATTATTATTATTTTTAGAGGAAAGAGAGCAGTGACCGGAGGAGGGGCGACTGGGAACGCCGCTCAGAGCTCAAGTCGGGACCGGGGCGCGTCGCCCAGCAGAGGGGGTGATGCTGGTACCCACACCGCGGGATTCGGGGGCTCAAAACCACATGGAGGTGCGCGGCTTGGGGGTGACGGAGTGGGAGGATTTGTCTGGGGTCCTGACTTAGGCGCATCGCCGGAACGAGGCAAATAGAACGAGCAGCAGAGGTCGTCTCCGATCTCAAAGCCGGCAGCGGCTTCGCAGGGGGCAGCCTGATCGGGGGTGAGGGGTGGAGGGGGTGGTACTCGGTGAGGCTGGTGGGGGGGAAGGGGGTGGCTGCAGCGACCTCAGCTGGAACCCGAGTCAGGCCGGTCGTCTTGGTTGGCTTTGGCATCTGAATTTACTTCGCCTTTTAGAAGTTAAACAAGCTTATCATTCGCTCGAGGCGGTGTCGCAGACTCAACTCACTCCGCTGCTCCCCACTTTCTCCCCCCGTCCGCCCCCCCGTGAACCCCACCAGCCCGGCGGGCAGCCTCGGGGTGCAGAGCGCTGAGGGAGGCTCCCTTCGCCGGGGAATCGGGAGCTCAATCCTCTTTCCGGGGTTCGGAGAGGAGTGACACCTCCTCCAGGCCCGGAACCCCGGCCGCGCCTTCTCGGGGGGAGCTGTGCACGTCATGAGCGTGGTCTTCTACTCAGGACACAGAAGATTGTAGTATTTAAAGCCAAACTCGTGTCCTAGATGAAGAGCGAATTGGACCCATGTTCCAGGGATGCGTGAAGCCCCCCACGCGGCCTCCCGGGTGTCAGGATTAGGGGAGAAGGCAGCCGGGGCTGCACCCCAACGTCCCGGAGCGCCAGTCCCCGCGCCCCTCCGGCCCCTGCGGCTGGTCGGCGCTTCTCAGCCTCGGAAGCCGGTCCCAGAAGCCGGATTCTCAAAGGGACTCGATCCAAAAGGCATTTGCAGAAACATTTAGGATTCCTTCCCCGGCAAGCCCACCTGGTCCTGCGCAGCCCCCCATCGCTCTCTTGAAGCTTCGGGTTCCTCGGCCCTGAATTTCTGTTAGATCCACAAAATTCAGGGCCTGACATTGCTTTCAGGCGGTTACGTCATTCATGTAGACGCTTGTTGGCGGGAATGACATTAAGTTGAACTTTTACCAGGCAGCCTCCGGAAGTGCCCGGCTAGCTCAGTCGGTAGAGCATGAGACTCTTAATCTCAGGGTCGTGGGTTCGAGCCCCACGTTGGGCGCATCCCTTTTTCTCTCCTGTTGGATGTTTGTTTTTTTAAAAAATTGAATTGTCTCTATTCACCCCAAATTTAACAAAACAAAACAAAAAAAAAAAAAAAAAAAAAAAAAGAAAGAAAAAGGGGGAAGTGGAGGTAGAAAGGAGAAGGCGGAGCCAGGACCAGGGCTGGGAAGAGGAAGCTTGCGGAGGTGGCTGGGGTTGCCTGACCAGCTGGACACGGGCGGCCGCGGGGTGGGGTGGGGGGCGGAGGGGGGCGCTGATCCCACGGGCACGGAGTGAGTTACTGATGCCCCGGAGAACTTGGCTCTCCGCTGGGGCCTGAGGTTGGCTTTGCGTTTGTTCCCGATAAATCTCTTTCTTGTGGGTGGACGGTGTAGGTGAAGCTGGTGAACGGAAGCCAAGTTTGGCACCGGCCCGCAGGCTCCTCTGCATTCCTTTTAACTCCTCATTCACTAGTCCTCCTTTTTTTTTTTTTTTTTTTTTTTTTTTTTTTTTTTTTTTTTTTTTTTTTGTAAATATGCCTTAATCTCTTTTTTATCTCGCTAACCATCTCTGAGAGGATCGATAGGCCGCCAGTTACTCTCAGGGTGGTGCCAGGGCAGACAGCAGGTCGCCTGGGCACCTGCGGGAAACGCACCTTCCCAGCCTCGTTAGGTCTGGGGTCCCCGAACTCGGCGGGGCCCAGCGGCCTGGCTCCGGCTCGCCGGCGATGCGGCAAAAGCTCCAGTTTGGGGACCCCTGCCTGAGGGCATCCTCCCAGCAACCAAGCCAAACTCCCGCACCCAGCGGCTCCCACTCCGCCTGTCACTGCGCTCCCCGCACCCAGCGGCTCCCACTCCGCCTGTCAACCCGGTGTCAGGGCTGAGGAGGGGGCTCCGCAGAGGGTGGGGTGGGTCCGGGGCTAGGACTCTGGGGATGGGCTGGAAAGATCCCTTCCTCCGGGATGTGTTTGCCCAAGAAGTCCGGGTCCATCCGGGCGGAACCGAGCCCCAGGCAGGCGGTCCTGGAAGCCCTGGGCGAGCAGCAAGGCAACCACAGGCCGGACCGGGATTCGGTGCCCATCGGCCTGGGGCCGGCGCCGATCCTTCAAACCCTGCAACCCTGTGTCCTCACCGGCAGCACCCAGGCTGCCTCCGGTCTGGGCTCAGAGGGTGCACGTGTGGGTCACCGGTCTCAGGCTGTCAGGGGAGGAGACTCATCCTCCCCCCGTCACCCCAAACCCCGTCACCCCAAACCCCGTCACCCCAAACCCAGTGTGAGCGCTCACGACGTCTAACGCCCAGGTCCTGGGGGTGGTGCTGAGGCCACGCGTGTGGCTGGGTTTTCTGCGGGTCGGGACGGCATGGCCAGGAGGAGGCGCTGTCCTTCCTTTGGGGACTCGGTCCCAGCACACAAGGCGTTTCCTGCGTTTGCTTAGCCAAGAGCAATGCTGTCCAGGAGTTTCCGTTCCCCTGGGACTGGTGGGACCCTGATGGTTCACCGCCTCCACTCTAGGGCCGTCTGGGTCGGTTGGGTAAGCTCAGTTAAACAAACAAACAAACAAACAAACAAAACCCCCAAGCAAACCAATAATATAAACCAAAACAACCCCACCAGCAACACAAAAAAATAAGAAACGAGAAGAAAAGGAAATAAAAAGGAATATTATAATGCAAAAGGCCAAAAGAATTAAAGGAAAAAGAAGCAAATGAAAGAGGAGAATGTAAAAAAGAAGGCATAGGAAAGAAAGAAAAATAAGAATAGAAAGAAAGAAGAGAAATATATATGTGAAATACTAATACTTTTAAAAGGGAATAATGAGTAAAAACTATATGGAATAGCAAGAGAAAAACAGAATAAAATAAAATAAGATATAGGGAAAGAAATATGGATGGAGAAAAGGAAATAGAAATAAGGAATATGAGAGGAAAAAGAGAAGCAGAAACAAAGTGAAATCTAAAAAAAACAAAACAAGAAGATTATATACAAAATAATAACAAAGAAATAAAAAGGGAATAAAAAGATGGAGCTCGGCTCCACGGATGCCAGCCTCTGTGTACACCCTTTGGATCTGCTATTCGCGTCACTCAGTGTATTTTGCTCAGAAGCTAGGCCGGCCCTTGGTGTGCCGTTCACAGGCTCCCAGTAGGTTCTATGGTGCAACTCCTGTCAGTCACTGCCCCTGCCTGGCTTCCAGCCACCCAGACAGCCCCGGGGGCGGGTCTTCTGAAGCTCAGAGGCTGCGTCTGCCGCAGGTCTTCCCCCTTGAATGTTTCTGCTCTGACCCGCTCTCCCTTCGCCCACAGACCTTTGCTCTGAGGGGGTACCGAGGACCTGTAAGAGGTGGCTCTGTCTTTTCTCTGCGTTTCCTGTTCACAATATCTCACACCAGTTTCACTTCCACTATTTTCTCACCGCAGTTGCCCTGCAGTTCAGCCACAAATCTGTGTGGTGTTGGGAGCATCCATGTTGGATTATTGCTCTTTGAATTCTTTTAAAAATATCTATATCTATTTTTATTGATTTCAGAGAGGAAGGGAGAGAGGGAGAGAGATAGAAATATCAATGATGAGAGAGAATCATCGATTGGCTGCCTCTTGCATGGCCCCTACTGGGGATTGAGCCCACATCCCGAACATGTGCCCTTGACCAGAATTGAACCTGGGACCCTTCAGTCCACAGGCCAATGCTCTATCCACTGAGCCAAACTGGCTAGGGCTCCTCTTTGAATTCTTGATCAGGAACATTACGTATCCTATATAATAAAAGCATAATATGCAAATCAACCAAAGGGCCAAACAGCCGGACGACCATCCAGAACACCATCCGGGACCACGCTGACACCCACTGGCACAGGCCGGGCGGGTGCAATGCGCTTGGTTGTGAGCCTGGCCGTTGCCCCGTGATCGCCCTGCAGAGGGAGGCCCAGGCCACTGACTGATGGGCTGGGTGGGTGGGCAGGGCCTCCCTTTGGGGGAGAAGCCCCGGTCCTGGGTGCCGGAGGGAAGCTGGTGCGGCAGCTGGGGAAAGCAGGGCCTACTCTTGCATGAATTTCATGCATTGGGCCTCTCGTCTCATTATATTAGGGCAGTGGTTGGCAAACTGCGCTCAAGAGCCACATGCCGCTCTGTTGACTAATGAGTTTGCCGACCACTGTCATATACTACCCTTTACCTCTTTGCACACAATATGTCACAATTGCCTAATCCTCACAGCTTCCAACTACACGGTAGCGTTTAGCCTAGTGCAGGGGTCGGCAAACTCATTAGTCAACAGAGCAAGCCGCGGTTTGCCGACCACTGTATGAGGGCTTTTCTCTAAAGTTTTTCCTGTTCCTTCATTTGGGATATATTCTTCTGACTCTCAATTTCATTTTACTTTCTGTGTTTGTTCCTATATGGTGTATCTCTCCCAGTCTTCAAGGATCGTTTCTGAGTGGACTGTGTGTTGAATAGTTGTGGAGGCCAGTTGAAGTCAGGGTGTTTTTTTTTGTTGTTGTTGTTTTTTTTAAATATATTTTTATTGATTTCAGAGAGGGGAGGGAGAGAGAGAAACATAAATGATGAGAGAGAATCATTGATTGGCTGCCTCCTGCTCGTCCCCTACTGTGGATGGAACCTGAGCATGTGCCCTTGACCAGAATCAAACCCGGGACCCTTCAGTCTGCAGGCCGACGCTCTACCCAAATGAGCCGAAGCGGCTAGGGCTGAAGTCAGGTTTGTGTGGTGCCTGGCACGTCACCTGGAATGAAGGGGTGAGTTCCGGGCAGGGGAGCCTGGTGTGTGCACGCTGCCTGGCCTTTCTTTATGGGGCTGGGTGGCCTCATGCAAATGGGACTCCCTGGGGCACGTTTGGGGTGCCTTTTTGCTTCGCTGTGTGTCAGAGCTGCATCCGGGTGGGGTTTCTCTGTGCTAACACCTCAGTGCTCCGCCCGCTTCCCTCTCTCCCTGGGAGAAAGGCCTGCCTGTGCCGGCCTGAGCACGCGTCAGCGCTGCTCCCTCTGGTCAGGAAGGCTCCTGGGGGCTCCGCCATGGCCCCGACGCCAGTTGCTATGACGTGTACTGACCATCGGGGGCTGTGAGGAACATGGCAGGTGTTGGCCATGGTGGGATGGTGGAGCAGGTGAGCAGGGCACCAGACCAAGGTAGGGCACCTGTTGCTGCCATCAGGGCAAGCCTCTGCTGGTTGCTGAAAATTCTTTGCTCCTGCACACTGTGGTCCCTCCTGGGTGGGCCGAGACCTGCCCCTGTGCCCACCACAACCGTGGGGCCCCACAGTCCCCTTCAAGGTGCACAAATTCATGCACCTATTTAATACGGTGCCTCTAGTATTAAATAAAAGAACAACAGAAAAAGAGAAGAGAAAGAGAAAAAATAGATAAGGAAAGAAGAGAGATAAATAATAAATAAAACAGAAATAGTAAAGAAAGAAAATAAATGAAAAAATAAAATATAAGTGAACAAATAAAGAAAAGATTAACAGAGTGGAGTTCTCCACACATTTGTGAGCCTGCCGCTCTTCCTAGTTTTCAATCCTTTCCATCCGTTATTTGTGGAGCTTGTTGGATTTTGCTCTGGTTTTGTCCAAATCTGGCCACGTGGTGTGCTGGTCCCTGGCCTTCCGGGAGGTTCTCGCGTGCAAGTCATTATCAGCTGCTGCTCCCGGCTGGCCCTCAGCATCCTGACTGAGGCTTGGCAGGGCATCTTTCATCTTCCCGCCTCTACAGGACAGAGAATAGAAACTGGCCACTGGAACACTCTTGTTTCTTCTTCTATTTTTGTAATTTCCGGTCCTGACTTCCTCAAACATCTGAGGAACCCACCTCTTCACTCTGAGGTAAATGCTTTTCTTGGTGAGAGAGCATCTCGAATCACAGTCCCCGACCTTGCCCTCATGCTGCTGAAGCTCTTGCTGTTGCTCTGTGGTGAGTAGGACAACGCAGATCGGAGTATGGGATTCCATCGCCCGGGGGCTCTGTCTTCTGAAGAGCTGTGGGACTCGCAGGATAAGACTCTGCCTGGCCGTGTAAATTATTTTTAATTTACATTAGCGTTTTTAATTTACATTAGCGTAGATCTAAGTAGGGATGCTTAGATCTCTACTTCCAACGGAGGGTGGAGTCGGGCAGAAAGTGGTAGATACAGGAAAGCCAGATTTATAAAAAGAAAATTATCATTTTAGCTTTTATCTCATAGGATGTGTTCGCCATCTGTCCTTCTGCTTTTATTTATTTCTATATATTCTTTATTGATTTCAGAAAGGAAGGGAGAGAGAGAATTAGAAACATTAGTGATGACTGAGAGTCATCGATCGGCTGCCTCTTGCATGCCCCACACTGGGGACGGAGCCTACACCCTGGGCGTGTGCCCTGATTGGGAGTTAAACCCTGACCTCCTGGTTCATAGGTTGATGCTCAACCAGTGAGCCATACCAGCGGGCTGTCTTTCTACTTTTAATTGATGATTTTATCTTTGGTATTTTCAATAGCCACAAAGATAGTTTGTACAACAAATGGGTCTCTCCGTTCTTTGCCCTTCTTTCTATCAACATTGTTTATCTTTGTCTTTTTGTATGACCTTCCATTCCTACCATCAATCCCTAGAACGTTACTAACAACCGCCCTATTTCCAAAATCATTGTTTTCAGCATCAACCCCCCTCCCCCACACAACTAACAGACTGTGTCTCAGCTCACGGTCTCTCACGCTCTGTCTCCAGCTCCCCAGAATGACGTTTCCATCGTGAATCACTGTGCTCTGCACCCTCTCCTCTCACAGTAGTCAGCTTAGACTCTGCAGTCCATCACAATGCTCCTTTGCATATGCCTTCCTTTCTCTTCCCCCACAGCAGTCTCTTGATTAACACAGTTTTCTGCACGCTTCACACCCGTGCCCGAGCAGCTGAGTGTGACTTCATGCCAAAGGCACAGTCCTGTCAACCGACCTCCCTGTACACGCAGGGCTGCCCGTGATCAGCCGCTCCAGGCAATCCTTCTGCACCTTCTCAATCAATGCTCTTCCATTCCTGCTGACCATTGTGTGGTACCTAGTCTTTTCTTCTCAATTTTCTCTCTTCTTAGTCCCAGTTTATAGTTTCGATTAATATTTCATTAGGAAAATAAAAGCCACCAGAAGAACGTGACCTCATTGTATTGCTGTGTCTATATCAATTCACCCACCTCTAGAGTTGCGTACCTGTCTTTTCTTCCCCTGTCATGAATGTATTGTTCTTCATCCTATCAGAGACAGGACTCCCCGCTTGTGCCTCTGGTGCCAGATCCCCTCAAAACGTTTTTTCATCTGGGTTATTCCCATCATATATCTCATCTGAAAAGAATAGAAATGTGACTTCTCAATGTCTCCACCATGCCTCGGCCTCCCTTGATACATTTTTCCATAAGTTGCTATCTTGACTTCATATCATCCAATCCTGGTTTAAAACTTTATTTTTAATTTACATGAGCATAAGCTTTACTTTTTTCAATACACTATGATGTTTGACAGAGACTTAGTATCATGTGACCTCCAGCACAATCAAAGTACAGGACATTTCCACAACTTCAATAAATTTCACCACTTCAAAAATTTCCTCAGTCCTCTCTTTACAGTCAAATACTCCCTCCTTTCTAATTCCTGGAAACTTCTATACTATTCCAGCTCCTTAACATTCCTTCTTCTGCTTTCTTAAACTCACTTAAATAAGTCTTTAATTCCCAGCACACCTTTAAAACCACTCTTGCTAATATCAACCACCCGTAAGGTGCCCATTCAGGATTCAGTTTGCATTTCTCATCTTATTCACCCTCTCAGGAGTATCTGATAGTTGATCACTCAGTCTTCTGTTATACATTTTTGCTTATATTCCGGAACACTATATTCTATCATTCCTTTTAACTCATAATCTGCTTCTTTACTGATCTCAAAATGTTTCACCTTCTAAGGCTGGTACCCAGATTTCTCTTTTCCATTCCTACTCACTTCTGCCAGTTATACAGTTTGGTCACTTTTTATCTCATTTCAAGCTTAAAATACTTAAAATCAGCCTTATTTCTCCAAATTTGATCTTTCCTTTGAACAATATTCAGGTATACAATGGCCATTCAGCTGTCTGGTGGTATCTTAAACTCAGCATATCCAAACAGATCCTCTGCTCTTCCAAGTGATCACCACTGAAAGCATAACCTGTTTCTCCCCATGATTTCTCCATTTTCATAAACGTCCCCACCACTTTTCCAGTCGCCATTGCCAAGAATCTAGGAGTTGTACTTAACTCCTCTCTTTCTCTTATACTTTATATCTGATCCACGAGTCACTTGTATTTTCAAAATGTACACTGAAATCTGGCCACCTCACAGCACCAGTACTACTTAACCTGGGCCCTGATTATCGTCACTCAGATTCAACTCCCACTAGCGTTTTCCCTGTCTCCTCTGTACGCCAGTACTTTATTCTTCTCACAGTGTAAGGGTGATTTTACAAATGCAAATTAAGTCAGAACTGTCTTAATTTGGAGGATCGAGGCCTACTCTTGCATGAATTTCATGCATTGAGCCTCTAGTCTAAAATAAAAATCCCAAACTATTACCAAGTCCAGAAATCCCCCGACTGGCTCCTGCTTACTGCTCTCACACCAATATCAACCACTGTCAGTCCCCCTGGTCAATTCCAGATGCTCTGGCCTTCTAATCCCACCGGGGGGGGGGGGGGGGGGAGAGATTATGCCTTCTTAATGTCTTTCCGGGCTCTGTGTCTCCTCCAGAAAGGATCATTTCCAAATGCTCAGTAGGCCTTCACTCTAATTTCATTTAGGTTTCTCCCCGATTGACATCTATCTAGAGAGTCAAGACCATCAGGAGATCATCAGTAACTTATTTCTCTGACTTATTTTCCTTATTGGCTCTCTTCCTCTGAAATGTAAAATGTTGACAACAAAGACTACCATTCATCTTTATTCCTACAATGTGCCATCTACAGTGCTTCGTATATAGTATTTGTTGTATAGCTGAAGAAAGAAAATGTGATTTCTATGTAAGCCTTTATCCAACTTTTTCTTCTATCCACCACCTGTATGTTGACCCGAGGAACTAATTTCTTAAATGATAAACATTTAACCTTTAAAAAGAAGGCATTTCAGCCACCATGGGCTTAAATAGATGACAATAATAACGAGAGAGTATTTATTGAATGTTAAACAAGTTCTAGGTACCATTCTAAGCATTTTACGGCTATCAACTTACTTAATTCTCACAAAACTCTATGAGGCAAGTCTGTTATTGTCCCCATTTCTTCAGCAAAGGAGCGTAGAGGGAGATGGGACCTTTTTCTCAGGGCGACACAGCGAGTAAGAGGAAGAGCCTCTTACCATCGGGCTGGAGAGCCCGGCTCCCCATGGGGGTGAGTGTCAGTGGTGATCGGGCCTGAGCAGGCGCCTCCCACTCTCCTGTCCTGTCTACCGTTACACGAGGCAGCATGAGAGCTGAGTCCTCTCGGCCTTTGAGAGAGGGACCTGGAAGTGAGGGGCTTGAAGAAGGGAGCTGCGAAATAGTTCTAAAGCAAAGGCTCCATCTTGTAGTCATAAGTGAGAGAAGTCCTTGGAAATGGCTTTTATGATCATAAATGAGCTCTGTGCTGCTTATGGGCAGGTGTCTTACGGGTGATGTGGAATGTGAGAAAAGGAATGGAGAGAAAGAAGAAAGGAAGGGAGGGAGGCAGGGTAAAAACCAGCAGGAAGGGAGGGAGGAGGGAAGAAAGGGAAGAGAAAGAGTAAAGGAAGAGGCAGGGAGAGATGTGGTGGTGGTGGGGGGAGGAGAGTCTGTTGTTGGGAAGCTCTTTGGGAGATTAAGTGTGGTGTGGGTTTTGCATTTGGTTTTGCATTTGGTGTTCTGCACTGACCTCTGACCTCTGCCGAATTCCCTCCCAGCTCAGCGCTGTGAACCGACAGGTGAGTTGCACTTCCCTTTCTTCCTCTCCATGGTCTGTGGGCACCTTGACACGTGGGCCCACCCCGGAGGCCAGTGGGTGGCTGTCTGACATCTGGTGACGGCCTCCGAGGTGTATAAATAACCGGGGCCCCTCAGGCCCAGGCTGCTGTGTTCACCTGTTTCTGTGACACCTGATATTTGCATGTTCAGCTTGGGGAGCAGGTGTTGGTCTGACCTCAAAACCACAGTCTTTTTTCCCCCCCGGGAAGTCCCAGCTTAGGGAGGGATATGCTGCTTGCACACAGAAGTCATGGGTGCCCAAGACTGATTTTATTTTTATTTATATATTTTTATAACAATTGTCTTCAGAATTCTTTATTGTGGAAAGTATCACATATGTCTCCTTCTACCCCATTGACTCCCTCCAGCCCGCCCCCGCCCCAGGCCCTCACCACCGCACTGACTGGGCCCATGGGTTTGGCATAGAAGATCTTTGGTTGGTTACCTCCCACCCAACCACCCTCCCTCAAAGACTGATTTTATTTTATTTTATTATATATATATTTTATTGATTTTTTACAGAGAGGAAGGGAGAGGGATAGAGAGTTAGAAACATCAATGAGAGAGAAACATCCACCAGCTGCCTCCTGCACACTTCCCACCGAGGATGTGCCTGCAACCAAGGTACATGCCCTTGACCGGAATCGAACCTGGGACCCTTCAGTCCGCAGACCCACACTCTATCCACTGAGCCAAACCGGCTTCGGCTAAAGAATGATTTTAGAAGAATCTCTGCCCTCGCAGCCTCAGGAGCTCCGAGGCACCAGTGTACTCCTCAGCCGATGTTACACCAGGAGGGAGAGGAGTCACATACCCTGGGGAGCACCTCACAGCCCGCCCACCCGAGGCCACCTACAGTGTAAAACAGCACTGCGACTCCTTCCCAGTGTTAGCTCTGAGGCTGCCTCAGCGGTCACCCAGCGTGTTCCTCTCTTGGACTCTGATTTCTGCAAACGTGCTTCGTTGTTCTGATCCTCACTGAAAGCCTGACCTTTACCAGATGGAGAGAGGAGGCCATGGAAGAAGTATTTCACTGAAGTGTGTTTAAACCTAACATGTGTCGGAACTTTTTTTTTTTTTTTAAATATATTTTATTGATTTTTTTTTTTTTTTACAGAGAGGAAGGGAGAGAGTTAGAAACATCCATGAAAGAGGGTCATCTGCCGAAACCGGTTTGGCTCAGTGGTAGAGCGTCGGTCTGCGGACTGAAAGGTCCCAGGTTCGATTCCGGTCAAGGGCATGTACCTGGGCTGCGGGCACATTCCCAGTAGGGGATGTGCAAGAGGCAGCTGGTCGATGTTTCTCTCTCATCGACATTTCTAGCTCTCTATATCTCTCCCTTCCTCTCTGTAAAAAATCAATAAAATATATTAAAAAAAAAAAAAAAAAGAAAGAAAGAGGGTCATCGATCAGCTGCCTCTTGCACACTCCCTACTGGGGATGTGCCCGCAACCAAGGTCCATGCCGGTCCATGCCTTTGACCGGAACCGAACCCGGGACCCTTCAGTTTGCAGGCCGAAACTCTATCCACTGAACCAAACCGGTTTCGGCGGAATTTTTTTTTTTTTTTTTTTTGTATATAAAATACTGAGCACAAAGTTAAATAAGGCTGCGCTGTCCCATCAGGGACACAGGTTGCACATACAGCGAGGGAACCCCAGATTCGGGTTCCTGTGAGGAGAGATACTCAGAGCCGACTCCTCCAGCTGGGCCCCTCGGCTGGTGTTTGTCCAAGTCTAACCCACGCCCGGTTGATGCCACGGTGTCTTGTTCTTGGCCCCGTTTTAACTCCTGTGAAGGCACACAAGTGCCTGGTCCTCGCCTAAGCCACGCCCCGGGTGATGAAAGTTTCTGCCACCAGGAATTTCCCATGAGCCTTTGCGTCTGAGAATTATCTATATATATATAAAAGCCTAAGTAACTGGATGACCGGCCAGTAGCTATGACACACACTGACCACCAGGTGGCAGATGCTCAACACAGGGACGGCCCCTGGTGGAAGAGGGCTCCCACAGCCAACCTCCGGCGGTCCCTCCTTCTGGCTGGTCCTGACAGGCCCTGATTGGGACTGGGCAAGATGGTCCCGATGGCCCCGATTGTGGGCCAGGCCAAGGGACCCCACCCATGCAAGAATTCATGCCCTGGGCCTCTAGTTTGAAATAAGCCCCACGCTGTAAGATTGAGCTCCAAACCCTTGAAAACTGTGCTTTCTGATAGCTACTCCATCCTCAACCCAGACTCATTCAGAAAAGCAGCCTCCGGTGCCCAGGTACCTGTGTTCTTCCCCTTTCCGCTCAGACCCGACTTCTGTGCTGCTCCTCGCGCCTCTAGCGACTGCAGTCATCAGAGGAGAGACAGTGACTCCACTGTGCATCCCGCCCCCCAGCCCGGGGCAACTCCGGTCGCACATTCTGGGGCTGATGCTCTCCAAGCCCCAGGGTACAGCACTCCAGGGGGAAGATTACAGATATCAAACCGGAAACACCTCCTCGGGGACCTGGGACACTCACGTTTTTATCTGATGCAGCAACTCATGAAACATCAGGATCCCGAGAGCACTGGCCATTCAGGGGTTTGTTTATTCAACCCCCAGAGCCTCTGCTATTTGGGAAATTTTAAGCATTTTCCTAAGAAATACCTCTTTCTTTCCTCACCATAAGGAGATGAGATGAAAGCAGAATACAAATATAACCATCCTCAATTCATCCAGGAAAAAACTCCTAAGGCAAAAACATACACCCCTGAGGCTCAAAATATGGATTTAATTTTCTCTTTGTAAGCATGGCTTCCTAAAGGGGTCTCAGAAGAAGAGAAGAGGAAAGGAAAGGAAAGGAAAACAAAAAAACAATAAACAAAACAACCCCACAAACAAACAGACATAGGTACCTATGAAAAAAGTAAACAAACAAAAAGTCTCAGAACACAGGCTGTGTAGACGTGTGGACTGAGGACATTTCTAAGCAAGTACATGCTTGCTTCTTTCATAATAAATTTTAAAAAATATATATATTTTATTGATTTTCTTACAGAGAGGAAGGGAGAGAGAGAGCTAGAAACATTGATGAGAGAGAAACATCGACCAGCTACCTCTTGTACACCCCCTACTGGGGATGTGCCCTCAACCAATGTACAGGCCCTTGGCCGGAATCGAACCCCGGACCTTTCAGTCCACAGACCGACACTCTACCACTGAGCCAAACCGGTTTCGGCTCATAATAAATTTTTACAATAAAAAGGGCAGGAGAGAATCAGTAAAGAAGGAATCGGGTTTCCCCAAGTCTTTTCCCAGATCCTCCAGGTTCTACATTCTGTCTTTGAAAGAGAAAGTCTGAGATGTCAGGGGAAAGGAGACACAAGAAAATAACCACTGAGGCCTATGACAAGGATGGGTGAGCTGTATTCACTTTTCCAAAGGCTTCAAGCTCTGTCTTCCCCAATGCCAGCTGTCAGTGTCCCTGCACTGTCCCCAGAAAAGGTGCTCTCAGTTCATGGAGAGACGCCTCAGTGAGTAAGAACCAAAACAGAGGTCAGGGTTGCCCGTGGCAGGAGGCGATGCCACGCCGAGGCAGGTGTGTTGGGTGGGCACATGGTAGAGGGAAGCCCAGGACCCCATTGTGGGTGGTGATGCGATCTGTTTGTCCCGTTGGCTGGTTCTCCCTCTTTTTCTTATTTTTATTGATGCCAGAGAGGAAAGGAGAGGGAGAGATAGAAACATCAATGAGGAGAGAGAATCAGCGATCGGCTGCCTTCTGCCCGCCCCCTACTGGGGATCAAGCCTGCAGCCCAGGCAGGTGCCCTTGACCAGAATAAGATCTGGGACCCTACAGTCCACAGGCGCCGCTCTATGCACGGAGCCATGCTGGCTAGAGCAGGCTCTCGGTCTTGTTTCAGACGCTAAGAATACGACATGACTCTGAATGCCACTGCCCTGGAATATGTGTTTCATCCTTCTCTCTAGAGCTGTTTTTGACAGTCAGCCCTTCTCAGCCCGTAGAGGGGAACTCAATGACCCTGACCTGCAGGGTCCCGGCTTCCCAGCCCCCTCTGCAGAAGGTAGGAGTCCAGCACCAGTTCTGCTTCTTCAAAGACGTGTCCGTCCTGCGGCCGAGCTGGACCGACTCCCCGGAGCTCCGGGTCCCTGCCCTGACGCGGGCACATTCGGGCTCCTACTGGTGTGCAGCTCGGACTGCTGAAGCACTGAAGACCGTCCGGAGCAGGAGAGTCCAGATCCACGTGCGGAGTGAGTGCCTGGGGCCCCTGCCGGGCGGCCGAGGGGCGTGAGCCTGGCTGTGCGGGCTGGTCCGTTGGTTCTGCTCCTGCAGACATAGGAGCGGCACCGGGGCTGCTCTCTGTCCGAGTCCTCAGGGCTCCTCCCTTCTCCTCGCTATTCCCATCCCTCCAAGCAGAAGAGCATTGGGACAAACTTTATGTGCGTCTCCAGCTGCGGGGAGAGTGGAGAAAATCTGCATAACACGCGGTCCCTGATTATCGCAGCGGCTGCTCGTCAGCGCTCCGAACCACGCTGGTGGCACCCAGGGCGCGGGGCGCAGGAGTGGCGGGAATAAAAGCACCCGGGGAGAAGGATGCCCGCGGAGGCCGCGAGGCTTGTGGGACAGGCTGTTGCGGACGGGCTTAGGGCAGAGTGTGGCCTGGCTTTAAAGATGGAAAAGAAGGCGTTTTCTGATTCAAAATCACAGCTGCCGTGGCCAGTCAGGGCTGATGCTCCCGACTCCCTTTCCTTCTCCGACAAACATGTGCCATTGTGCCCTGAGCAGTGTTCGCCAGGTGCCCGGCTTCCCAGACCTGCTCACAGCCGGCACTGGTGATGGAGACACACACACACACACACACACACACACACACACACACACCAGCCTCCCATCCTCTCCCACACCCCTCCCACACATACACATCACACATACACACACACACAACTACACACACACACCATACACACACCACACCACACACACATATAAACACACCACACCACACCACACACCCCACACCCCTCACCCCCCCATCACACACACACACACACACACACACACCCCACCCTCCCATCCTCCCCCACACCCCCCCACACATACACATCACACACACACACACACACACCTACACACACACACCACACACACACACACACACACACACACACATCCCACCCTCCCATCCTCCCCCACACCCCTCCCACACATACACATCACACATACACACACACACCTACACACACACACCATACACATCACACCACACACACACACATACACACATATCTACACCACACACACACACACCACCCTCCCAACCTCCCCTACACCCCTCCCACACATACACATCACACATTCACACACACACCTACACACACACACACACACACACACACACACACACACCACCCTCCTATCCTCCCCCACACCCTCCCACACATACACATCACACATTCACACACACACCTACACACACACACCATACACACACCACACCACACACACATATAAACACACCACACCACACCACACACCCCACACCCCTCACCCCCCCATCACACACACACACACACACACACACACACATCCCACCCTCCCATCCTCCCCCACATCCCTCCCACACATACACATCACACACACACACACACACCTACACACACACCATACACACACCACACCACACACACCACACCACACATACACACATACCTACACCCCCTACCCTCCCCACACACACCACACACACAGATACACATAAACACACCACACCACACATACACACCACACACCCCACACCCCTCACCCCCACACACACACCAGACACACACACACAAACACACCACACCACACATACACACCACGCATACACACATACCTACACACCCCCCCTCCCCCCCCACACCCCTCCCCCACACACCACACACACATAAACACACGCACCACATACACACCACACAAACACACATACCTACACACACACACACACACACCCCGTCCCCCTCTCCCCCCAACACACACAAACACCCCCCACCTGGAGCTCAGTCGGGCCTGTCCCAGCACAGGGCTGGAAGCTTCACTCAGACCAGGCGTCTGACCTGCGGGCCGCGCTGCCCGCACTCTGTGCCGGAGGATGAGTGGGGGCGGGGCAGCAGGTGGCGGGAGGGCCATGTCCGAGGGGGGAGGCGAGGCTGCCTCCTCCGTGGTGACATTATGGAGCCTTTCTTAGCCTCCCGCCTTCAACCCAAACAACGCCAAGTTTGAAGCAGCAGAACCCCCGCCGCTCCCCCCGCCCCGCCCCAATTAGACTCCACAGTGAGTGACTCTCCGGGGCCTCCCCAGGACGGGCCCCCCCCCCCCGGCCCCTGACGCCCTCCCCAGGCTCCCTGTCACCTGTGCTCCGCAGGAGTCCCCGTCCACGCCGTGAGCCTGGACACGCGGCCTCCGGGGGGCCGCGTGATGGAGGGGGAGACGCTGGTGCTGGTCTGCGTGGCCGCTGGGGGCACAGGAGACATCACCTTCCGCTGGTACAGGGGGGCCCTGGGCTCCCCACTGGGAGAGAAGACCCAGCCCTCCCTGGCCGCCGAGCTTGAGGTCCCAGCGGGGAGAGGAGGCGAGGAGACCTTTTACTGTACGGCGGACAACGGCCACGGCCCCAGCCTCAGCGGGCTGGTGAGCATCGCCGTGGGAAGTAAGTGCGCTCCCTGCCCACCAGCCGCCGGAGCTGGCACAGGGGCTCCGAGTGTCTCTGGGGGCGTCCCGGGGGAAGCCGGAGCCCCTGAGGGAGGAGATGGTGAGTCTGTCCCCCGATCAGACACCCTCTTAGACACCCACCGTCTCCCTCAGTTCCAGTGTCTCAGCCTGTCCTCACCGTCAAGGCCCCGGGGGCCGAGCCGGCGGCGGGGGAGGCGGTGGAGCTGCACTGCGAGGCTGCGAGGGGCTCTCCCCCGATCCTGTACCTGTTCTACCACGGGGACGTCCCCCTGGGGAGCCGCTCGGCCCCCTTCGGAGGGGGAGCATCCTTCAACCTCTCCCTGACCGCAGACCACTCCGGGAACTACTCCTGCGAGGCCGACAACGGCCAGGGGCCCCGGCGCAGCGAGGTGGTGCCCCTCCACCTCACAGGTACCGCTCAGCCCCGGGGGGTCCTGGCCAGCGCCTCTCTCAGCATCCTGGGAGGGTGTCACCTCTCTCTCAGGATCCTGGGTTTTTTTTTTGCCTCTCTCTCAGCGTCCTGGGAGGGCGTCACCTCTCTCTCAGCATCCTGGGGGGTTTTTGCCTCTCTCTCAGCATCCTGGGAGGGCGTCACCTCTCTCTCAGCATCCTGGGGGGGGGGGGGGTTGCCTCTCTCTCAGCATCCTGGGAGGGTGTCGCCTCTCTCTCAGCATCCTGGGAAGGTTTTGCTTCTCTCTCAGCATCCTGGGAGGGGCTCACGGGCCTGTGAACTGATGATACAGACAACACTACTAACAACATTGCACTGCCTTCATTGGGGCCATTTTTGCTGCTGATACCCCAGATGGGGTTCAGTGGGTGATGCTGGGGTGGGGGTGGGGATGTCTCTGAGGGGGCCTGGAGGGCCTCATGCCTGAGTGCACCTCTGGTTCTTCCATCATTGTGAAGAGCTGCAAGTCTCTAGATGACTGTCTCACTGCCCCCACCCCCTGCGGAGGGCTGACCTTGGCCTCAAGACGTCTGCTCTTCATATCGAAGTCCTTCTCCTTGGCAGCTCACCCACAGGTCTCTCTCCTCAGTGCCCGCGGAGGACGGAGAGAATCTTCCTCCAGCCATCCTTGAGGGGCTGCTCGGCAGCCTTGGTCTCACCGCCGTGGCCCTGATAGTTTGCTGTTGGCTCAAGAGAAGAGCAGGTGAGTATTTGTGGAGATTGGTATGTTGTTACGGTGACCTTGGCTCTCACGGAAACAGGCTGCCTTGGTGACACGGATACGATAAAGAATGAACTCATCGTGGGAGTCACCCTGCCTGCAGATCTGCTTACAGCTCGCAGCAGGGAATGGCACCTAGCAGAGCGGTGTGATGTTAGTAAAGTTCCTATCCCCTTTGCATTATCAGCTGAAATCCAGCTGATACCTAAGGAGTCTGTGGTTTAATTTGATACGAAATGTAACCATTTAAATAATGAATATGCCTCTGAATTGGAAATACCGGAAGCAGTTCCAGCTATACTGACCGTCTCCCAACTAAAGCCAATGCATCCATTCCTTTGCACCTTAGATTGAAATCACATGCTCTCCCCACCCCCAACGCTTGTCCACACAGCCTCACATGCTACCCATTGCTGGGTCTCTTCCACTTTTCAGTTTAAATGTCATTTAAAAAAATACATATTTTGAAATTGATTTCAGAGAGGAAGGGATGGGGAGAGAGAGATTGAAACATCAACGATGAGAGAGAATCATTGTTCTCCTGCCGTCGGCAAGGCCCACATTGGGGACTGAGTCTGCAACCCAGGCATGTGTCCTGATTAGGAATTGAACCATGACCTCCTAGTTCACAGGTCAACGCTCAACCATTGAGGCACACTGGCTGGGCATACATGTCATTTTCCCCCAAGAGGCTTCACACAGCCTACAATTCTCTTCCAGTGTTCGTCAACAGAGTACCGAGTTATTTAGTTTTTCACTTTATCCCCAATGGCAATTAAATATTTGTTTGTACCTTTAACTTGGTTTCTTGGTCTCCACTGACCAAGTTGGAGACGAGGCAAGAGAAGACACTAGGAGCTTCTCATTTAGGTTACAAGCTTTTTTTGCACTTTTGGGCTCCTCACCCCATTTATGATAGGGCTGGGCCAGTGGTCGGCAAACTCATGAGTCAACAGAGCCAAATATCAACAGTACAATGATTGAAATTTCTTTGGAGAGCCGAACTTTTTAAACTTAAACTTCTTCTAATGCCACTTCTTCAAAACAGACTCGCCCAGGCCTTGGTATTTTGTGGAAGAGCCACACTCAAGGGTCCAAAGAGCCGCAAGTGGCTCGCAAGCCACAGTTTGCCGACCACAGAGCTGGGCAGTGCCTCCTCTGCGGGATCTTGTCACGATAAAACGAGGTGGTGTGGTTGTAAGATGAGAAGCAAAAAAACATAATAGATGTGAAGGTTTCGAAGGCTTGAGCTCAAGTCTAAGCTTTGGTATTGACTGCCATTGGAAAGCACTTAATTCTTCCAGACCTGAGTCTCTTTATAGGCAAAATGCAGGACCAGCCTGAATGGCTGCCAGCTTGTCCCTTGGGCACACAGTGGCATCTGTGACAGGCGTGCTGGCATGGCAAACATGCCCCGCACAAGCCTGTCCTCACCTTCAAGGCTCCGGGAGCCTAGAAGGTGGTGGGGATGTGGTGGAAAAAACGGATGGAGAGAGTCCCCCATTGATATGTGCTCATGTGTTTGACTTTCAGGAAGACGCTCAGCCAGGGATCCACCCAGGTGAGGCCTCTGCTTTCTCTGTCTCCACGGACAGTGTAGAAAAATCTATTTTATAAAAATTAAATGGTCCTCTCTCAAGAGCTTTCTTCATATTAAATACAGATATATATATTTTATTGATTTCAGAGAGGAAGGGAGAGGGAGAGAGACATAGAAACATCAATGACGAGAGAGAATCATTGGTCGGGCCTCCTGTACACCCCACATTGGTTATTGAGCCTGCAACCAGGGGCATGTGCCCTGACTGGGAATTGAACCGTGACCTCCTGGTTCATAGGTCAACGCTTAACCACTGAGCCATGGCAGCCGAGCCATATTTTTATTATATCCAAAACGTCCACTCCACAGTTCCCTCACTGATAACTTTGAATATTCATTTGCTACTCTTCTTCTTTTATATGTTGACAAATTAATTTAAATCCTTTCATCATTCTTCATAATTTACTGCTTTCACGAAATCTGTAGAATAAGAAAGCTATATTACTTTGACTCATTCAATGCATTCATTCAATCGATTCGCCAATATCTGAGGGTTTACAAGTCATTCCATCCAGTGCTGAAAAGCCTGAAAATATATACACATTTTGAGAGTCGTGAAGTATCATAGATAAATATACACTTCTGTAACACAGGCCAGAGAGTAATGAACACACCGACATTTTTCATGATAAAGTCCTTTAGAATTTTAGAAGAGGGAAAGAATTTTAGAATGCTTTCATCTGGGGATATCAATATTTCGTTGATATATTTTTACAGTGTGTGTTATTGTTTATGCCAAAAGAGGTGTTTTATTATTTTTTAAATTTAATTTTATTGTTTAAAGTGTTACACATAATAGTACATATATCTCCTCCCTTCCCCCCATTGACCTTCCCCCATCCTCTCCTACCCCCTGTCACATGCCCTCATCCCACCCCCTAGTATCTTGTGTCCATTTGATGTGCTTCTATGCATGCATACAAATCCTTCGGTTGATATCTCTCCCCTTCTCTCAGCCTTCCCGCTATAATTTGACTCTCTGTTCAATGCTTTACTGCCTCAGGATCTATTTTTTGTTCATCAGGTTATAATGTTCTTTGTGGTGTGTTTCCCCCCCCCCAGATCAGAGTAGCATATACATGCCAAGACAATGATCTTATTTTCTTTCCTCAAGACACTTGCTCTACCTAGCAACATGTTTTCCGTCTGGAGTGAATCAATTTTCTTCATTTTGTACTTACCGAGCACCCGTAATGTGAACGGCACTGTTCCGGGTGTGAGCAATGCCACAGTGAGCCAGTCAGAGAGGACCTGACACCTGTGGGATGTCTGCCCAGAGACACTCTGGCGGGTCTTCCTCAGCCCGGTGTTGGGCTGTGGCTTCTGCCACACAGCTGTGTGGATGGCTGATTCCCCAGAAATCACTGTGCTCCTTAGAACTCTCCCTAACAGGCCCCTCTCAGTGTCTTCCTCATATCTCAGATGGCCACGTCTGGACTGCTATCACAGACGATAGCACGAGTCTCTGTGTTTGCAGGAGCCCTCCCAGCCCCGTGCTTCGAGAATCCACATACCTGAACTCAGCAGCGCCAGTGCAGCAGCAGCCCATCTACGAAAACGGTGAGATTCCCAATGATCCGGACCAAAGCAGGGAGAGCGAGCGGGGGAAGAGGCTGTAGGGTCATGTCTGCCAGTCACACCTGGCCCTGCTGGGCTCGGCCGCCTCTCCACACAGATGCACCAGCCGTCTTCACGGCTGAGAAGGCGGTGTGTGTGAAGCAGCTTCCGTGGCAGACAGGAGGGCCTGGGTGGCAATGCCTCCTTTCTCCCTCTTTCAGTGAATGTTGTCAGCGGAGGTGAGGTTTACTCCCTGGTGTACCACACGCAACAGGAGCGGCAATCGGCAGCCGGTAAGACACGGGGGAGGCCTTTTTCTCTGACTTTTGTCTTTCCTGGGACCGAGAAAGGGCTGTGTAGAGCTGTGCCCTTGGTGCTGCCTGGGCATTGCTGGGCCTCTCTGAAGGTTCCTTTGGCCTGGAATCTGCCTCGAGGAGAACCCAGGGCCGAGGCTGCGTGGCCTGACCGAGGGGTGTGTGTCTCCCTCTGCAGTCGGGTGCAAACACGGGAGAGGGTGGCTGCTGCTTCTCTCCGCGAGGAGCCCTATGGACTCCCACAGCACCCGACACAGCTGCCCAGTGGCTACTGTTGTCCTACATGGCGGGCCCAGAAGTGCTGGCCGCTGTGAATGCCAGGAGGGGCCTACTCACCTTCCTGCCCCCGGGCTGTTACTTTTTCTCCGCAGAGTAAAGGGAAGTGTGTTTGTGACAGGCAGAAACGTGAGGCAAAAGTGTTAATAGAAATAAATTCACGGGCAATAGACAGGAGGGGAAAAAGCCTTTATTAAAACCAACTTCGTGAAGGACTTTAAGTGTAAGTACAACCTCACAGCACGCACCCTTTTCTTCACAGCTCCATCCCTGAGGACACGGGTGCAGGGCACGGTGAGTTGGAATTCCCATGGTTCTTCCTCCTGGCTCTTTCTTCTGGGGTCTGGTTCTCATACTTTTTAAAAAATATATATAATTTTATTGATTTTTTTACAGAGAGGAAGAGAGAGGAATACAGAGTTAGAAACATCGATGAGAGAGAATCATTAATCAGCTGCCTCTTGCATATACCCCCTACTGGGGATGTGCAACCAAGGTACATGCCCTTGACTGGAATCGAACCTGGGACCTTTCAGTCTGCAGGTCTATGCTCTATCCACTGAGCCAAAGCGGTTTCGGCTGGTTCTCATACTTTTATCCATGACATATGGGTGACTTGGAACTAGACTGTAGTCTAAAATTTTTATTTAAAAATCGTTACATTGAAATACTCTCAAGCCTTGGTGCTGTAAGGTTAACTAAACAACACATCTCTCTATATAAAAGGCTAAAATGCAAAGTATCCCCTTGGGAGTTTGACTGGGAGGCTGGGAGTTTAATTGCACACAATGACGTGTGCTAGCCACCAGGGGGCGGTGTGGGATAAAGGGAGGCCCCAGTCAGCAGCCAAAAGGCTTCGATCATCCCTGATCACCGGCCAGGCCTAGGGACCCTACCTGTGCATGAATTTCGTGCACTGGGCTTCTAGTAGAAATATAAATTAATAAGCTAAACAATGATGTTTATAATTAAAAATAGCTAGTTTCTAAACTTGGAACAATTCATAACATCACTGATACAAAAATGCTTTCATAAAATACAGAAATGCCTTGATCTTCATGGATACAGGGACAGCGGGTGCTTTGTAGTTTTGTCACGTGTGGTGTGACAGTCAATGGTCTCAGGACAGAATTTAAGTCCTTGGTTACTCCCTAGGTGGCATACTACATTTAGTTTATGAATACCAAATTCCGACATTTAACAAAAACACCTGCCAGCTGCCTCGCCATGCCCATAAGAATGAGAGAAGGTCTTGTGTGTTTGGATCCGTTTGCAGGTCATCGGCAGCCCTTCTGCAGCCCGCCAGTGGAATGCAGACCCTTTGAAAAGGCCACCCTAGGGCCACCGTCTTCCAGTAACTTCTTAAAAAAAAAAAAAAAAAAAAAATATATATATATATATATATATATATATATATATATATATATATATAATTGATTTTTCACAGAGAGGAAGAGAGAGTGATAGAGAGTCAGAAACATTGATGAGAGAGAATCATCAATCAGCTGCCTCTTGCACACCCGCTACTGGGGATATGCCCACAACCAAGGTACATGCCCTTGACCAGTGTTGAACCTGGGACCTCTCAGTCTGCAGGCTGATGCTCTATCCCCTGAGCCAAACCGGTTTCAGCTTCCAGTAACTTCTAATCCCTGTGCTGCACGGTGCACCGTGCCTTCATGCTGCTCGGGAAGGAGCCTCGGGGGGAGGCATGCTCTCCCTGTATCTCCTGCTCTGGCTTTATCCCTGTGCCTGTGCTTCTAGGACCCCTCGGCCATCTACTCCAGAGTGAATACCACAAGCACTACTGATGACGACTATGAAGATGCCATGTAAGTTACGGAAGACCCTGCGACCCCAGGCCTCAGGACCAGAGTGCTCCTCAGAGATCTGGGGAGTCAGCTCTCCAGCAGCCTTATCCAGGGGAGTGCCCTTCACGGGACGATTTCCACCTCTCCTGGAAGGCAAGGTTGGCTCAAGCCCCGAAGAGACCACCCCAGAGGCCCAACGTGAATGAAGAAACGGGAAGGACTCTGCTGCCAGAACCTGAGGCTTGCTGGTTCTTTCAGGCCCAGGTCAAATTGTGCTCTAACTTCTTTTTCTAAGAGGAAACAAGACAAGGATAAAAGAATTTTAGGACTTTTAAAATGATGTCCACCAAGGGAAAAGGAAAGATCCCGTTGTCTTCTCACACAGTGGGGATAAAAATATTCTCTGTAATGAGAATATTTGTGCTTGTCACCACATCCGATGTCCTGCCTTTGTTGCCGCCCTAGAAGCTTTGTGAATACAAGTTTTTATTCACAAATGTTGTGAAAACGTGTGTTAATAAGGTTTGGAGTTTGTATTTTAATTTTAAATCAACCATTTGCTAACGCTTATAAATTTAAACAATTTAAAGCATAAAATGTAAAAAATTAAAGTGCTCCCTATCATTTAACACCACAAGTAGCCCCATTGTTAAACGTTGAACTTTGTTAAAAATCACAGCTCTGCAGAGATTTTTCTATTTTTGTACAGACATTTATATATCGTTGTAAATATGTAAATATTTAGAAATATACCTATTTAATAAAATACCATGAAATATTTTTTTAAAGTTGAAAACGCCACCTTTTATTCCTTTAGACAAACATAGCAATGCACAACTATGATGAATATAAAAAAGAAAATTATATGATAAACCTAAAAGCAGCCTGTGATTCTGAATTCTGTCAGTGTTCTTACCCTTCGTGACAGCTTGAATAGTCATTATTATTGGCGAAGTAAGCCAGTCAGAGAAAGACAAATGTCACATGATCTTACTTTATGGAATCTAGTCAACCAATGAACAAAATAGAAACAGAGGCATAGAAACATGGAACAGAGGGGAGGGGGAAGGAGAGACTGGATAAAAGGAGGTGAGGGGATGAGACAAAGCACATATATTCACCCCCCATTCACACAGGTACAGTGTGGGATCGCCAGAGGGAAGTGGTGGTGGGCTGGGTGGAGGTGGGCAAAGGGTAGGAAATAGATATTTGCAATAGTGTCAACAATAAAAACAAAGTAAAAAAAAAAAGACTGAATATTATTATAATCTTGAGAATAATCAGCCACATTGTAAAAAATTCTATATAATGAAAGCATAAAATGCAAATCAACCGAACAGTATAATGACTGGTTGGCAGGGGGTGGGGATGGGGGGAGAGGAGTGGTAAGGGGGACGGGAACTGGGAGATGTGAGGGGGGTGGGGCTGGCAAGCAGGCAGCACCAGGCCAGCCAAGGCAAGGTGCCAGTGGGCAGAGGAGGAGGTGGCAGTCAGGGGGTGGTGGCAACCAGCAGTGGCGGGGGGCAACCAGGGCAGGCCGGGCCATCAGCCTGCCAGTGCCATCCCCTGATTGGCCTGCCTGGTCACCTCCCGCAGAGGGAGGCCAGACTGCGACTTAGGGGTGGGCCTAACTGTCAGTCGGACATCCCCTTGAAGATTTCCAGACTGCAAGAAGGCACGGATTTTAGTGCACAGGGCCGCTAGTAGATACTTTAAAATGTCTACAGTCTCTAGGTGCTACTTTATGTGTAAATATATTGCTAGCCAAAAACTGTTTCCCACAGATACTTTATTTTTTTGTTAATCCTCACCTGGGGATATTTTTCTGTTGCAAAAAGAGGGAAAGACAGAGAAAAACATTGATGTGAGGAAAAACACATAGACTGGTTGCCTCCTTCCGGGCCTGGGCTGGGGAGGAGCCTGCAACCAAGGTACATGTTCTTGAGTTGGACCCTTTGGTCTGCAGGCCGCGCTCCATCCACTGAGCCAAACTGGTTAGGTCCCCACATATGCTTTCTTTTTTATTATTATTATTTTTAAATTTCTTTATTGATTAAGGCATTACATATATATCCTTATTCCCCCCATTGCCCTCCCCCCCCCAACACTCATGCCCTCACCCCCCTGGTGCCTGTGTCCATTGGTTAGGCTTACATGCGTGCATACAAGTCTTTGGTTGATCCCCCCCCCTTACCCCCTCTTTCCCTTACCTTCCCTCTGAGGTTTAACAGTCTGATCGATGCCTCTCTGTCTCTGGATCTGTTTTTTTTTTTTTCATCCGTTTATATTGTTCATTATATTCCATGTTTTTTTTTTTTTTTCATCCGTTTATATTGTTCATTATATTCCATGAGTGAGATCATGTGATATTTATCTTTCTCTTAAAGATAAATTTATTTCGCTTGGTATAATGGTCTCCAGTTCTATACATGCTGTTGCAAATGGTAAGAATTCCTTCTATTTTACTGCAGCTTAGTATTCCATTGTGTAGATGTACCACACCCACAGGTGCTTTCTTACACTGCAGAAGTCCAGAGTGTTGGGCATTCTTTTAGACAGTCTAGACCAGCGGTCAGCAAACTCATTAGTCAACAGAGCCACAGTTTGCCGACCGCTGGTCTAGGCTGAGGGAAATCAAGACCCTGAAGATCAGCTACAAGCAAAGTGGAGTGGACCCTGTGAAGCCCTATTAGTTAAACCTGGGATGCACCACTCACGAGTAATACCTGCGAACCCTTAACTGGTCTTTAATTGCTTTTGAAAAGAAACAGGATGGCCGAGATCCCAGCTGTCCAGGAAAAGACCCAGACATCTCAAAAGTAGACTGCTTCCGCCCTAGAGCCCTGACTCGGCCCTCGGCCTGTGTCACCCTAAACTGTTACTGTAGTTAGAGTTACTATATAACCTAATCGGGTCACTAAACTCTCCATTTTAACTTGCTATTGTTTTGGTTTAAACACTGTGCTGTGCTTTCCTGATGGTGACATTTGCTTGTACGGCCCTAAGCATTCTACTTTGTTATGCTTTCTTGAACTTTTTTTTTTTTTTTTTAAGAATTAAATCACATCCTTTGTTCCCTTATCTGCAGTAAGCAGCTAGAGCAGTGACTGTCCCTATTCTGCACAATTGAGAAATGAACAGAAAGGTGAATTTGTAATTTAAGAACCAGCTCAAACTGGCCCTATCCTGTTTCTTACAAGATATTGAGAGAGACAACAAAACAAAACTGCAAGTCATGCACCTGAAGTATGTGCATAGGAGAAAATGTTACAAATTAAGTTCAGGACCTAAGAGAGCTGTGGGACATTCCCACTACAGAATACTGTGCAGTTATAAGAAAGAGGGACCTCTTACCCTTTGGGACAGCAGGATGGACCTGGAAGATATTGTGCTAAGTGAAATAAGCCAGTCTGAGAAAGACAACTATCTCATGATCTCATTTACTTGTGGAAACTAATGAACAAAATGAATTGACCAACAAAATAAAACCTGAAAGGCTTGGCTCAGTGGTTGAGTGTCTACCTATGAACCAGGAGTTCCGGTTCAATTCCTGGTCAGGGTGTATGGCCGTGTTGCAGGCTCAATCCCCAGTGTAGAGCATGCAAGAGGCAGCCAATCAGTGATTCCCTCTCATCGTTGATGTTTATACCTCTCTTCTCACTGAAATAAATAAAAACATATTTAAAAAAAAAAAAGCTGAAACCGGTTTGGCTCAATGGATAGAGCGTCGGCTTGGGGACTGAAGGGTCCTGGGTTTGATTCCGGTCAAGGGCATGTACCGTGGTTGCGGGCATATCCCCTGTAGGGGGTGTGCAAGAGGCAGCTGATCGATGACTCTCTCTCATCGATGTTTCTAATTCTCTATCCCTCTCTCATCCTCTCTGTACAAAATCAATAAAATATATTTAAAAAAAAATAAAAAAGACCTGAAGGAGACATGGAGCAGACTGACATACCTCGATGTGGGGTTGGGGGGATGAGAAGAGATAAACCAAAGAACTTACATGCTTATATGCACAGCCCATGGACATGCAGTAAGGTAATGAAGACCTGAGTTTATTCTTGTGTGGTGTGAGTTGGTGATCTAGTTTCACCCTTTTGTACGTATTTGCCCAATTTTCCCAAGACCACTCATTGAAGAGACTGTCTTTACTCCATTGCTTGCTTTTGCCTCCTTTGTCAAAAATCACTGGGCCATAATGATGTGGGCTGATTTCTGGGCTCTCTTGTCCCTGCACCAGGCTGTTTCTATTAGAATGGCTTAGTAGTACAGTTTGATACCCGGTGTTGTGGGCTCTTCTTCCTGCCCTTGGCCCTCCCAACGTGGAGCTGAGATCCCACTCTCCTCAGGGGGACTTTTGCCGCCAAGATATCCCTCAAGCTTATCAGCTAGCCCTCACCTCACTTCCTCCCTGCTTACCAGTCTCCTTGTAGCTTCTTCTGTGAGTCCTTTGGTGTAATACTCTTATTCAGGTGTGTTTTCAGTGGCTGATTCAGGCTGATCATCTATATATTTAGCTGTAAATCAAGTCTGATACTGGGAGGTGGTGTGTGTGTAGCTTCCACCTACTCCACAGCCATCTTGGCGAATTATCTTCAAATTAGTAATACAGGGAGTCTTCTTCCAAAAATTCCTTTTTTTTTTTTTTTTTTTTTTTTTGGTAGAGAAGTAGAACCTGGAAATTACGGAGCACACCTGGGGCTACAGAGGGAGATCACAGGTGGAGAGAGAGAGAGAGAGAGAGAGAGAGAGAGAGAGAGAGAGAGAGAGAGAGGGAGAGAGAGAACGTGAGCATGAGCCTCTGTTGATTTTATTTCTTAGTTTATTAAGCTGCTTAGCTTTGTTTTCTTGTATTTCATTTAATTTTTTTTTCAAAACTGCAATTTTTAATTCTTGTTATTTAAATTACAGGTGTCAATGTATTTAAGTTTATTTTCTAGTTTGTTTTCTCAGCTGCCTTGTTTCCTTGGTTATTCATGATATCTGATGGATTTCTTCTGTTTAGACACCTGTCAGTAGCATTTTTCTGTTAGGTGGTATAAAAAGCTTTTCTTCCCTAGCAGGTTGGCTCCGTGGGTGGAGCGCCGCCTGCAGACTGAAGGTCCCGGTTTGACTCTGCTCTAGGGCACCCGCCGCGTTGCAGGCTCCATCTCCACCAGCGAGCCGATCAATGGTTCTCCCTCATCATTGATGTTTCTATCACTCCTTCCCCCTTCCTCTTTGAAAACAATAAAAATATATTAAAAAAGAAAAGAAAAGAAAAAGTCTTTCTTAGAAAGGGGGAAAAAGAAAAGAGTCTTCCTTTAGTGTCCAAGGCCCAACTTCGTGTTGTCTTTCTGCTGCGTCTGCAGCCGGGCCTCTGGCTCCCGGGTCCCTGCCGGGCGCTGAGAGATGCCCGGGTCCCCGGGGAGGGTGATCTCCTCTGAGACCCGGGCCCTGCTCCCAGGGCACCGCCCGGCGCGGGCCTGTGCGGGGCAGGAGTTCCAGCCTGGGAATGTCCCCCGCTGCCCTGTCTCCCGCTTCCCTGTTCCCGCTGCCCTGTCCCCCTGCAGCCCTGTCCCCCGCTGCCCTGTCCCCCTGCAGCCCTGTCCCCCCGCTGCCCTGTCCCCGCGCTGCCCTGTCCCCGCTGCCCTGTCCCCGCGCTGCCCTGTCCCCCTGCAGCCCTGTCCCCCTGCAGCCTGTCCCCCGCTGTCCTGTCCCCGCTGCCCTGTCCCCGCTGCCCTGTCCCCCTGCAGCCCTGTCCCCCCGCTGCCCTGTCCCCGCTGCCCTGTCCCCGCTGCCCTGTCCCCCCGCTGCCCTGTCCCCCCGCTGCCCTGTCCCCGCTGCCCTGTCCCCCCGCTGCCCTGTCCCCGCTGCCCTGTCCCCGCTGCCCTGTCCCCGCTGCCCTGTCCCCGCTGCCCTGTCCCCGCTGCTCTGAAGCCGCAGTTGTGGGCGGTGCAGCCGTGGCGGGCGGGCGGGAGAGGCGTCGGGGGCTCTGCCTCCCATAAGGGTTCCCGTCCCCCGGCGGCCTCGGCGGGAGATGCCGCTCAGAGGTCGCGCCCGGCTGCAGACGCGTCCTGAGCTGCACCGGGCAGAGCGCCCCCTGGCGCCTCCTGAGCCCCTCCAGGGCGGGGTGGGGGGCAGGGGGTGGGTGGGGGGCTCTGCGGGGTGTTTGTTTCTGTCAATAGCAGCTGGGACTGTGCCAGAGGCCCCTCTGCTCGCCAGCTCTTCCAGGACGCGGGGCTCTCCCATCCCAGACGGACCGCTGGCTGTGTCCCTGCTCCTCCGCCACCGGGCGTGCAGGCA
The DNA here is from genome assembly GCA_963693515.1 of Pipistrellus nathusii. Classification (NCBI taxonomy): domain Eukaryota; kingdom Metazoa; phylum Chordata; class Mammalia; order Chiroptera; family Vespertilionidae; genus Pipistrellus; species Pipistrellus nathusii. The sequence goes on along the minus strand of OY882875.1, from coordinate 34,853,175 downwards.
GCGGTCCCCTTTCCCCTCCCCCCCGGACCCCAGGAGCTGCCCCCTTTCCCCTCCCCCCCGGACCCCAGGAGCTGCCGCGCACGGGTCCCCACGCTCCCCCCTCCTCCCCCACCACCCGGGCTCGCTGGCCTTCAGATGTTGCAATGTGCACATTTCTCAGATGGTTGCATTTATTGATAATGAAACCCTTGGGTGATACCTAGCTGGGCAAATTGATGTATGATAAATTCAAGTGGCGAGATGAGGGGAAACCATACCTCTGATTTCACTTCATAAATACATATTAACAGACATTTAAAATGAAAATATCAATGGCCTTCAGCCTCACTCAGATTTATTTAAAAAGTAAACTTACCTACACTGGAATACTATCAGATTTAGGAAGGTTACACAATATTTTGCTAAAGCTGCGGGAAAAGGTTGTTTATACTAGCACACTTAACAGCTCTATTATCTTTTAAAATATTCCAATATTGCCGAAACCGGTTTGGCTCAGTGGTAGAGCGTTGGTCTGCAGACTGAAAGGTCCCAGGTTTGATTCCGGTCAGAGGCATGTATGCACCCCTGGTAGGGGGTGTCCAAGAGGCAGCTGGACGGTGTTTCTCTCTCATCTACGTTTCTAGCTCTCTATCTCTCTCCCTTCCTCTCTGTAAAAAGTCAATAAAAATATATTTAAAAATAAAATAAAATATTCCAATATTTATTGTAGAATATATTTATCCCAACAAGTCCACTTATCTAAACGACAGACATACATATCTGCGATAATAGATTAATTCCACAAATAGTCATTTGTTATATGCTATCTACCAGAAACTGCTATTGACACTGAGAAGATTATCAGTGATCAACACAGATGTCCTAATCTGTAAAGCTGAATAATACAAGTCAACATACAAAAACCAGTTGTGTTTCTATACACTAACAATAAACTATCTAAACAGATAATCAGGCCTAGCTGGATGGCTCAGTGGTTGAGCATTCACCTATGAATTAGGAGGTCACCGTTCCATTCCCAGTCAGGGCACATGCCTGGGTTGTGGGTTTGATCCCCAGTAAGGGGCATGCAGGATGCAAACAATCAGTGATTCTCTCTCATCATTGACGTTTCTATTTCTCTCTCCCTTCCTCTCTGAAATCTTTGAAAAAAATATTTAAAAAAGATAATTAGGACAATAATTTCATTTATAATAGTGCTAAAAAATAAAATACCTCAAGATAAACTTAACTAAGGAGGTGAAAAGCTATAAAACATTAATGAAATCATGTTCATGAATTAAAATATTTATTATTGTTAAAATATCCAGACAGCCAAAAGTGGTTCAATGTAATCCTTATCAAAATCTCAGCGGTATTTTCTACAGAAAAATATTTAAAAGTCTAAAATTCATTTGGAACCACAAAAGACTACAAAAAGACAAAACGACTTTGAAAATGAAGAACAAAACTGGAGACATCATACTTTCTAATTACAAAATGTATTTCAATCCCACGGTACTCAATTAAAACTGGCATGAAGACATACATATAGACCAGTGGAATAGAATAGAGACCAAAAATAAATCTTTGTAGCCGGAACCAGTTTGGCTCAGTGGATAGAGCGTCGACCTGCAGACTGAAAGGTCCTGGGTTCGAGTCCGAGCAAGGGCATGTACCTTGGTTGTGGGCACATCCCCAATAGGGGGTGTGCAAGAGGCAGCTGATCGATGATTCTCTCTCATCGATGTTTCTAACTCTCTATCCCTCTCTCTTCCTCTCTGTGAAAAATCAATAAAATACATATATTAAAAAAAGATTTAAAAAAAATAAATCTATGCATATATATATATATATATATATATACACACACATACAGTCAACGAATCTTGACAAGAGTGCTAACAATATACACTAGGTAAATAATAGTGTCTTCAAGAAGTGATATTGGAAAAATTGGATATCCACATGCAAGAGAATAAAGTTTATTTTATACCGTACTTTCCGTTATGCAAGATGAATAAGTTCAAATGATTTAAACTTATTAAGTTGCACACATTACACATGTTTAGCTTTGTGCATGTCATTCATATTTCAATAAAATTGTTTTAAAAATAATAATTAAGTGTTTGTATTTTAATGATAATTTTTAAGCTGCTGAAAAATATATGTTTGAACTAAACTCCTTTTAGTCTTTAAAATTTAGGTAAACTCAAAACCAAAAAGTGTATTTTGATTAGGGAGAAACACCATTTTCCTGGCAACAAAAGTCTGAAATTTACCACATTAATAGGCTTAAGGCAATAAATATGAATATTTTTATAAATGCTAAAAAGTTTTTGATAAAATCCAACATCTATTTCTTATAGAAATCTCTTGAAAAAATAGAAATTTACAAATAGTTTCTAAACATGTAAATTCTAAAGCCAAGATCTTATTTAATGGGGAAACTTTAGAAATAATTCCAATCAAATCAGGGACAAGGCAAAAGTGCCCACTATTTTTTATCTACTTTACATTGTTCTGGAGCTATTATCCAGTGCAATTTAAATAGAGGAAGTAGTAAAGAGGTATATGAAGAAAATGAGAAATAGAGATATTGATATTTATAGATAAATTTATATATAATTTGGAAAACACGGAAACATAAATTATAAAACTAATTCAATAAAATAATTTAAGAAGGTAATAAGATATAAAACTCATCTGCAAAATCAATACCATTTATATACCCAAGGGTTGACAATTATTGTTAAAATTATGTTAGAAAACACAATAGATAAAACACTGAAAGAACAATAAAAACATGAAATATGTAGAAATTAACAGAACAGAAAATTTTCAGAAATCTATATAAACAAAAACCCAAAACACACCTGAAGTCACAAAAATAGACTTGAGCTAGTGGAAACACATTTGTTATTGGTGAGGGTGTCTCATCACTGAGGTAGACAACTGATACTGAAGTTTATATGAGGAGAAAGGAGAACTTAGAGTAGAACGATAAATGACAAGTAACACATATAAATGACAAGTAACAGGAATGCTGGAGTTGGGAAATCACCATTTGTTACCTTCTCGGGACAGACTGGCTCGGCAATCAATAGGGTAAATCTAGGGTAAAACTTGGACACGAGGAGCAGAATGCTTGCTTTGTCTTGAAGTGTCTCCCCATAAATTGCATAATAGGTGCAAAGGGAAATGGAACTACAAAGAGAGGAAACTGGAAAACGTTTTAATGATGATGAAATTGACATGCCCAGTAAGAGGCAGATAAACATAATAAGCCTCAAAATACAGCATCACTTACCTGGCTTTCTGGCTGAGAGTTCACGTGAAACATCAAACACATCCAAAGCGAGACATATATATTTTTAAAGGAAGTGAGCAATAGTGTGTTTTGTTTTTTTTAAAGTGCCAATTATGAATCTCAAAGGGAAGAGAGGGTAGGGGGCAGGATAGATTAACCAAAGAATTTATATGCATAATCCATGGGCATAGACACTGGTGTAGTAGTTCCTAGGATGAGAGGCATATCCCAAGAAATAAGAAAAAGCTCCAATAAACTATCTAACACTACAACTAAAGTAAATAGGAAGAGAACAGAAAAAAAAAAAAAAAAAAGGCCAGAGGAAGTAAAGGAAGGAAATAATAAAGATTAGAACATAAATAAATGACATAAAGAGACTAAAAAAACAAAACAAAAGATCAATGAAATCAAGAGCTGGTTCTTTGAAAAGATAAAAAAGATTAATGAACCTTTAGCCAGACTCACCAAGAAACAAAGAGAAAAGACCTAAATAAATAAAATCATAAAGAGGCAATATAACTACTGACACCACAGAAATACAAAGAATTGTAAGAAAATACTATGAGCAGGTATATGTCAACAAACTGGACAACCTGGGTGAAATGGACAAATTCTGGAAGCATACAATCTTCCTTAATTCAATTAGGAAGAATCAGAAAACCTGAATAGGCTGATAACAACTAATCAAGCAGTAATGAAGAAGAAGAAGAAGAAGAAGAAGAAGAAGAAGAAGAAGAAGAAGAAGAAGAAGAAGAAGAAGAAGAAGAAGAAGAAGAAGAAAGCAAGCTCCAGTAAACAGAAATCCAGACCAGATGGATTTACAGGTGCGTTTTACCAAACATTCAAAGAAAAACAAACATCTATTATCCTCAAACTACTCCAGAAAATATATCCAAGCTCTTTTTACCAGGCCGGCATTATCCTAATCCCAAAACCACATAAAGACACTACAAGAAAAGGAAATTATAGGCTAATATCCCTGATGAACACAGATACTAAAATCCTCAACAAAATTTTAGCAAACGGGATCCAGCAATACATTAAAAAGATCACACACCATGACCAAGTGGGATTTATTCTATAGCTGCAAAGGCGGATACAAATGTATTACCTTATTTACAAATCAATAAAGGTAATACTTCACATAAACAGAACGAAAAACAAAAACCTCATAATCATATCAATAGATGCAAAATAAGCATTCCACCAAGTCCAGCACCATCCTCTGTAACCAAAGCCTAATATGCTAAGTGTTCAGTCTGGTTGTCCATTCAACTAATCAAAGCCTGATATGCTAAATGTTCAATTGACCATTAGCCATTCAACTAATCAAAGTGTAATATACTAATGATATGCTCAGGCTGCTCAACCACTCATTATGATGTGCACTGACCACCAGGGGGCAGACACTCTGACTGGTAGGCTAGCTTGCTGCTGGGGTCTGGCCAATCAGGACTGAGCCACAAAGGCCGAACCGCCCTGGAGCCCTCCCATGGTCCCACCTCCCTCATCCCTCCCTATCCCCGATCATGCACCAGTTGGGTCCAAGAGAGCCTGGCCTGCAAACTCTTGCAATCTGGGACCCCTAAGGGGATGTCAGAGAACTGGTTTCAGCTTGATCCCAGAGATCAGGCCGAAGGACTTCATTAGTGCATGAATTCGTGCACTGGGCCTCTGGTTTTTAATAAAAACTCTCAGCAAAGTGGAAATACAGGAATCATACCTCAACATAATAAAGGCCATGTATGACAATTCTACAGCCAACATTATACTCAATGGGAAAAAAAACTAAAAACATTTCCCTTAAGAACAGAAATAAGACAAGGATGTCCCTTTCACCATTCTTTTTTTTTTTAATTGTTTTTAAAAATATCTTTATTGATTTCAGAGAGGAAGGGAGAGGGAAAGAGAGATAGAAACACCAATGATGAGAGAGAATCATTGATTGGCTGCCTCCTGCACGTCTCCTACTGGGGATCAAGCCTGCAACCTAGTCATGTGCCCTTGACAGAATTGAACCTGGGACCGTTCAGTTTGCAGCTGATGCTCTATCCACTGAGCCAAACCAGCTAGGGCCCTTTCACCATTCTTATTTAACACAGTACTGGAAGTCTTAGCCACAGTGATCAGATAAAAAGAAGAAATAAAAGGCATCCAAATTGGGAAGGAGGAAGTAAAATCGCCTTTATTTGCAGATGTCATGATATTGTACATAGAAAATTCTAATGACTCCACCAAAATATGACTAGATTTAATAAATGGATTCAGCAAAGTAGCAGGATACCAAATTAACATTTGACAGTCAATGGCATTTTTTAAAAATATACTTTTATTGATTTTTTACAGAGAGGAAGAGAGAGGGACAGAGAGTTAGAAACATCGATGAGAGAGTTCAGCTGCCTCCTGCACACCCCACACTGGGGATGCACCCCCAACCAAGGCACATGCCCCTGACTGGAATCGAACCCAGGACCCTTCAGTCCGCAGGCCGATGCTCTATCCACTGAGACAAACCGGTTTGGGTGTTAATGGCATTTTTATACACCAACTAGAGACCCAGTGAATAACATTTGTGCACTGATGGGGGGAGTTTCCTCAGCACCCTCCCTAAAAGCAAAAATCTATCTCATATTTGTATTTTGATACGCTTTAAAAAAGTCTTTAACTGCCTGGCAAGTTGTTCAGTGGTTAGAGCATCAGCAGGAGGACTGACGGTTTTGGGTTTGATTCCCATCAAAGACAAGTACCTTGGTTGCAGGTTTGATCTCTGGCTCTGGTCCAGGCATGTGCCATAGGCAACCAGTTGATGAGTCTCTCTCACATTGATGTTTCTCTCTCACTCCCTCTCCTCCTGCCCTTCATTCTTCCTCTAAAGATCAATAGGAAAAATATCCTTGGGTGAGGATTAAAAAAACCTTGAGCTGATAAATATAGGCCTTTTTCAGTTTTAGTGTTTTTTTCCTTCTGTCATATTCAGATAACTTTCTCAGAACTGGAAAATGTTGTGCTTGGAACACAATTATTCATTGTCCTTCATGGGTGTTGCAATTTTTCATAACATAGCCATTTATGTTTTTGCCAGTCACAATCCAAACGTTAGGTTTACCCTGAGAGGCCCTGCTTGCTCCATGCAGTCACTTGGGGCTTGACATTGACTCACTGTCTTTGGTCAAAGACTTCTTTTTTGAGCATCCACCACCAACTCTGTACTTTGAAAGCCTCTTGACAATGCTCTAAACTCACTATCATTGAAACTGGGTCTGGGCCAGCCTCAGCATTTAATCCCCAAAGACCTTAACATTAGGGCTTGCTATGGAGTCAGCTCAGATTTTAATGACAGAGAACACTGAAAATGATATTAACCCAGTTTTTAAAAATATATATATATTTTAATTGATTTTTTTAAAGAGAGAAAAGGAGAGGGACAGAGAGCTAGAAACATCGATGAGAGAGAAACATCAACCAGCTGCCTCCTGCACACCCCCCCCCCAAGGAATGTGCCCACAACCAAGGTACATGCCCTTGACCGGAATCAAACCTGGGACCTTTCAGTTTGCAGATGGACGCTCTATCCACTGAGCCAAACCAGTTTCGGCTTAACCCAGTTCTGAACACCATGATACATACCCGCTGAAATCTGACTTCCACATTTGCCCACAGTTACACCAGTCCCGAGGAGAAGAGATTTCGTCTTGTCTGAGTTTGATTCTACAGGGGCCTAGATTGGCATGGGCCTAGATGGGCACAAGGAAACCCTACACTGGGGATTTTCCCAAACAAATGGTAGGCTTTTTTTTTTTTTTTTTTTTTTAACTGGAGAGGGTGGTTCCCCAGGCAGCTGCAACTTGCTGACATGTTTCCAGTTCCCTCTCCCTGGTAGCAGAAGTTGGTCCTACATATCCATTTACATTAAAAAAAAATTTTTTTTAAATTGGTTTCAGAAAGGAAGGGAGAGGGAGAAAGAGATAGGAACATCAATGATAAGAGAGAATCACTGATGGCTTCCTCTTGCACGCCGAACACTGGGGATGGAGCCCATGGGCATGTGCCCTGACCGGGAATAGGTTGGTACTTAACCACTGGGCCACACTGGCTAGGCTCAGTTTAAATCTCTTATCTTTGCTTTATTTATTTCTACAATTGGGGGGTGCTGCTGGGTTTCAATATTCCAAAATAGTCTCATCTTCCTGGGAAACATCTGCATAATAGCTGCTTCTGAAACTTGTACCTGTTACCTTAACCTGCGTACCCTCCATTCTGGCAAGAGATAGGAATTCTTATCAGTGCAAGGGGCATCTAAACGTTGAGAATTTAGCATAGTGCTAGACTATGACTCTGTTACAGTCACTGCCTGCATCGGGGCTCTCCCCTATTTAGTTTGGGCTAATGGGTAGACTTGGAATACAGCTAAGAGAAGATGTTTATCATGGTCATAACCTACAGGACAAAGGTACCCCAGACCAGCTAATCCTTCACAGGCTTGGTAGACTTTGGGACCCCAATTAAATTTTTAAAAGGAATATTTTGAAAAGCTATGTCAGCATCAATTACCTGGCTTGTGTAGGGAAATGGGAGGCTATTGCAGGTACCAGCTGAGGCCGGTCATGCCACCCGGGAAGTCTGCCACCTGAAGTATTGCCACCTGGAGATATGAGAAAGGCTACGTTTCCTTTCAAAGTTTCCAAGAGGATGAGAGCAAATTTAACAGAACCTGTTTTCTGAAGCTCACAGTCCCTCTGCTCCAGGAAACATGATAGCAAGGCCTGCTGCTGAGGTGCTGTATCGCAAATCAGCGAGCTGGACAAGACACCTCAATCAGCCAGTTAGTTAGGAGTCATCTTTATTGCGCACAGGTTCAGAGCTGGGTGTGGTCTCTGCAGGGTAGGGTGACAGGATGTCCCGAGTCTGGGGCGATTGCATTACCCCAGGCTGATGCCATATGGATCCCCCAAAAAACATGGCCAGTGATATGGGCGAGGGTGTCAGTATGGGGAGCCTAGTGGCTGTCACTTCAGTTCTCTCCCCAGAGCCACACACCCCGGGGGAGTGGCTGTGTATGAGATTTTGTCTGTTGGCCCTTTAAGAGGGCACCTGTGTATCTAGCAGTGTGGGATTCCTCTCTGGCCGACAGAATCCCACTGATTTTCACGGCCAGATGTTACGTGGGCGCCTCCTACGGGATCTAGTGCTTTGGACTGGGAAGCCCAGCGTGGGGTTGAGATCCCACACCCCGCAGGTGGGACCTTTGCAGCAGGGCTATCCCTCCGGAGCCTCAGCCACGCCCTGGGAGTGGGCCCAGCCCTTCTCACGTCTCAGACCTTCCTATCAGCCCTGATGTGGCTTCTTCTCTAAATCCCTGGCGATCTGGCTTCTGTTCAGCTCGTCTCCAGTTGACTCTTTAAAGTTGCTTGTTCTGTATTTCAGTTGTAACTCCAGTTTGGTCCTGGGAGGAGGGAAGAGTAACTGCCACTTCCTCTGCCATGATCGTGGCCACCCTCAGCACTGAGGAAGCAGTGGGAAGCTGTCAGAGTTACCCCTGCTGGGCTTTTTAATCCGTTTTCCCGTGGCTTCTTCCATGCTGGGGTCTCTAACAGCTTCCCGCTGTGGCTGGTGGGCGGTTCCTCATCTTTCATTTACTCTAACCTTGTTCCCCTTTGCAAGGAATTCCTTTTATTAAAGTCCCTTATTTTAAACTCTAGGAAGAATTCTGTTTCCGCCTGGTATAAGGGCTCTCTTCTTACTAGTAAATTTATTCTGAAACGTTGAAGTAGTAGAAGACATGTCTGTCATGGGCGTGCTCAGGCCTCCAGACCGCAGTAACAGTAGTTTGGAGCTAATGTCTCAGAACTAACACCAGAGGCTATTTTTATCACTTCTTCCATTCTGCACAGATCTGTCTAGAACACCTCACAGGCGGGATTGACTTGGGTTGGGAAGAATTTTCATCCTCCTGAGTCCTTGGACCATAATACCTTCTAATATTATCTTGCTCCTGCCGAAACCGGTTTGGCTCAGTGGATAGAGCATCAGCCTGCGGACTGAAAGGTCCCAGGTTTGATTCCTGTCAAGGGCATGTACCTTGATGCAGGCACATCCCCAGTAGGGCGTGTGCAGGAGGCAGCGGATCCATGTTTCTCTCTCATGGATGTTTCTAACTCTATCCCTCTCTCTTTCTCTCTGTAAAAAAAATCAATAAAACATATTTAAAAAATAATATTATTATCCTGCTTCTACCATCATGTCTAACAAAGTTCTGTTTGCCTCTTCGCATGGTCGGGGTGGGTTTCCTCCCAGCAGCATCCAGTGGCAGCATCCACACAGGGCTGCCATGGTGACACAATATTAGGAATTGCACAGCACAGCTTGCATCCCGCGTGGTGAAGGGGATTTCCCCGGGAAAGAGAACAGCAACTGATTTACATTTATCGGCTCCAGAGCTCAATCAACGCTGCCTACAAAGTCAAAGCAAGTAGGACAGTCTCTCCAAAGGGACCTCAGCTCTAGGATGCAGACCTCAGACATTGCCAGGAGCGCTGCTGATCAGCACGCACGTATCTGAGCAGCTCTGCGAGGAGCAGCGACTGTCTCCGCGCCGGGAGCCGGTGGGTGGGGAGAGTGCTGAGTGGCACACGCAGCTCTTCTGCTTCCCGTTTCCCGTTTCTGTAAAGTTGCTGAGGAGTCACAGTGCCCAGACCCAGCCTCACACTCTGTGCGGACGGACGCCGCCCCGGGACCTGCGCTGCCCCTGCCCCTGACCGCCCCGGAGGAATGCTCACCTCCGGCCTCATGCTGCCGTGGCTGCTGCTGCTGGCCCTCGGTGGGTGGAAAGCCAGAGCGGGACCTGGGTGGGACCCGAGCGGGACCACCTGTGTGTGGGCATCTCAGAACTCTTTTACTTATTTATTTATTTACTTAAAAATATTTTATTGATTTTTTTTACAGAGAGGGAAAGAGAGTTAGAAACATCAATGAGAGAGAAACATTGATCAGCTGCCTCCTGCATACCCCCTACTGGGGATGTGGCCGCAACCAAGGAACATGCCCTTGACCGGAATTGAGCCTGGGACCTTTCAGTCCCCAGGCCCATGCTCTATTCACTGAGCCAAACGGGAAAGAGCTATTTATTTACTTTATAAAGTTTACTTTTGTTTTATTTTTTTATCCTCACCCGAGGATATTTTTGAGGATATATTATGGATATATATATATATATATATATATATACCCGAGGGATATCCATTGTCTTTTAGAGAGAGTGGAAGAGGGAGAGAAAGACAGACAGAAATATCGATGTGAGAAAAGCACATCGATTGGCTGCCTCCTGCATGCACCCTGACCAGGGCCAGGGAGGGGAGGAGCCTGCAACCGAGGTATGTGCCCTTGACCAGAATCGAACCCGGGACCCTTTGGTCGCAGGCCGATGCTCTAGCCATTGAATTAACCGGGCCAGGGCTCAGCGCCTCTTTCAGGGCACAGGTCTCTCTGCTGGGTGGGTGCGAAGGGGCTTCAGCTTCTACTTCAGGACTAAGCATTGTGCATTGGCTGCCGAGCACAGCAAGGCCCCGGGGAAACCAGCGGACTGCAAACCTCTTTTCCAAATGCTGACTCCTCCTTCCTTTGTTCCACATTCAGTAATGCTCTGGTCTCTGGGTCTTCTTTACGGACAGCAGAGGAATGTTCTGCTGCGTAAACTGTTTCCATCCACTGACATACACTCGGCTTCCACCCACCCCACTGCAAGACACCGGCAGTTTTCTCCATCTCTGCCTTTCCCCGACTTATGTTCTGGCCAGGCTTTGCAATCCTGCTGGTTGTGGCTTTTGCTGATAAAGATGAGTCTAGTATATGGATGCAACCATAATGCCAGACCTAGAATAGGGGGTGAGGGAGGAGCGGGGTCCATGATGGATGAGGAGACACCTCCATTTCCTTCCTGGCCTTGCCTGGCTTCTGTGTTGCCACCAGGCAGGCAATGTGTCTCAAACACAATCATCTGCCTTATAACATCTGGAAAGGTGAGGTGGGAGAGGAATAAGTATATCGGGAAGCGTCTGAGAATTTGCCTGCAGAGCAGCCAGCATCTGGTAAGGGTTGTGTACAACAACTGCTAAGGGGGATGAAGGACGTTTATAAATTGTCAGGGCCTGCACACTGGGTTCTGTGGGAGAGCTGTTTGTGAGAGAGGGAAGGAAAAGGGGATAAATGAAGGGGGGAAGCGGGAGGAAGGGTAGAGGGAATGAAGAGTGGGGATAGAAGAAAAGCAGGACGTAGAGAGGTGCTGGGAAAGCAGTCAGGGAGGGGCGGATGTGTCTGAGAGCATACCCATCGTGGTGCAGCGCTAACCTCCCGCCTCTTCCCGCACAGGCCCTGCCGGCGTCCGGCCAGGTGAGTCCTTCTTTTCTTTGCTCTCTGAGATCTCTGGGAAGCATGGGTGCTCGCCCTCCCAGGCAACGGAGGCACTGCCTGTTCCAGCCTCTGAGCGCAGGGCTGCAGGGATCAGGCCCACAATTGGGGTGAAAAGAGTGGGGGCCAGGGCCTCACCCTCGACCTCGCAATGGCACAAACGCTCCAACCTCACCTTCTCTGCTTGAAAGGCAGGAAGTTGTTTTCTCTTTATCATAAGCTCCCGGACAGAAACCACGTGCACTGTGAAGGGAAAGCAAACCATGTAATGTGCCCTTGAGAAGGCACGTTCCCGGGGATGGCCGCAGACACTCCCAAGCCCCGTCAGGGCAATGGAGGCAGGGGGGAGACACACTCCCTGTGACAGAGGGAGTCAGAGGAACAGGAGTGCTCTGCCTCACACAGGACCATCCCTCGACATTCTACTCGGATTGCAAGCTATCCAGGCACAACTCATTTTCCATTATTATTATTGTTATTATTATAATTATTATTATTTAAATATGTATTTATTGATTTCAGGGAAGAGGGGAGAGGGAGAGAGAGATTGAAACATCAATGATGAGAGAGAATCATGGACCAGCAGCCTCTTGCATGCCCCCTTACTGGGAATCAAGCCCACAACCTGGGCACGTGCCCTTGACCAGAATCAAACCCTGGACCCTGCGGGCCGCTGGCTGACACTCTATCCCCTGAGCCAAACCGGCTAGGGCTCATTATTATTAAAGTTATAATGTAATAAAATATAGAGGAAAACTTGATTTTACTGTGTATTAGGCTGGAAAGTGACATTTTCTTCTTTAATCATTTATTTGGGAAAGTATTCTATTACGGGAGGAGACATACTATTATAGATCTGATACATTTTTATGCCTGACTATATAAATTGTATTATAACTGCAGTAATTTTAAGCAGGGATGTTATTAACACATTCTAGGGCCTCAGGGTCAGCCTCATACACTCCAGTAAACTTCCTGAGATTCCAGTAAAATGTGTATGAATGTGCATTTGCCCCTTCTTCCGGGGACCAGGTGAAATGTCAGCATTAACGGCCATTTGCCTGGATGTTTTAAAGACGTATTCTTGTTCCAGGCTCAGGACAGCCAGGAATTCATCATCTGTCATCTCTCTGGTGGTGACATAAATCTTAACTATTTTCAAATATTTGTTTAATCAAGTTGGTTTTATCTCTACCCTCTTCACAGAAAAACCTCGCCCAGTATCAACCTAGAGAAAGGAAATGTTGGGCCCTCATGAGGGCTTAAGATTTCTCTCTCTTTAATAAGAATAAGTGCCTCTGCCGGTCACTGGGACCGCTCTGTCTGAGAGCGGGACTTTCCAAGTGGCCAAAAGGTACAGAGCCGTTGTCTCTGAACTGGTTTGACCACTTTGCTCTGTCAGGAGCCAAATGTTAGTCTTGCCTCCAACATATTGTGCTGATTCCTATATTGAAATGCCAGTCAAGGACACATGCCTGGGTTCCAGGTTCGATCTCCAGTAAGCTGGTGGGGAGAGAGGGGTACAGGAGGCAGCCAATCAATGATTCTCTCTTATATTGATGTTTCTCATTGATGTTTCTATCTCTCTCTCCCCTCCTCTCTGAAATCAATTAAAAAAATATATATATATTTAAAGAGAGAGAGAGAGAGAGAAAGAAATAGCACTCACCTTTGCTGAGCAGGGAAGCCAGACGAGCCAGGAGATTCCAAGGAACCTGTGGCTGCTGCAGGAACAGATGTTAGCGTGGCTGGCGCAGGGCGTGCCACGTGGCTCCAGGCAGTGTTGCATCTTTTGCAGACTGGCTCAGCATCAGTCTGCAGCGCCATGCCTACGAAGGAGACAGGGTGGTTGTGAGGTGCTTTGGAGAAGAGAATGATAAAATAAAGAAACTGATGTACTACAAGGATGGATCTCAGATAGCCAGCTACTCTAGCGCCTCCAGCCACTCCATTTCCAACGCCAGACCCAGGGATAGCGGCTCCTATTTCTGTAAGGCAGATAGGACAAAATTTTTCTTCTTCACCGGGACAGAAGAATCAAGCTCTCGACGGCTCACTGTGCAAGGTGAGGGCCTCACGATTCAAGTGGGAAAGTCTGGGGTAAAGCAGAGCCTGTGTGGGAGGCCCAGGCTGCAGGGCAGAGGAGACCACCTGGAGAGGCATAAATTAGGGGTGTCTGTGTGGGGGGGAGTCCAGGGTTGGGTCCTGCTCACTGGGGCTGAGAAGACAAGGGACTTCTCAACAGGAGCTCCACAGCTCCCTGACTGGTCTCTGTTTAATTCTTCCCTGCAGAGCTGTTTCCGGAACCTTCCCTCACAGTCAGCTCCTTGCAGCCCATTGAGGACACCTCGGTGACCCTGTCGTGTGACACCCGCCTCCCCTCAGACAGGGCAGGGACCCAGCTTCGGTACTCCCTCTTCAGGGACGGCCACACCATAAAGCTCCAGAGCTCCTCCAGCTTTTGGACCTTAGCATTGCGGAAGGAGGACTCCGGGAATTACTGGTGCGAGGCAATGACGGCATCCGGCAGCGTCTCCAAGCGGAGTCGTCAGACCAGCGTCCAGGTGCACAGTGAGTGTCAGTGGCTGCGCTGGCGGGACAGCTGCTGTCCTCGGTGCGAGAGGGACCCTCTGAGCCTCAGAAACCTCTGGAGAGGAGAAGTCTAACAGAAACGTGCCGAGTACAAGGCGCTGCTCAGAGCAGTGTTGTATTCAGTGCTCCCAGAGCCCTGTGACATGCCGGTGTGAATAGTGTCTGTAAAGTAGGTACCGGTATCCTTCCCATTTCACACATGAGGAAACAAGGCACAGAGCTGTTGAGTGACCTGCCCAAGGGAACACAGCATGTAAGTAGCACAGTTGGGATTTGAACCTGAGCACTCTGGTGGCAGTATATACCCTTAAAAAATTATATCTATATATAGATATATAGATATCTATATCTATATCTATAGCTATATCTATCTCCTATCTAATAAAGAGGGAATATGCTAGTTAACCATAATACCATTGCAAAGATGACGCTGCCCACAGCCAATAAGGAGGGAATATGCTAATTGACTGCCCTGCCCTCAAAGATGGGAGCACACACAGCCATAAGAAGGCAGTGCCCAGTCCCCTCAGCCTCACCTCGGTGGCAGGTGCGGCAAGGCTGGGCCTACCCCCAGGCAGGCCCAGCTGCTCCACACGCTTTCCTCTGGAGTCCCTCAGTCTCCTCAGGCCCCCAGCCACCCAGGGCGGGCCTAAGACATAGGCAAGCCTTATGGTGGCTGACCAGCTGCCCAGGGCTGCCCGAGGCTTGCTTCCCACGACTGAGGGTTCCCAGACTGTGAGAGGGGGCTGGCTGGGCTGAGGAACCCCCGCTCCAGTGCATGAATTTTCATGCACTGGGCCTCTAGTGTGTGTGTGTGTGTGTGTGTGTGTGTGTGTGTGTGTGTGTATTTGATTTCAGTGAGGAAGAGAGGAGAGAGATAGGAAAATTAATGATGAGAGAGAACCATTGATTGGTTGTCTCCTACAGGCCCCATATTGGGGATTGAGTCTGCAAACTGGGCATGTGCCCTTGACCAGAATTGAACCCAGAACCCTTTGGTCCACAGGGAAATGCTCTATCCACTGACCAAAACCAGCTAGGGCGGTATATACCCTTTTATCCACCTTGCTATACTTCCTACCTCAACTATGCCAGTGGAAAGTGGTATCAAATTAGTGACCAATTGTAGAATATCTGCAGTGTAGTAGTTGCTTTATATAAGTACTAGAGGCTCAGTGCATAAAATTTATGCATTGGGGAGGGGGTGTCCTTCAACCCAGCCTGCACCCTCTCCAATCTGGGATCCCTTGAGGGATGTCTGACTGCCCATTTAGGCCCCTGGGATTAGGCCTAAATCAGCAATCAGACATCCCTCTCACAATCCAGGACTGCTGGCTCCCAACCGCTTGCCTGCCTGCCTGATTGCCCCTAACTGCTTCTGACTGCCAGCCTGATCACCCCCTACCACTCCCCTACCAGCCTGATCAACGCCTAACTGCTTCCCTGCTGGCCCGATTGCCCCTAACCGCCCTCCCCTGCAGGCCTGGTCGCCCCCAATTGCCCTCCCCTGTAGGCCTGGTCTCCTCCAATTGCCCTCCCCTGCAGGCCGGGTCACCCCTAACTGCCCTCTCCTGCCAGCCATCTTGTAGCAGCCATCTTGTGTCCACATGGGGGTGGCCATCTTTGACCACATGGAGCCGCCATCTTGTGTGTTGGAGTGACGGTCAATTTGCATATCACTCTTTTACTAGGTAGGATACCTATTGTTATGAAAAGTCTATGAAGTTGGTGAGCAAGTCTGAAGACGATGCCTCTGGCCATGCCACGCTGCCCGTCTGGTCCCTCCCACTGTCCCCCTTCTTCACCCTTGTGTCCACCCTTTAACATTAAGAAAACTGCTGCTCAAAGAGATGAACTGACCTACCAAGATCACATGGCAGAGCTGGGTGAGGACTGCGCGGCCTGTGCTTTCCCACCATCCTTCTGTCCCACGTGCGTCCGGAGGTCAGAAGGGAAAGATCCCTTTGGGCTGCAGCCATGAGAGGGCCAACAAGTGTGCAGGAAGTGAGAGGTCAGGTTTTCAGAAGACCGGGCTGCAGGGTGCGCTTGCCTGAGAGCCCTCAGCATGCTCCCTCCTCCCGGAAAGCTCTCCTCTGCATGAGAACTGTCTCCCACAATCCCACCTGCCACGGAGCTCAGCTGCTGGCCCCGGCCGCCCCTCCAGGCCCTCACCTGTCCTCTGGTGTTCCCGCAGGAATCCCTGTGGCTGGCGTGCTGCTGGAGACCCAGCCCCAGGGCGGGCAGGCCGTGGAAGGAAAGATGCTCGTCTTAGTCTGCTCTGTGGCTGAGGGCACAGGGGAAACCACGTTCTCCTGGCACCGAGTGGACACCAAGGAGAGGCTGGGGAGCAAGAGTCTGCGTTCCCGGAGGTCAGAACTGAAGATCCCCAACGTCAGGGAGAGCCACGCGGGGGGATACTACTGCGCGGCTCACAACACCGGGAGTCTGATCCACAGCGAGGTGCTGAACGTCACCGTGAAAAGTGAGTACCGCTGTCACCAACAGCCAGCGGCTTCCCGCGGGCCAGTCCCCTGGGCTGCAGTAGGATGTCCCTGGGGTGACCAGGAACAGGGCCAGGAAGAGGCTGAGAGCCCCGGAGGGTTGTCGTGGCGATGGTGGTGGCGGCGGCGGTGGGAGCAGCAGCATTCGCAGAGGAGCTGAAGAAGGGGGACAGTGGGAGGGACCAGACGGGCAGCGTGGCATGGCCAGAGGCATCGTCTTCAGACTTGCTCACCAGAAGTTGTCAAAGCTCTTCTGAAACGGTCTCTGCAGCTCTCAGTAGGGAGGTATGGCAGTGGGAAAGGATCCACGGGCTGGGAGATGCTGGGAGAACACTCGGGTGGGGATAGAGGGGGGTGAAAGCCGGTACCAGCGGGAGAGATCCTCTTTGATGGACCCTTCACTTTCTCTCAGTCCCAGCGTCGCACCCTGTCCTCACCATCAGCGCTCCTGAGGCCCGCGCCGCCATCGGGGACACGGTGGAGCTTCAGTGCGAAGACAAGAGAGCACACCCTCCTGTTCTGTACTCGTTTTATCACAAGAATATCTCCCTGGGGAGCATCCTAGTGCCTTCCGGAGGCAGAGCGTCCTTCAGCCTCTTTTTGACCAGAGAACACTCTGGAAACTATTCCTGCGAGGCCGACAATGGCCTGGGGGCCCAGCGCAGTGAGGAGGTGGCAATCCGCGTCTCAGGTAGGACATGAGGTCAAGCAATGGCTTATGTGTCCTTGAGTTTCCCTGTCCCTCAGGGCATCAGAGTTCAACTAGAGCAAGCATGTCAAACTCAAAGGCTAACATGGGCCAAATACACAAGGTTTGAGTTTATGGGGGCCACAAAAAACCCCCAGAAACTTCAATTTTCACAGAAACACAGGTTTATTTCAATAGAGACCTGCTGAATGCAAAGGGCTGAAATAAATGAGTCATCGTTAACACAAAATACTAAAGCATTTTAATAAAATTAATATTTTTTTCTTGGACATCAACTTACCAGTCACTGAATAACTGCACAAATTAATAAGCGTCATGCAAATAAACCTATTTCTCTTGTTCTCCAAAAGCAAAATATTTCCTGTTGCGCACACCAAACAACTCAGTCCAAGATGAATGACATGGACACCGGCTGCTAAAATATTCGCTGCTAGTATTAGCGGAGAGCAATGGTGCGTCTGCGCGTGAGGGAAATGAATGCAACACGATTATAGTAATCAGTCATTAGCGAACGTTGTAGTTCCTTATTAATAATTATGCGTAACAGGATATTATAAAAATTAAGTGACAACATTTTTATTAAAACGCTTCTTACATACTGTTATGTAGGCTGGGCAGCAAAAATACTCTTTATGGACCACATGTGGCCCGCGGGTCAGGAGTTTGACATGCTTGAACTAGCGTGTCCGTCTGTTCTCTTAGGCTTTCTTTCCCAACAGTATCACTGGCCTGCCCCTTGCCCTTCCAGTGACCCTTTAACTTTACATCATCAGGTGTGTGTGAAATAGATACTATTTGTAGGGCACTTTGCTGGGACAAATTAGCATTGAAAGTGGGGCATGGCCCTGGCTGGTTTGGCTCAGTGGATAGAGCATCAGCCTGTGGACTGAAAGGTCCCAGGTTCAATTCTGGTCAAGGGCATGTGCCTTGGTTGCAGGCACATCCCCAGTAGGGGGTGTGCAGGAGGCAGCTGATCGATGTTTCTCTCTCATCGATGTTTCTAGTTCTTTAGTCCTCTCCCTTCCTCTCTGTAAAAAAATCAGTAAAACACATTAAAAAAAATTTTTTTTAAAAAAAGAGAGAGAAAGAAAAGAAAGAAAAAGAGGCATGGCTATATCCCTGAGAAAGGAGGGCGGTCCCACTGAGAAAAATAGGGACACTCAGCTCAGTGGGGAAGAAGATACAACTAAGCTTTATACATACATAGGAAAAGGTAGAAAAACCATTAACAAACCATATTCTGGAATTCAAAACGTTACTGGGATTATCTCATTTAATCTCCACGACAACACTCATTTTGCTAATAAGATTTAGACTAAGTCACTTGTCTGAGGTTGAACCCTAATAGGTCACACACAAAAATGAAACTTTAGGCAGGGGCTCCAGGAATCAAGGAACTTTGCTCTTTGCTACTCTTTTTAATACATCATAATGGTCATAAGATCTATCTTTAATTTATTATTGCAAAGTACATTTAATAGGTTTATCAGTGGGGAATAATTATTGAATTCCTGATGTAAACCCTTCTTAGCATCCCGTCATCATAGGTAGTAGGACATGCAATTTGCTCATACTTTATTTCAATATTTTATATTCTCATGTGTGTGTTTTCTTTCTTGAGCTATATTTTAATCTAGTTTTGGTTTCAAGGATAGGTTAGCCTCATAGGAATGATTTCAGAAGCTTTCCATGTTTTCTGTACTTTGCAGCAGTTAAAACATTATTTGAATTATCTACTACTTAAAAGTATTTGGAACTAGGCCAAATAAACTTCTCAGCCTGGTAGATTTTTACCTCCATTATCAAATCTTTTTTCCTTTTTCTTTTCAAATTTCCTACCCTTAAAAAAAATAATTTGGATACTTTTGCTCAAAATTTGGGGCAATTCAGCTTGGTGTAGCTCAGTGAATAAGCGTCAACCTATGAACCAGGCGGTCAGGGCATATGTCCAGCTTTCCAGCTCAATCCCGGTGGTGGGGAGGGGGAGGGGCGGGTAGAGGAGGAAAGGGAGGGAGGTGGAGGTATGCAGGAAGCGGCTGATCAATGATTCTCTTTCATCATTTTTTTTTTTTTTAATCAATCTTTATTGTTCATATTATTACAAAGGTTCATCATTTCTTCCCCCCTCCACCAGGTTCCCACCCCACCCTCCGTCCCCCCCCCCCCCCCATTGTCCTCATCCATAGGTGCAGTTTATGTTCAGTCTCTTCTTCCCTCAATTTCCCCAATAGTAAATCCCTTTTCAGATAGTAAATCAGTTACTTAGCATTTTCTCATATCAATAATACCTCCACATGCCCAATGATACACTTCACACAAAAGACATTTCACTCTAGGTCAACCAGCCTCATCCAGGCCCCACCCAAGGCACTCACAGATCAACACCCCAGTCCTAAACTAACTCAACACATCCAGATCTAAGCCTTCATCACTTGATTCAGCAGACCCTCAAGTTCCCACGAAAGTTTCCAGCCATGTCTGAGAAGCAGCCGTGGGGCAGGGGCAGGCAAGGAGCGAGCTGTTCTGGGCCTGGCTGCTCAGGGCCTGGCCTCTGTTGCTCTGCTTCATTCCACAATCAGCTGCTCCGGGTCTGGTCACTGCCGCTCCCGACCTAGTTGCTCTGGACTTGGTTGCTGCTGCTCCGGGCCTAGCCGCTCCCAGCCTGGCAGCTGCTGCTCCGGGCCTGGCCGCACCCGACCCGGCTGCTCCCCCGGGCCTGGCCGCTCCCAGCCTGGCAGCCGCTGCTCCGGGCCTGGCCGCACCCGACCCGCCTCTCCCCCGGGCCTGGCCGCTCCCAGCCTGGCAGCCGCTGCTCCGGGCCTGGCCGCACCAGCCCCGCCTGCTCCCCCGGGCCTGGCCGCTCCCAGCCTGGCAGCCGCTGCTCCGGGCCTGGCCGCACCCGACCCGCCTGCTCCCCGGGCCTGGCCGCTCCCAGCCTGGCAGCCGCTGCTCCGGGCCTGGCCGCACCAGCCCCGCCTGCTCCCCCGGGCCTGGCCGCTCCCAGCCTGGCAGCCGCTGCTCCGGGCCTGGCCGCACCCGACCCGCCTCTCCCCAGGGCCTGGCCGCTCCCAGCCTGGCAGCCGCTGCTCCGGGCCTGGCCGCACCAGCCCCGCCTGCTCCCCCGGGCCTGGCCGCTCCCAGCCTGGCAGCCGCTGCTCCGGGCCTGGCCGCACCCGACCCGCCTCTCCCCCGGGCCTGGCCGCTCCCAGCCTGGCAGCCGCTGCTCCGGGCCTGGCCGCACCAGCCCCGCCTGCTCCCCCGGGCCTGGCCGCTCCCAGCCTGGCAGCCGCTGCTCCGGGCCTGGCCGCACCCGACCCGCCTGCTCCCCGGGCCTGGCCGCTCCCAGCCTGGCAGCCGCTGCTCCGGGCCTGGCCGCACCCGACCCGCCTGCTCCCCCGGGCCTGGCCGCTCCCAGCCTGGCAGCCGCTGCTCCGGGCCTGGCCGCACCCGACCCGCCTCTCCCCCGGGCCTGGCCGCTCCCAGCCTGGCAGCCGCTGCTCCGGGCCTGGCCGCACCAGCCCCGCCTGCTCCCCCGGGCCTGGCCGCTCCCAGCCTGGCAGCCGCTGCTCCGGGCCTGGCCGCACCCGACCCGCCTGCTCCCCGGGCCTGGCCGCTCCCAGCCTGGCAGCCGCTGCTCCGGGCCTGGCCGCACCAGCCCCGCCTGCTCCCCCGGGCCTGGCCGCTCCCAGCCTGGCAGCCGCTGCTCCGGGCCTGGCCGCACCCGACCCGCCTGCTCCCCCGGGCCTGGCCGCTCCCAGCCTGGCAGCCGCTGCTCCGGGCCTGGCCGCACCCGACCCGCCTCTCCCCCGGGCCTGGCCGCTCCCAGCCTGGCAGCCGCTGCTCCGGGCCTGGCCGCACCAGCCCCGCCTGCTCCCCCGGGCCTGGCCGCTCCCAGCCTGGCAGCCGCTGCTCCGGGCCTGGCCGCACCCGACCCGCCTGCTCCCCGGGCCTGGCCGCTCCCAGCCTGGCAGCCGCTGCTCCGGGCCTGGCCGCACCAGCCCCGCCTGCTCCCCCGGGCCTGGCCGCTCCCAGCCTGGCAGCCGCTGCTCCGGGCCTGGCCGCACCCGACCCGCCTCTCCCCAGGGCCTGGCCGCTCCCAGCCTGGCAGCCGCTGCTCCGGGCCTGGCCGCACCCGACCCGCCTGCTCCCCCGGGCCTGGCCGCTCCCAGCCTGGCAGCCGCTGCTCCGGGCCTGGCCGCACCCGACCCGCCTGCTCCCCCGGGCCTGGCCGCTCCCAGCCTGGCAGCCGCTGCTCCGGGCCTGGCCGCACCCGACCCGCCTGCTCCCCGGGCCTGGCCGCTCCCAGCCTGGCAGCCGCTGCTCCGGGCCTGGCCGCACCCGACCCGCCTCTCCCCCGGGCCTGGCCGCTCCCAGCCTGGCAGCCGCTGCTCCGGGCCTGGCCGCACCAGCCCCGCCTGCTCCCCCGGGCCTGGCCGCTCCCAGCCTGGCAGCCGCTGCTCCGGGCCTGGCCGCACCAGCCCCGCCTGCTCCCCCGGGCCTGGCCGCTCCCAGCCTGGCAGCCGCTGCTCCGGGCCTGGCCGCACCCGACCCGCCTCTCCCCCGGGCCTGGCCGCTCTCAGCCTGGCAGCCGCTGCTCCGGGCCTGGCCGCACCCGACCCAGCTGCTCCCCCGGGCCTGGCCGCTCCCAGCCTGGCAGCCGCTGCTCTGGGCCTGGCCGCACCAGCCCCGCCTGCTCCCCCGGGCCTGGCCGCTCCCAGCCTGGCAGCCGCTGCTCCGGGCCTGGCCGCACCCGACCCGCCTGCTCCCCCGGGCCTGGCCGCTCCCAGCCTGGCAGCTGCTGCTCCGGGCCTGGCCGCACCTGACCCGGCTGCTCTGGGCCCGGCTGCCCCGGGCCCGGCTGCTCCGAGCCTGGCCACTCCCAACCTGGATGCTCTGGGCTTGGCTACTGCTGTTCTGGGTCTGGCTGCTCCCACCCCGGCTGCTCTGGGCCCGGCTTCTCCGGGCCCGGCCACTCCGGGTCTGGGTGTTCCTGGACTGGCCACCCTGGGCTTGGCCGCCTCCGCCTCATGCCTGGCTGCCACTGCCCCAGGTCTGGCTACTCCAGTGCTGGCTGTTGATGCTCTGGTTCTGGCTGCTGTTGTTCTGGGGCCTGGCCGTTGCTGCTCCGGGTCTGGCTGCCACTGCCTTGTGCCTGGCCACTCTAGGCCTGGCCGTCGCTGTTCCAACATTCTGTCCTTTTTTTTTTCTTTTTAAAACGCATTTATGTTGCAATGTTGGCTGGTGAGTTGAGTTCTGACTTAGTCTTTGATTTTTCAAGATCTTCTTTATATTCTTTCTTAAGTAATTTTACTATTGTTTGCTCTCACTTGATTTCTTCACATTGAGAACTTCTTTGGTTTCTTCCTCCTTGTCCTGGGAGCTCAGCAGGTTGGCCTGTGGCACCCCTTTGTTCTCCGCGGGCTCCTGTGCTGCTTCAGCCTGTTGCCGGGACGGCGCCGCCCAGGAAGCAGCCCCCGGCCTTGGCTCCATTGCCCGAGCTCAGTGGTCAAAGGCTCAGGGGCACTCACGCCCCCAGGGGCCCCGTGGCCCGCCTCCTTGCTGGTGCCCGGTTGGCTGGAGTCCTGGCTGGAGTCCGGCAGGGGCTTCCGCTCCCCTCCGCGTTCCCCCAGCCTAGAGCTTTTTTTTTCTCCTTCCCGCTAGGGAAGTCCAGCATCAGAGTCAACAGACTGTCCTCTGCGCGCAGTTTGCGCGAGTCCCACAGACTGTCCTCTGCGCGCAGTTTGCGCGAGTCCCACAGACTGTCCTCTGCGCGCAGTTTGCGCGAGTCCCGGGGGCCCGGCCTTTCGCCGCTCTCCCCGGACTCCACCTCACAGCCCCGTCTCCCTCTGCCTGAGCCTGGGTCCCCAGGGATTGGCCCAGAACTGGGGTTCGGAGCAGTCCGGACTGAGGCTCAGCGCCGCCGGAGGCTTTGTTTCTTCCGGCTAGGGCAACCCAGCATCAGAGTCAACATTCAGTCCTCTGCGCGCATTGCGCGCGACTCCCGGGGCCCTGCCTTTCGCCGTTTTTCCGCCTCACGGCCCTGTCTCCTCCCGCCGGAGCCTGGGTCCCCAGGGTCTGGCCCATAACTGGGGCTCAGCGCTGCCGGTTCGGGGGGGCTCAGCGCTGCCGGTTCGGGGGTTCAGCCCAGGGTGGAGGTTTTATTTCCTTCCTGCTAGGGAAGGAAAGGCGGCTCCCGGCCCTCTCCTCCTCTCTGGCTGCGACCTCTCCGTGCGTGCGTGCGTGCGGGCGGGCGGGCGCGCAGCATGTCTCCGTACCTTAGGCTTTTTTTCAGCTCCTCTGATTTTCTTTCTGGTTTTCTCTTTCCTTCTTGTTGTAGAAATTTCAGTCAGTCGACTACCTGTAGCTCTGGGCAATGTCCACTCTACATTTTAGTTGTATTCTATTGAAATTGTTGTGTGCTGCCGCGGCTAGATGTCTACCCGAGCAGCCATCTTGGATCCTCAATCTCTCTTTCATCATTGATGTCTCTCTCTCTCTCTCCCTCTCTCTCTCTCTCTCTCTCTCTCTCTTTTTCTCTCTGAAATCAATTAAAAAATATTTTTAAAAACTTGGGGCATTTTATCTAGATTTTCAAATTTATCACATAATGTGGACCATCATACTATCTAATACTAATTTTTAAGTAGCTTTCATATTTTGATTATGCTCTCTTCACATTTATAGTTTGCGTGATCTCTTAGAATTTATTAATAAGATTTTCCAGAGATTTGCCTATTTACATTGCACTTTTTAAACAGCCAGAGTTAGTATTAGTGTTAAAATCTATTTGGCTTTTGGTTTTCTGATTTATTTATTTCTCTTTTATCTTCACTAAAACTTTCCTCCTTTTGTTCTGTTTGATGTTGCTCTTTCTTTAATTTCTTAAGCACATATAAAGTTTCCATCTTTATTTGTTTTCTTAGAAATGCATTTGTAATTTTATTTTGACCACAGAACACTTTGGAAGCTATTCCTGTGAGGCCAACTAGGATCAGAAATGGGCGTGGCTTAGTGAGCAACTGGACGCAAGCGTGCCGTCTTTGCCCCCCCTCCTTCTCCTGAATTTCTCCACTCACTCAGTTCTCAGACAGACAGGGCTGACCACTCATCACAGCGCTAGGCTTACCTCCCTCCGTTCTGCTAAAGGTCCTAGAGAAGAATTTTTGAAAAAATGATTCCAACTTAAAACCAACCAACCAACCACCCAACAGTAAACAAGCAGGTGGAGATGAGAGATGAACAAGACTGAGTCACATGCTCCCCCCCCGCTCCCTCTGCAATGAAACTGGACCTGTGGTGGATGCGGTGTTCCACAGGGTCTGGTGCATTTTCAAAAGGAAAATGAGGAACTCAATTGGCCAAAAGTCTTCCCCTGTTCTCCATTTCTAGGAAAGATCTCACTCTATCCTTTTCTTTCCCCAAGATCTTTTCGAGCCCGTGAGAATCAAACCATAAATCTGTGTGGCCCCACATTCCTTTACTATCAGAGAGCAAAGACCCTTCCCTGTGCTCTTGAGTGGGGGCGTTTGGTGGGATGGGATGTTGCTACGAGTTGATCATGCAGTGGGATAGAGCCCAAACTCAATACTCCCTCTTTCACAAGCCCCTTAGCCCAGACCACACACACAACCACCCACAAACCCTCTCTCCTAACCATGCGAACTATTACATAACATACACACAGTTCTGAACGCTCTCTGCTCCCTTCTGTTTTCAGAGCCCCCACCCAAAACCCGCCTGGTGAACGGTGCGCACCCCTGTGAAGGGCGAGTGGAGGTGGAGCGGGCCGGTCGCTGGGGCACTGTGTGTGATGACGGCTGGGACATGAAGGATGTGGCCGTGGTGTGCCGGGAGGTGGGCTGTGGTGCAGCCAAGCACACCCCTGCAGCCGTGTTATACCCCCCGCTGGCAGAGGACACCCAGCCTGTGTTCATTCAGGTAGCCCGGTGCAATGGCACGGAGGAGGCCCTGGCTGACTGTGAGCAGGAGGAAATCTTCGACTGTGGGCATGACGAGGATGCAGGTGCAGTGTGCGAAGACGTGTGATGGCAGGGCCTGGGGAATGGAAACGGGCTAACCCAGCCCTGAGGCCCTTCTCTACGCTGCCACCTCCAATTCACCCTACTGCTCATCATTGCCCCTTCCTCCTCCAGAAACACTTACCATTCTGCATTGGCATGTGGTCAGGATAACACCATTCTATCTAATAAAAGAGTGATATGCAAATTGACTGTACCGCTGCTGTACCCACAAGCCACACCTACCAGCCAATCAGGAGTGTGTATGCAAATTAACCCAAGATGGCTGCAGCAGGAGGCTTGGGTTTCCCCGGCAATGGAGGAAGCCAAGCTTTCTGCCTGCCCTAGCAGGCCCAGCCTCTGCTCCAGGCTACAAAGTTTCAATTATAGGAGATAAATAAATCCCAACAAAAATAGCTGTGACCATGGAATGAGCATGGTTCTGCTTAAGGCTACCAAGTTTCAATTATAGAAGATAAATACATCTCAGATACCAGGACCTCCACTTGGGTCAGGGGGTGGTGGGGGTAAGGGGGGGTGGCTAGCCTGCAAACCACCACAGGCCCCTCACGCAGGCAACACCACGCCCCAAGGGAACTTCCACCCTGATCCAGAACACTTTTCAGGGCAAACCACCTGGCCCCACCTGTGCAACAGGCCTCTATCCTATCTAATCCTATCTATTAAAAGACTAATATGCAAATTGATGGTCACTCCAACACACAAGATGGCTGCCCCCATGTGGACACAGGATGGCTAACACAAGATGGCCACCGGGGAGGGCAGTTGGGAGGGACCAGGCCTGCAAGGGAGGGAAGTTGGGGGCAATCAAGCCTGCAGGGGAGGGCAGTTAGGGGTGAGCAGGCCAGCAGAGGAGGGAAATTAGGGGCAACCAGGCCTGCAGGGAAGGGCAGTTTGGGAGGACCCAGGCCTGCAGGGGAGATTGTTGGGGAGACCAGGCCTGCAGGGGAGGGCAGTTAGGAACAATCAGGCCAGCAGGGGATCAGTTAGGCGTTGATCAGGCTGGCAGAGGAGTGGGGTTGGGGGTGATCAGGCTGGCAGGCAGAAGCAGTTAGGGGCAATCAGGAAGGCAGGCAGGTGAGCTGTTGAGACTAGCAGTCCTGGATTGTGAAAGGACTGCCCATTTAGGCCAGATCCTACCTGTATTGGGCCTAAATGGGCAGTCAGACATCCCTCGAGGTGTCCCAGATTGGAGAGGGTGCAGGCTGGGCAGAGGGACACCTCTTTCCCTGTGCACAAAATTCGTGCACTGGGCCTCTAGTTAGTTCATATTAGGTTAAATCCATGGCCATAAATAACCTTACTATACATTCCATTATTAGCCCATGCCTGCCATCTCAAAAGACACAACATTGATATATTAATGGCCATGAGTTGGAGCATAATGCCAGGAAAATAATTTAAAAACTGTAGAATGACACAACTTTCGTTATTTTAATCCAGGTCATACTGCATACCAACCTTGAGAAAAAAAGAACAAAGTTGGAGGTATCATGCTACCTGATATCAAACAATGCTGCAAGAATATAGTAGTCAAAACAGCATGCTACTGGCATGAATATAGAAACATAGATCAATGAAAAAGAATAGAGAGCCCAGGAATAAATCCATGCCTGTATGGTCAATTAATCTATAACAAATGAGGCAAGAATATAAAATGGGGTAAAGATAGTCTCTTCAATAAATAATTTTGGAAAAACTGGACAGATGCATGCAAAAAAATAAAACCAGACCACCTTCCTACACCATATACAAGAATGAACTCAAAATAGATTAAAGATATAAATGTGATACTCAAAACCACCAAACTCCTAAAAGAAATCATAAGCTGTATACTCTCTGACATTGCTTTTTGTAATTTCTTTTTACATTAAACAATGTAAAACAAAGGGCCTCAGGGCTGGGTAAACAAAAAATTTTAAACAAACAAGACTACATCAAACTAAAGACTTTTTCACAGCAAATAAACCATCAACAAAATGAAGAGACAATTTACTGAGTAGGAGAAAATATTCGCCAATGATACATTCAATAAGGGTTTAATATTAAAAATATATAAAGAACTCACAATTTAACACACAAACATAAAAAATACAATTTAAAAATTGAAAGAAGATCTGAATATATATTTCTTTTTTTAAAAATATGTTTTATTGATTTTTCACAGAGAGGAAGAGAGAGGGTTAGAGAGTTAGAAACATCGATGAGAGAGAATCATTGATCAGCTGCCTCTTGCACACCCGCTACTGGGGATGTGCCCGCAACCAAGGTACATGTCCTTGACCTTTGCAGTCCACAGTTCGACGCTCTATCCACTGAGCCAAACCGGTCCCGGCTGAATATTCATTTCTACAGCAAGGCATAGACAGATGGCCAGTAGACATATAAAGATGCTCAATATCACTAAACACTAGAGAAATGCAAGTTAAAACTGAAACTCCCATTTGACCCAGTGATCCCACTTCTATAATAGATATATCCCAAGAAACCAGAAACACCAATCGGAAAGGAAATATGCACCCCTATGTTCATAGCAGCACAATTCACCATAGCTAAGATTTGGAAACAGCCTACGTACCCATCAGCAGATGAGTGGATTAGAAAACTGGTACATCTACACAATGGAATACTACGCTGCTACAAAAAAGAAGGAACTTTTATTATTTGCAACAGCATGGATGTGGACTGGAGAGAATTATGCTAAATGAAATAAGCCAGTCAGAGAAAGACAAATATCACATGATCTCACTCATATGTGAGATATAAGGAATAACAAACTGATGAACAAAAACAGATCCAATACAAGAAGCAGGGGAGGGGAAGGGACGGTTAGAGAGCAACCAAAGGACTTGTATGCATGCATCTTAGCATGATAAGCATGACCAATGGACACAGGCACTGGAGGGTGGGGGCCTGCCCTCGGGAGTGGGAGTGGTGGGGAAAGGTGTCAATAAGGAAAAAGGAGACATAATTAATACTTTCAATAATAAAAAAAAAATACAAGTTGAACAGTTGTACTTACCAAAGGTTCCTTTGCTCAGCACACAGAAATGCCTGAGACGCAGGCCCTGCATCGGGGAGATGGATGCAATGGCAGGAGTGGGGGAAGGGGATGGGAGAGGTCCGGGACGGAGGCTGCAGACCCCGCTGTGGCCCAGCCACTTAGTGGTGGAGGAGTAGGGCTGGGACCCTCACACTGACCCAGGGGGTAAAAAGGGGAGAAGCGCATCCCCACTGGAGAAGCTGGGTCCTTCTTTCCCTCTCTTTGCAGCAAAACCCTGTAGCGGAAGCTGGGACGTGTTCAACAGCCCAGCCCCGCAGGGGCCATGACTAGTGAGGAGGCAGCACCGCAGACTTGCGGGTCCCTCTCTGCTCCGACCCCTGCGGGTGGAGTTTGGTTGAGGCCCTGGGGAAGCCTAGAGTAGCTCACTGGGGTCAAACACAGGCGACCTGCACCGCCACCGCCAGGCACAAGGCATTTCCCAAGACTGAGGTGGCATTGCCCTCTGAAGATCAGGGCCGCGCTGGTAGTGTGGGTAAGAGAACGGAAAATTTTGTGCTATAGCACCACCTACTGGAACAGCAAAACACAAACAAAACAAAACACATCTGTCCATCTGCTAAATTGCCATGAACCATTCTAGAATGTGTAATAAGTGAATAATTTACCAACGGTCCTGGTTAAATATTGGGAGGGATAAATGATTAAGCTCCAGATATTTTTTTTTAAATTCCGTAAATAAATAATTCTGAACATTCACAATGATCTTTGTGAATGACTCATTCATGCCGTTACAGAACCACAGTCTGGGGTAAATCCCTCACTCCGCCTGGGTTACTGCCGAGGTCTGGAGCGGGTGGGATGAATTCTGCCAGCCAGGCCACCTGCCCGGTACCCAGGGAGGAGTTTCCTGGAGATAGCTCACCCCCCTTTGTCACCTCACCAGGGCGTGGCCAGAGGCAGGCTGGCCTTCTCGGCCACCTGGAGGTTTGTCCTCAGGGGAGCTGGGGCAGCCAGAGTCCTTTTCCTCCATCCTCTCAGGGCAGGCTCTAGCACCGCCTGCATCCCAGGCTCTGCGCTAAATGCTGGGAAGCCCAAAGCAGACCTACGCCCCTGTGAGCTGTCTAATAATGGAGAAAAAATGGACATACAGTGTGACCGATGCCACCTTAGAGCGCTGGCCGAGCCCCTCTGGGAAATAGCTAACTCAGCGGGAGAAACGGAGGAGGACAACAGAGGGTGAAGTTTAAGGGTCTTCACTCTGTCAGAGAGGCCTGGATCCAACGCAGTCAAACTGGGCGTGGCTGTGTGCGGTGACAATGAACATGAGACTCTCCTTGGCTCACAACCTCAGAGACTCGCTGAATTCCAGTGAGGACTCTGCTCCACGTCACCATCGTCCTTTCCCCAGGATCTGGCTCCTGGAGCTGTCGGTCAAAAGTGACCCTTCCACCGGCCCGTGTGCTCGGTGGTTAAGTGTCGACCTATGAACCAGGAGTTCATGGCTCAGGGCACATGCTCAGGTTTCAAGCTTGGTCCCCAGTAGGGCGTGCAGAAGGCAGCTGATCAATGATTCTCTCTCATTAGATGTTTCTATCTCCTCTCCCTTCATCTCTGAAATCAATAAAAATATTTTAAAAATAATAATAAAAAGGTGACACTTCCACTGCCATTACATTGTCCAGAGAAAGTTATATAGCTGTGCTTGAATTCCACTGAGACAACTTAGAGAGAGAACAATATATATTGTTGTTTTTTTAACACACCTAATGCTTTCCCCAAGTGTAAACTCTGACCCTTACGTATTAACCATGCAACCACGGAAAATCACTAAAATCTTCTTTATCTTTTAATTACTTCAGCTATGAAATGGGTATAATAATAAAACTATCATTTTTTTTAGGATTTAAAGAGACCACCTGTGCCATATACTTAGTACTGTGCCTGGCACATGCTAAGTGCTCTGTAGTTCGGTTAGCTGTTGTTATTACAGTTTTTACTATCAGTAATAGAACTACTAGCATTTAACGCTAGCAGCGGTATCGTAGCAGAAGTGAACAGAAGAAGCTGATTGTTGAAGAGTGGGTCACACCCACAAGCACACACACACAACATATGTATCCACACTGACCTTCGCAGGGGACCTTGTCCCGGGATGACATCATTCTCCCAATGTCCTCTCGCCATCACCACCGGCACCTTCAGCTGGAGGCAGATGGCGGCGACTGCAGTGCAGCAGGCCAGAGCAGCTCTGCCTCCGTCCCCCCGCACATGCGCTCAGCCTTTGCCCTGCACACTCACCCCCTCCGGGCCTCAGGCGCCGATACCAATGCATTGCCAGAGCGAGAACAGCACCTGAAACCTGAGAGTCCCCGGGACTCAGGCTTCCCTCCAGGCCCTCACTGCCCTTCCGGACCCAGACCTCCACCTGGGGCTCACACCTACATCTGGGGCCGGACTATCATGGCGGAGCCCAGAAAATTATCCCGGGGCCCAGGCCTCAAACACAGAATCCAGACTTGTATCCCTGGTGTACCTCTCAATTTGTAGCCCAGACCACCATTTCCGTAACCCAGATGTCCAGGTGAGATACCAAACCACCCTCAGGGGCCCAGAAGTCCCTCCCTGGCCGGAAAGGCCCTCCCGGGACCCAGACCACCTGAGTGACAACAGCACCTGAGACCTGAGAGCTGAGCAGGGTCATCTCTTGACTTCCCCTGCCATACCCGGCCTTGGACTTTCCTCTCCAGCTGCCACCCCCTCCAGCACCAAAGCTCTTGGGCTTCCTTCCCAGAGGCCAGGGTCACATCTGTTCCTGTGGCTCTCACATCAGCACCGTGTGCCAGGGAGCAGAGGAGGAAGAGCATGCCAACTGCTTGTTCTCTGCGAGTGTCTCAAGCTGAGGTGTAGAGGCGCGGGCCCATTGTTAGCAGGAGAGGCCTGGACTGTTGTTGATCACTGAGGCTCCTCTTTCAACATTCATGGGAGCCAGGAGGCTGCATGAGTGGACTGTTGTTCAGATTAGCAAGCGAACCGTTCCAGGCACCCGGGTCAGGGCCCTGCCTGCTCGGCCTGAGCAAGCCTGAGGCGGCTGGAAGCTTTGCGTCCTGCTCTGAAAAAGAAGTGATTTCCCACCCCTCATTGGTGAACTAACCCACACTCGTTCACAGCACCGCGTGAGCACGAGTGAACTTCATTCCGTTCACTCCACAGCCAGGGACTGAGCGAGAAGCTGTGCAGGGAGAGGCCGGTACTCTGAGATTCCCACCATGCAGTTTGTGCCTTCTGGAAATGTGCTAACTATTAGGGGAGATAAGACAGACGTCGTGAAATTATAATGTAAAGCAAAAGGCGTTAAATATGTCAACGCTTGATAGTAGAACAACAGATCTCCGATGATACATACAGCAGCTAAAGGAAAGGCCAGGACATCAGAAGTTTCCTTACCCACATTCCAGCCTTGAAGACATGGTTCTAGCCTTGGACATGGCAGGCACTTGGGGGGTGGGGGGTCTGATCAGGGTCTGAATACTAGGCAGAGGAGAACAGACAGCTACCTGGGTGAGGACAGTGGGACAGGAGAGAGAATGAGAACAAGCCTGTGAGGGTCAGAGGTCCGTCTATGTGCCTCTCTCATGTTTCCAGAAGCTATGGAGATCTAGGTGGGGGGACTCAGAGCACAAAGATGGGAAACTGACAAGCCTTTTGTTCCTCCATGTAACAAGTCTCTCATTAAAATCAAACCAAGTATTTGTTGCTGGGACCGGTTTGGCTCAGTGGATAGAGCGTCGGCTTGGGGACTGAAGGGTCCCGGGTTTGATTCCGGTCAAGGGCATGTACCTTGGTTGTGGGCATATCTCCAGTGGGGGGTGTGCAAGAGGCAGCTGATTGATGACTCTCTCTCATCGATGTTTCTAACTCTCTATCTCTCTCCCTTCCTCTCTGTACAAAATCAATAAAATATATTAAAAAAAATCAAACCAAGTATTTGTTGCATATCGACTATGTGTCATGCACAGGATTAGACACTTTTATTCTATTATTTAATTCACTTCTCACAGCAACCCTTTCGATGTGCCTTTTAAACCCTACTTCCAAGATGAACAAAATGAGGATCAAGGGAGAAATTGACACACACTGATGAGTGTCCAGCGAGAATATACAACCAGGCCTTCACTCTTTTCCCCTTCCAATCAACTGTGCTCCATAGGTGGCCATAATAAATCTTCTTTTAAAATTTCATTTATTTTCCAATGACAGTTGACATACAGTATTATATTAGTTCCAGATGTACAAAGTAGTGATTAGACATTTATATACCTTATGAAGTTCTCACCATAGTAAGTCTAGTGCCCGCCTGATCCCATGCATAGTTGTTAGAATATTAATAACTATAATCCCTGCGCTGTGCTTTCAATCCCTGTGACCATTTTGTAACTGCCAATGTGTACTTCTGAATCCCTTCATCTTTCCACCCCCTCCTTCAACCCCCTCCCATTTGACAACCCTCAGTTTGTTCTCTGTTTCTACGAATTTGTTTCTGACTTGTTTGTTCATTTATTTTGTTTTTTAGATTCCACATATAACTGAAATCATATGGTATTTGTCTTCCTCTGTCTGACTTATTTACTCAGCATAGTACCCTCTGCAGTCTAGATCCATCCACGTTGTTGCAAATGGCAAATTTCATTTCTTTTCTTTTTTTAAAAATATATTTTATTGATTTTTTACAGAGAGGAAGAGAGAGGGATACTTAGAAACATTGATGAGAGAGAATCATCGATCAGCTGCCTCTTGCACACCCCCTACTGGGGATGTGCCTGCAACTAAGGTACATGCCCTTGACCGGAATTGAACCCGAGACCTTTCAGTCCATAGGCCAACGCTCTATCCATTGAGCCAAACCGGTTTCAGCAAATTTCATTTCTTATAGCAGAGGAATATTCCATTGTATAGATGTACCACACCTTCTTTACCCATTCATTATCTATGGATAGGCACTTGGGTTGCTTCTATTTTAATGTTTGATTGATTTTTAGAGAGAGAGGAAAGGAGAGAGATAGAAACATTAATGAGAAAACAAACAAACAAACAAAAAACAGCATCAATCAGCTGCATCCTGCACGTCTCCTTTGGGAATTGAGCCCACAATCCAGGCATGTGCCCTGGCCTGGAACTGAACCAGAGGCCTCTTGGTTCATGGGTTGATGCTCAACCACTGAGCCATACCAGCCGGGCTAGGTTGCTTTTATATCTTGGCTATTGTAAATAATCCTGCAATGAACATAGGAGTGTATAATATTTTCAAATTAGTGTTTTGGATTTCTTTGCATATATACCTAGAAGTGGAATTGCTGGATCATGATGAAACTCTTTTTAAAGAAAGGTATATTTGTATTGATTTCAGAGAAGAAGGTAGAGGGAGAGAGAAACATCAATGATGAGAAAGAGTCATTGATCAGCTACCTTTTGTATGCCTTCCACTAGGGATGAAGCCTGTAACCCAGGTATATGCCCTGACTGGGAATCAAATCATGACCTCCTGGTTCATAGGTAGATGCCCAACCACTGAGCCACGCCAGCTGGATTCATAGTGAGACTCTAAAAACACATTAGATCATGTTGTTCCTTGGCTTAAAACCTGTCAATGGCTCCCAGTTTCCAAAATGAAGTCAGATCCTTAGTAGGACATACAAATCCCTCTATATTTCCAGTCTTCAACCTTATATCCCATCAATCTCTGCCTCGTTGTCTGTACCCAGTAATTAGAAGGACTAGCATTTATCGGGCATCTACTTGCAAGCACTTCACAGACATTGACATGTTCACCTCATGACGACCTTCAAAGACAGATTCTATTATATTCCCAAATTATGGTTAAGAAAAATAATTCAGCCAAAACCTGTTTGGCTCAATGGATAGAGCCTGCGGACTGAGGGGTCCTGGGTTCGATTCTGGTCAAGGGCATAATAGTGCCTTGGTTGCGGGCACATCCCCAGTAGGGGGTGTGCAGGAGGAAGCTGATCGACGATTCTCTCTCAATCGATGTTTCTGGCTCTCTATTCCTCTCTCTTCCTCTGTAAAAAAATCAATAAAAAATATATTTTTAAAAGAGAAATAATTCACAGTGGTTTCATAATTTGTCCAAGGTCACACAAATCTTGCAAAGCTTGGAGCCATGCCCAGGCAGTCCAGTTCTAGAGCAGAAGTGCTGAGCTTTTTATGATTCTTACACACAAAACAGCTGTCTCAGGCTTCCGTGACTTGACTTATATTCTTCTTTCTATCTGAAATGCCATTCTCGTCTTTCTTCCCCTGAATAGAAATCAAGATGTAATTTAGTGCTTATCTTTTCCAAGTACTTTCCCCCCCTAAGTTAAGTTAGAGTTTTTACATTTTTTCTAGAATGCATTGCTATAGAACCCAGTGATCGTCTTTATGTGAGCATCTATATGACACCTGCTTATGTGTCTGTCCCGTTTCATGGGTTTAAAGCAATGGAGGACAGCCCATACCACATTTATCAAGAAAAAAGCTTGACCCACTTCCCCCTCCAGCTGCCACTCATTCCTTTCCTCCTTTTTACAGCATAACTTCTCTAATCACTGTCTACAGTCACTGATCAAGAGAAGAACCCCGCTGAGCCCGGCACGATTAGCCTACAGATCCATGGGCTAAATAAATGTTTGATTTTTACAAAATGTCTTGCCTTTTATTCTTTCTTGAACCCACATTAGCCAGGTCTCAACCCCCATTACACTACCATGAAGGTTTATGTCAAGTCACTCAGGATTTCTTCATGTCAGTTCTCATGTTGACCTACTGTCTCGTCTTGGCCTTTGACACAGTTGACCGCTCATTCTTCCTAGAAATTGCCCCTTTCCTTGGCTTCCAGAACCCCACATCCACTTGGGTTTTTCTTGACTCTTTTTCAAAGTCTCAAGACTGGTACCCTCTTTTTCAAAGTCTCTTTGCTGGTACCCTCTCAGCTCTCTGACCTCTCAACGTGGGAGTGTCCCCAACTTCAGTCTCTGGATCTTATCTATGCTCATGTGTTAGGTGATTTCATCCGGTCTCATAGCTTTAAATTCCATCCAAATGCTAATGACTCACAGACTTATATCATCTGCTCACATCCTGTACTGAATTCTAGGTTCCATTATCCAACTATTTACCAGCTATCTCCGGACATGTAATACACACCTCAAACTTAACACGTCCAAAAACTAGCTCCTCATCTTCCCTCATGTCCTCCGAGCTCACCTGCCCAGACCTGCTCCTTCTGGATTCTTTTCTCTCTCAGTCAAGGGCAGTGGCTCATCCTTCCAGCCACTGAGGCCATAATTCCAAGAGCTGTCTTTGACTCTGCTTTCTTTCACCTCTTACCTCTAATCTTTCAATGAATCATATCGATTGTCCTCAAAATACATCCAGGATCCATCGCCTTCTAGCATCCTCACAGCTCTCACCTTCGTCCAAGCCATTCTTACCTGATTGTTGAGCAGTCTTCCATGATCTCTCTCCTCTGGCTAATACCCATGGCAGCCAAAATGTTCCTGTTAAAATATGTCAGGCTGGTCATCATCATGCCTCTGTTAACACTCCCATCGGCAGCACATCTTATTGATATTAAAAGCTCAGTGTCTGCAATGACCGCTAAGGCCCCCATCTGCCTTTCTGGCCTCTGACTTTCTGATCTGTCACTGTTCTCCTCGCCCTCTCTGCTCACCCTCTTCGTTGTTTCTTAGACACAGCAGAAATGTCCCCACCTTACAGCCTTTATGCGTTTATCTCTAGAATGCTTTCTTCAGGCTGGCTGGAGTGGTTCAGTGGTTGAGTGTTGATCTATGAACCCGGAGGTCACAGTTCAACTCCCAGTCAGGACACATGCCTGGACTGCAGCCTCTATCCCCAGTAGGGGGCGTGCAGGAGGCAGCCAATCCATGATTCTATCTCATTACTGATGTTTCTATTTCTTTCTCGCTCTTCCTTCCTATCTGAAATCAATACAAATATATTTTTAAAAAAATAAAATGTTTTCTTCAGATTGTTGCATGTCTAACTTCCTCACCTCCTTCAAATTTTTATTAATATCACCTTTTTGGTGAATTTTTTCCTGGCATAATTCTCCTAGCATTTCCTATTCCTCTTTCTGCTTTAGTACTTACCTTCTTAGTACTTATCATTATCTTACATTATAAATGTTATCTTACTTGTTTATAATATGATCTATTTCCCCTTCCTAGAGGCAGAAATTGCTCTTGTCTGCTATTGTTTCTCCAATCACTATTGTTTCTCCAATGCCTAGGACAATACTTAGCACATAGTAGGCACTCAATAAATAGGAGTTGAATGAATGAATGAATGAATGAATATATGTAACCCTAGCACCTACACACTCAGTAAGCCTTTATGGAACTGAACAAATCCTCTAATGTCCACTCTATTGTGGTGTTTCAGCTAGCTGCAGACTTTCAAAGCACCACATGCCACTTCCTTCACATGTAAATACAGAAACATAGCCCCGAGCCAAAATTAGTTTTGCGTTCTCCTGTGTAAGTGGGCTGCGGTCCCATCTATCAGAGAGAGCAGACATGGACTGGGATGTAGTTCACTCACAAATGGAAAAAAGAACTTGAAAACCAGTTACTTGATGATCAAAGTTCTGGAAAAATGTTCTCTCCAGGAGGAGAGAGGCAGTTTCTTACCCACCTGGGAGGACATAGCTGGTTTATTGTGTTTCTCTCTGAAGTTACGGCTTTCCAATCCTGCCAGCAGCCGCCGAGGGAGCACTGCCTTTTAGAGCGGGGCTTCCAATTCTGAAAAATTAATTTTAAATGGAGACACATTACACCTCCCCGCAGAGCATTTTAGCGGGGAAGTGCTGCTGAGGCTCAGCTCGGCTGCGAGCGGCTCAGGCGGGGTCCTGCCCGAGGTAGCTCTTTCCCACCAGCTCATCCCCGCAGCCCCGCCTCCCTCCAGCTCCTCCTCCCTTCCAGAATGTTCACACGCGGTTTTGACTCCTCTTCTGCTTCTCGTCAGCCATTTAAATCTCACAGATATTTATTGGACGCCTGTTTGTTATTCTGCTCTGTGCTGGGTTCCAGGAAAGGGAATGGAGACAGAATGAGTATTTCATCCTTTCACGCATTAGCACTGACGAGGATACATTATAGGATTGCTCGATGACCACAGCCTTAACTAACTCACATGTATGGAGTGCAGGCACCGTGTACAGGTCAGCAGATAAAAATGTACATTTATATTAAACATTGAACACTAAGGAAAGGCAAGCAACGAGGCCGTTTGCTGGCCATTGGGATCCTGACAGTCTGGGTTCCAGGCCCCTCACAGCTGCTTCCGGGTTATGGGTAAGTTTCCTTGATTTCCTCACCCATGAAACAGAAACAATATTAGCGCTCCTTCATCAAACCATGAGTGGGCTATTACTTGCATTGCTGTTGCGTCTGGTACCTCTGCTGCGAACACTGGCATGAGCATTGCTGCAGGCGGGGAGAGCCGGTGAGCTCTCCGGAGGGCTTCTCGGAGGGGCCGGACCACAGAGGTGGGTGCCGCAATCCACTCCCAGCTCTTCCTCTGGCAGCCTGGCCTTGACCGCCAACGGCCAGCGAACTGTCCCACCACAGTCTGCTGCTTACTCACCTCATTGTAACCCAGATCACTGCCCTGACTCTAGCCGTTACTTCTTTAAGGAGAAAGGCAATTTCACTCTTTCAAGAACATATATCCACGGAGCGTGGGAGCAGCTCCTGGGACCCCCTGTGGCCCGGGGAGAGGAGGGAGGGGCAGCTGCACTCAGACAGGACGGAGGTGCTGTCACGGTCTGTGAGCCTCAGATCCCCAGCCACGCCTGGCCCCGCCCCGGACCCAGGAGACTGGGCCGTCCCTGCCGAGCCCCTCAGGAGAGGACAAGTGAGGGTCTGAGAGCCAGGAACTGCCGGGCTTCCACCGGCACAGAGGGCCACTCCCTGCGCGGATGCACACACACACACACACACACACACACTCACACACACACTCACACACACACACACACACACTCATACACACACTCACACACACACACACTCACACATAAACACACACACACACACTCATACACACACACACATACACACACACACTCACACACACTCACACACACACTCACACACACACTCACACACACACACTCACACACACACCATCCTTTATTACTCCCTGCACACACACAGACACAAACACACACAAACTCTCTCTCTCTCACACACACATACACACACACACTCACACACACACAGAGACACACATACACCACACACACACTCACACACACACACTCACACACACACACACTCACACACCGTCCTTTATCACTCCCTGCACACACACAGACACACACACTCTCTCTCACACACACAGACACACACACTCACACACACACTCACACACACACTCACACACACACTCACACACACACACACACACACACACTGTCCTTTATCACTGCCTGCACACACACACACACACACACACACACACTCACACACACACTCACACACGCTGCCCTCTGTCTTCCAGGGGCAGGCCCTGGAGCAGGCGGGAAAGGGGTTTGGGGGTCACGGCTTGGGCTCGGCCCGCAGGAAGCCCCGCCCGGCGGCTGCGGCCCCTCTGACGGGGGAGGGCCCGGTGTGGGCAGGCACAGCGCTGTGGGCGGGACAGCACCGCGGGTCCCGAGAGGGACTTGGGACTTGCCTGAGGGGCTCGCACAGCCCGGCCTTCCTCTTCTGCGTCTCCAGCGACTTCGTTCTCCATGATCTGCTGGATGCCAACCCCGAGCTCAGTGCCCACTGCCGCCCGCCCTGCGGAGGGTCTGGGCAGGGCTTCAGATCATAGAGACTCCGATCAGGGTCAGAGGCCGGTTTCCCGTGCAGGGGCTTCTCGCCTCCATCTCCCCCCACGCAGGGGCACCTCACCTCCATCTCCCCCCACGCAGGGGCACCTCACCTCCATCTCCCCCCACGCAGGGGCACCTCACCTCCATCTCCCCCCACGCAGGGGCACCTCACCTCCATCTCCCCCCACGCAGGGGCACCTCACCTCCATCTCCCCCCACGCAGGGGCACCTCACCTCCATCTCCCCCCACGCAGGGGCACCTCACCTCCATCTCCCCCCACGCAGGGGCACCTCACCTCCATCTCCCCCCACGCAGGGGCACCTCACCTCCATCTCCCCCCACGCAGGGGTGCGGTGAGTCCGCCTCTGGCTCACGCTGGGCCATGTCGGCAGGAGCTCCAGGCCAGGGCGTCCTCTGTGCAGATGCTGAGACCCCGGAGGGAAAGGCAGGGTCTGGCCAGGTGCTCTGGGGTGAGGCCTGCAGGAGCCCAGGCGGGACAGGCGGGCATGTTCCCTGTGACGGGGTTCAGGGTGGCAGCGGCTGCTCCCACTGCCCAGCACAGAGGGCGGTGTGCCCGGCCAAACCCCACTCCAGCCCCAGCTCAGGTCCCGGTGCTGTGGCCGAGCAGGGGTCTCAGGCTCCCGCAGGCTGGGCCCGGGAAGCGGGTGGCCGGCCCAGCACCTGCTGCTGCTGCTGCGATGGCTGTGATGCTGGGCTGGGCAGAGCCTCAGGGAGGCCCAGGGACTCGGGGCACACAAAGCCCTGGGAGCCCCCTGGATCAGGTTCGAGGCTTCCGACCCCACAGTGAGATGCGGGGGGGGGGGGGGGGGGGGCGCGGGTGTGAGATGTCCCTGTGTCTGGAGCACACAGCCTCAGGCTGGTTTCCTTTGAGGAGCCTCCTAGCCCTCGGGGCTGAGGTCTGAGGACTCGGAGTGCGCCCTCCGCCCAGCTCTGCAGGGACAGCTCCCGCTCCTCCCCAGGGCAGGGCGGCCGCTGGGGCCTCCTCCCCCCTGCTGGCCTCTTCCTTCCTGCAGGAAGCACCAAGGCCATTGGCTACAGACTCCCCTGCCCTTCTGAGGGGTGGCCCCCTGTGGCCCTCCTCCCTCTCTAGCTCCACCAGCGGGCGCCCTGGGGCCTGCAGGTTTGGACCCTCTCAGGAAGCCTTGTTATCTCAGCACCTGGCGGCCACTGGTCTGAAAAGGGACGGTGTTAGGGGACGAATTGTGTTTCCCCAATTTAGATGTTCAAACCCTCACCTCAGGACCTCAGCAGGCGACTGTGTGTGGAAACAGCATCTTCAAGATGCGATTAAGTGACAATGAGGTCGTTAGGGTGGGCCCTGACCCAAGCTGAACAGTTTGCTTACAAAAGAGACAGCAGCACAGGCCAGACTCAGAGGCAAGGCCATCGAAGGCGCAGGAGGAGGACAGCCGTTGGCAAGCCAGGCGGGCCCAGGGGAAGCTGATCTCGCTGACAAACTGGTCTTGGATTCCAGCCTCCAGAGCTGTGAGGAGGAATCCGTTTCTGTTGTTCAAGCCGCCCAGGTGGTCTGTAGGGTTTGCTACACGGTCCTAGCGAAGCAACACAGAAGGGAACTGGGCAGGGACAGGGGAGCCCAGGAAAGGAGCAGAGCCAGGGCCATTGGAGAAGCAGGGGTGGAGGGGTGGGGGAAGGACAGGACAAGAAGGAAGCTCAGCTTTTTGGGGGGTCCTAGGGGGAGAGGAGAAGAGCACTGAAGCGGGGAAGTGGGAGCCGTGTAGGTGGAGGGGATGCTGGGGCGGAAGGCAGGGCCTCCTCTCCCGTGGGGACCAAAGGGACGGCGTGCTAACCCTGACAAGCTCAGGGGAGGCCTGCTGCCCCACAGACTCAGAGATCTAAAATCACCTCAAAACACTTCTGAAATGGAAACTTTTTAATGGAAATCACTTTATGGTGGGCAGTCCATGTCCCAGGCTAGAAATCTGTACTGACAAATCTTCACTTTTCACCTTAACCAAACCTTCCAGCTGTCTTTTTGCATCTTGGCTAACACACCTTTAAAATCTCAGAATAAATTTCTTTGTCCAGACCCCTCAAAGCACAGGTACCACACGCAATTGGAAACCACAAATCCCCTCCTTTGTTATTGAGTCAGTGTTGACTATTAACTATCCTGTTAAAATAAAAGAAGTATGTGCCTATCATTTTATTTTTTATCCAGTCCCCAAGGTGGCCCCTCCCCTCTCAGTCCCTCCCTCTTTGCTCTCACCCCTTCTTACTCCCCATCCTCCTCCTCCCCAATCCATCACCAATGAACTTCACGTAGCTCCTTACACTTCCTCCACTGTAGAAAATAGGGTACAAAGCTGCCATTCGTTGGAGCATTTTCTCAATTCATTCAGATTCTGCTTCCTGGCAATTGCCATCAGGTTGGCTCAAATAAACCCTAAAAATTCTCCGCAGGTTTGAGTGTTTCTCACGATCACAATTGTATCAGCCTCTGCAGCATCCCAGCGAAACAACCTTGACAGGCTCCCCGGCATCTGTGAGGCGGAGAAAGCAAGTGGTTCCCCAGGAGAAAACAGGTTGTTGTTTAGATGGGTGAGTGAGACTCACAGTAAAGCACTTGGAATAACGTGGGAACAGAGTGAACTTAAGGAAAAGTGCTGCCACTATTATTATTATTATTATTCAGCATTATCTTAATAAAATCCAGTGCTGTAAACAGATGAATCTAACTTTATGGGGCCTAAGGAGTATACAGTACTATTGGGGGGTGGCCCCTTAAAGAAATATAAAATTTAAAATAAAAAATTAGATACCAGAGTGAACATTTATTTTTAAATTGGAAAAATGAATCATAGCAAGTTACAAATTTTAAAAAATTAACAAAGCAGCCCGGTTTTGCTTAGTGGATAGAGTGTTGGCTTGTGGACTAAAGGGTCCCAGCTTTGCTTCCAATCAAGGGCACAGGCCCAGGCTGCAGGCTCAGTCCCCAATGGTGGGTGTGCAGGAGGCAGCTGATGGATGATTCTCCCTCATCATTGATGTTTCTCTCCCTCTCTCCCTTCCTCTCTGAAATCAATGAAAAAGTTAACAAAGCAAACATTATTAAAAATTCAGAAAAATAGTCTAAATTACTTTTATTAATTGACTTACCCATACATATTTTTCCACTTTTCTGGCTATATACCCTTTGATTCTTCATAATGATTTTGTATTATTTTATATAGAGAGAAGAAAGATAATTCAATTTTCCACAAGAATGATTGATCAAAATTTATTTCTTATAATCTTTAAAAATGTCTGTCAACTTTTTAACATTCCTATTGGTAATGCCCTATATAATTTTTGGATTGTTGTCATCTTTTTAAAGTACACTTTTGTCATATTTTTAAAAGATATTTTCCTTGATTTCAGAGAGAAAGGAAGGGGGATGGAAACATCAATGATGAGAATCATCCATTCGTTGCTTCCTGCACGCCCCTTACTGGGGCCTGCAACCCGGGCATATGCCCTGGCTGGAACTGAACCATGACCTCTTGAATCATTGATCAGCTGCCTTCTGCATGCCCACCACTGGGGATTGAGCCCACAACCTGGGCGTGTGCCCTCAACCACTGAGCCATACCTCCTGGGCCACCTTTCTCATCATGGAGCAGTAAGATTTCCGAACAGTTAATGTTATCTCATGTTGTAACTAATCCTAAATACTCGTTATTGTGGATGAATACTAAAGAGTCACACACTAACCCTGACAGGTGCATCTACACAAGCTGAGTAGATGCCTACATGGTGTCAATGTAGGAGACATTCAAACTGACGAAGAATGTTTGTGAGTTTATTTGAGCCAAACTGTGGACAATTTCCAGGAAGCAATTGGATTGAGAAAATCCTCTGGAGAATGGCAGTTTTGCACCTCACTGTGTACATTATAATCAAACGAGGAGATGGAAGTGGGAGAAATGAAGTCCGCTGGTGATAGATGAGGGAGGTGGGAGAAAGCAAGTGGGGGGAGGGAGACCTCTGGGGCTGGAGAAAGAGTGAAATGAGAGACACACGCTTCTGTTACTCAGGTGGGTGCAGGAGAGATCACAGTCAGCTATTCACTCAGTGACCATGAGGGGATTGTGGTCTCCAGAGCAGGGCCCGTGCTCTGAGGGGTCTGGAAAAGGGAAGCTATTTTGACCTTTCCTAGATATGTTACCGTAGACGCAAAAGACAAGAGAGAGACTCAACCAAGGTCAAGATGGATCTTTGTCAGGGACGATACCGGCCTAGGACATGGCTACCTTCCATAAACAGTTTTTAGTTAGAAAGTTTTCATTTCAGACCACTCTTTGTGGTTATTTTAGGTCTGAGTTTATAAGGCCGCCACGCAGGCCTCCCCTGAGCTTGTCAGCTTTAGCATGTGTCCCCTTTCTGTCCACAGTTGCAGCATTTACAAAGAATGTTAATTCTGACAAAGTATCAAGGAGAACCAAACTGCTTTCGGAACCTGCGGTGTTTCGTGGAATTCTCTATGGACCAGCTCCTGGCTTCCTTGATCCCAAACTCTCCCATCGCCACCACGGCCCTCTGGTTCTACGTTTACACCGTGTGACGCTGCATGTCGGTTTGGTGGC
This sequence comes from Pipistrellus nathusii, assembly GCA_963693515.1. NCBI lineage: Eukaryota > Metazoa > Chordata > Mammalia > Chiroptera > Vespertilionidae > Pipistrellus > Pipistrellus nathusii. Next base: position 34,809,142 of record OY882875.1, on the reverse strand, counting down.
CACAGGAGCATTCTGGGAGCCACTTTACACCAGGAGACGTAGCATGACCACACAAGGCAAGTGGTTTGGACCCGAGTTACATAACCTTTCAATCCAGCCTTTATATTCTCGCCGCTCAATTTCCACTTACCCAGACCCCTGACATGCCTGTGGCTTCTCTACTCCCGGACCTGGGGGCGGGGGGCACAGAGCGGCGTCCTACGGGAGGAACAGCAGCCTTAACAAATGGCACCCACAGGAGCTTGCTCTCGCCTCTTTTGTGCAGAAGCCCCGTGCACACGCCGGCAAGGCCCTTAGCAAGTGCCCTCCCTGAGCGTCATGGCGCGTCTGTCTCTGGTTGTGGACTCTTGGGCTAGGTATGCTTTCAGAGGCCTTAGAAGGCATCTCTGAGCCGAAAGGTGTCTGTAATGATATTGTTAGCAGTGTGTTCCTTTGCTAGAGTATGGCCCCGGTGCTAGCTCTCGTTAAAATACACCAGCAGGCCGAAACCGGTACGGCTCAGTGGATAGAGTACCGGTCTGTGAACTGAAGGTCCCAAGTTCAATTCCGGTCAAGGGCATGTACATTGGCTGCGGGCACATCCCCGGTGGGGGGTGTGCAGGAGGCAGCTGGTCGATGTTTCTCTCTCATCGATGTTTCTAGCTCTCTATCCCTCTCCCTTCCTCTCCATAAAAAAATCAATAAAATATATATTTTAAAAAATACACCAGCAGGGGAGGGGGAGGACACGGAGTCCTTCCCCTTTTAGTATAAACATATTCGCCAGGGGAAGTTCCGAGCAGGTGGGCTGTGGAATAAAGATTCCAAAAAGGCAGACCTGTCACCGAAGGCAAACCGCCTTCAGCTCACACTCTGCCCGGGGAGAAGATGGGCTGAGCTCAGTGGCCAGCGCTGGGGTTGCAAGAGGTCCATGTGGGAAGGGAGAGTGGGAGAGGAGCCCTATAGCACGACAGCATCATTTTGAGTCAGTTTTCTTTAAAAAAAAAAAATATTTTATTGATTTTTTTTACAGAGAGGAAGAGAGAGAGATAGAGAGCTAGCAACATCAATGAGAGAAACATAGACCAGCTGCCTCTTGCACACCCCCTACAGGGGATGTGCCTGCAACCAATGTACATGCCCTTGACTGGAATCGAACCTGGGACCTTTCAGTCCGCAGACCGATGCTCTACCGCTGAGCCAAACCGGCTTTGGCTTGAGTCAGTTTTCAAATGTGAGAAATCATAGGGAGATAGGAATTATTAATATCAATAGCAATTTTCCCACAAAATCACTTGGGAAATATTTTTTATTTTATTCAATGCTTTATATCACATACATGCGGAGGTTAAATTGGAAAGACAAGTCATATTTCTTTTTTATAAAATATTTTTATTGATTTCAGAGAGGAGGGGCTAGGGAAAGAGAGATAGAAATATCCATGATGAGAGAGAATCATTGATCAGCTGCATCCTGCATGCCCCCAACTGGGGATCAAGCCCGCAACCCCGACATGTGCCCTGACTGGGAACTGAACCATAACCTCCTGGTTCATAGATCGATGCTTAACCACTGGGCCACACTGGCTAGGCAAGACTAAAACTATTTCTGATTTACTCTGGCTTGCTTCCCCTACCATCATCTGCCCCCGTGTCCCAGCCTCTGCTTGCAGGAGAACATGACTCAGGTCCCAGTCTAGCTGAACTACACCCACACACCCCTCCCACCTGGGGTAATTTCTCTTTCCTACTTTCCCTCCAGTAAGCGTTGATCCTTTGTTTGTGAGAGGGAGACTCTCAGCCCAGTGTGGCTTCCCTTCCCGTTGAGACTGGATAGAGGTGGCAGTAAAGTCACCCAAGAAGATCCAGAGTGGAGGGGAGGATGGATAGGTGACCACCTCACAGCCTTCCTGCTGGCTCAGAGCTTCCTTCCCATTTAAATGAGACAGGAAAGGGCAAGGCCCACAGAACACACACAGGGCCAGCGCTCCTGCCTCCACGGCAGTGATTCTCTGATAACCCTCCTCAGAAAACTCTGCTTCCATAACCGCAGCCCCTGAGGGAGACCCGCTGGGACCAGCTGGCTGTGTGCAGAGCCTTTGACAAAAGAGAGCAGATCCCAGAATGCTACGTAGAAACCAGGCTACAGACGCACAGCCCGAGGTCTCCAGGGATAGAAGGAACATGGTAGAGTTTGACAGACCAGGTGAGAAATCCCATGGTCACATGCACATGCTGCTTGCCTTTGGGCAAACACCTTACCTCTCCCTGCTTCAGTTTCCCTACCCAGAAGTGGGAGTACTGACACCCACCTTGTGGTCACGAGGTTGGAAAATGAAGCTGAGACAGTAATTGTAAACGAGTGAATGCTCAAGGTGGGGACAGGCTCACAGGAGGGACAGCCGTGTGACAGAAGACCACATTCTCTCCTCTCCCTGGTGCAGGGCTGGAGCAGAAAGGGATGTGCGGGCAGGGCGCTCACAGTTGGAGAGCAGACAAGACACCTGGACACGTAAGCAAACAGGGGGCCTGAGGACCGGAGAGGGGAGAGTTGGTGGCCAAGGGGCATCGTCCCATCGGGCAATTCGGTGAACAGGTCGCATCTGACATGGGCCTTGAATGAGGAGTTTTGACTGGAGATTTGTGGGGAAAACAAAACAAAATCCATCACATGGAGGGGAAAGCACCAGCCAAGGAACAAGGAGTGAAAGCCTAGGGTGCATCTGGGAAAGCACCGGTGGGTTGGAGATAGGGACCGGGCGGTGTGTGTGGTAAAGCTGGAAGGCAATAAAGCCGTTCCTGAAGGCCAAGGGAATGGAGGCCTTTGTATGTCTTCGATGCCTGGCCTAGGAGATGGGGGACTGTGGCAGCGTTTTTCTGTTCGTTTGTTTTGTTTTTTATTTTATTATTATTTTTAAATATATATTTTATTGATTTTTTTTACAGGAAGGAAGGGAGAGGGATAGAGAGCTAGAAACATCGATGAGAGAGAAACATCGACCGGCTGCCTCCCACACTCCCCCCTCCCCCCCACACACACACTGAGGATGTGCCCACAACCAAGGTACATGCCTTTGACCGGAATTGAACCCAGAACCACCCAGTTCACAGGCTGACGCTCTATCCACTGAGCCAAACCGGTTTTGGCTCGTTTTGTTTTTTAAAGAAAAACGTTTTTATTGATTTCAGAGGGGAAGGCAGAGGGAGAGTGAGATAGAAACATCAATGATGAGAGGGAATCATTGACTGGCTGCCTCCTATAGGCCCCACACTGGGAATCAAGCCTGCAACCTAGGCATGCGCCCTGACCGGGAATCAAACCATGACCTCCTGGTTCATGGGTCGACACCCAAGCCCTGAGCCACGGATGGCAGGTTTTCGCTGGGCATTTGCAGAGCGACAGCTTCATTCTTCAGAGCATCCATGGAGGGGCCTGGCCCTGCCATTCTGTTTCAGCAGGAGAACAAGCCATGTGGCTGCCATCAGACAAGGCATGAGGGAGGTTGGCAGGCAGGAGGGAGCACTGGCGACTTCCACCGTAAACACACGCTAGGCCGCGTGACGTGGCCACTGTGCCCAGGTGACGTCAGCCGACACTGTCGTATTTATAGCTCTAGTCACAGTTCTTTGGGATTTCCCCCCCCCCACATTCAAGGTCATATATCTCTCTCTCCCACACAGTCACGCCATGGCCGCTCTCCTCCGGGGCCTTGGGAGGCTGCATTTCTGGAACTTACCAAACGCCTGTGAGTGGGGACGCTGCTCCTGTAGTGTAACCACTAGCCCTCTGGCTCTGCAGTCTGTCAAATAGAACTCACCCCCTTTCTGCTATAGGAAGTTACCAGAAGCCTCCAGAACAGGGAACCTCTCTCTCTCTTTTTTAGTCCTAAGACACTGCGAGGTGCCAGACACTACGGTGACAGCGTGAGCAATAGGGACACAAACGCCACTTGTCCAGGTGTCACCGGCCAACAGGGGAACAGACAGAGATGCCTAATTACACGTGTGATTGATGCTGTGCGGGGGTAGAGAGGGCTCGAGGGCCCTAACGTGGTGAGCTAACCCGTTTGGAGGAGTTCCAGCAGCTTCCCTGACGAGGTGACAATGGTGTGAGGTCTGAGGGAGGACTTAGCCCGGGGGAGGGGGTGTGTGTGGAGAGAGGGGTGGGGCTTTGAGGACAACAGGACATGGCGGACAAGGGAACAGAGCATGTGGGGGCCCCATCACGAGAGACAGGGGGCCAGTTCCAAGAACTCAGAGCAGCCTACAGAGCTGGAGTATCAGGGGCATCAGGGATACTGGAGGGGGCAGTGACGCCGGGAGGCAAGACACCCCCATACCAGTGTACTTTAGGTCAGGGAGTGAGGTGGTCAAACCTGAGAAAGACCACTGCACACGACAGAACAGAGGAAGGGCAGGAGCAGACACCAGCGGCCATTGCTGGCGGGCGGGCAGGGAGGACGTGGGATGGTGACTGGAGATGGAGGACGTGGACCACCACCTTGGAAATAACCACCCACAGGAGCTGGAGCTGGTTGGGTGGAAGAGAGAGCTGTCAAGTACGGACGGGCAGGTCTCCGGTTTGCATAACAGGACGGAAACGAGTGCCATCATGAAAAAATACTTTCATATTAGTGCCATTTTTTAAAAACCACATTATTGAGGTCTGAATGACAAACGAAAAGCTGTGCCTATTGAATGCGCACAAATGGATGAGCTGGAGCTAAGTATGCATCCGTGAACTAAGCCATCACCACCATCTATGCCGCAGACAGAGCTATCCCCTCAAAGTTTTCTCCTGTCCCTTTATTGCCATTTTTTATTTGGTGATAGAACACTTAGCACATATCCTCTCTGCAAAATTTTAAGTATACCATACAGCATTGTTAACTGTGGTACTGCGTGCTGTCCAGTAGCTCCCTAGGACTTACCTCTAATAACTGGAACTTTGGATCCTTTCATTAATGCCAGCCCCCTCCCCTTCCCTGTCTGGGAAACCACCATCCTACTCTCTGGGTGCCCTCCTTGCAGGAGAACCTCTGAAGGAGCAGCCAGATTTCTGACGTTTCTTCCCTCAGGGCCACTTTGTCCTCTCCCCTGGCTCTCTTGGCAAAGCCTCGATTCGGGCTTGGCCCCGGGGAAGACTCAGTGTGTGTGTGTGGGGGGGGACACACAGGCTGAGGGCTGGCAAAGGAGGGAGACTCCGTGGTGGATGGAGGAGGATCTGGCAACAGACCCCTCATTGCTGGCTGGTGTCAGGCTGGCATAGAGGCCCCAGAGGGACGTTAAATCGGCATGTTCTGCCTGTGCCTTTAGGAAATGCTACCAAAAGTAGCCAGACCCTGCCTGACAGCCACAGCCAGGCCTGTTTCCTGGCACAGAAGCTGGAAGGCCAGGGGAGCAGGGAGCAATACCACTGGCCCAGAGAGTGACGGTCACACACAGGAAGTCCCACCACCTCATGTCCGGAGCGTTAGGAAATGGTCCCTGACCCTGGACCCTGAAAGGAATTCTGCCTAGAAACAGGACTCGAGTTTCAAGAGCAGTCCTCGCCAGGCAGCATTTATAGGGACCCCTCGATGCCATGATGGCACACCGGAGTAGGTATCTCAAGGAAATGGCCCCCAACTTCTTCTTTTTAAAAATATACTTTATTGATTTTTTACAGAGAGGAAGGGAGAGGGATAGAGAGCTAAAACTATCAATGAGAGAGAAACATTGATCAGCCGCCTCCTGCACACGCGTGCACACGCACACACCCATGCCTGTCTAGGTCTTTGGGAAAGCACTGGGGAATGCTAATGATCAGGAGACTATGGGCTGGGGAGTAGGATCCAGGGAAACGAAAACCAAGAGATGCCGAAACCGGTTTGGCTCAGTGGATAGAGCGTTGATCTGCGGACTGAAGGGTCCCAGGTTCGATTCCGGTCAAGGGCATGTACCTTGGTTGAAGGCCCATCCCCAGTGGGGGGTGTGCAAGAGGCAGCTGATCTATGTTTCTCTCTATTGATGTTTCTAACTCTCTATCCCTCTCTCTTCCTCTCTGTAAAAAAAATCAATAAAAAATATATTTAAAAAAAAGAAAAGAAAAGAAAAGAAAAAGAAACACAAGAGACCCCGCCTTCTTTTTAGCACCCTCCCATCTGCTCGCCTGATTCTCTGATTCTCGGATACCGCCAGGAGACCAAAGCCACTCGATGGTCAGAGACGTTTGGACACAAGAGGGCCTTTGCTGATAAAAGCCCTTGGAAGGAGCCCCGATGCAGGGCCAGGGAAGTTGGGGTTTGTGAGATGAAGGAGTAAATCCTGACCTAAGAGGCATGAGGCCTGGGTTCTGCTCCCAGTCCTACTCCAAACTAGAACTGGCTTTGTGACCTTGGACAGGTCATTTCGCCACGGGGAAGGTGCATGGGCGTAGGGCTCATCCAGTTCTGAAGTCATTAGTTCACACTCCTTTCCCTGTTTTTCCTTAATTAAGTCTATTCCCCATTCCCTCCTCCTCCACACTCCCACTCCCCACCCCAGGGGCCCTGCCGGGGACCCCTATACTTTCACCTTCTCTCTTCCGCTGAGCTGGGCTGCTGCTGTAAAGCAGGACTCTTGCAATTCCCGCGAGCGTAGGCAATGAAATCCTCATTAAACCTAATAAAAGGGAACTGGTCCATTTAGCACAAATTGTCTACCAAGTTGGAGCTCGGAGGCAGAAATTGCTTTTGTGAGGAAGGGCTGGAAAGGGGGGTCAGAGGCGGATTCCCGTGGCTCACACACCAGGCTGGCTCCTGTAACATCCCCCGGAGGCTCGCCATGGGCTAGGTCATCTCTGCTAAGCCCGCGCCTCTGAGCCACTCCCCCCCACCCACACCTCTGCCTGAGGAGGTGGGACATGCCTCCTCCGAGGGTCTAGCCTTTGGTCGTCCTGCTTTCATTGCAGCTCTGCTCCCTCAGCTATCCCGACACCCACACCTCGCCAAGGAGCCTGACCTCCTTGGTCTGCCTTCCCCTTTGCAGTGGTCGGCAAACCTTGGCTCGAGAGCCACATGCGGCTCTTTGGCCCCTTGAGTGTGGCTTGGCGTTAGAACCACTTCTTCAAAATAGACTCGCCCAGGCCGAAAACCGACTTCTGCGCATGGGCTACGAAGTTTCCATCGCACTGTACGTGCGCACCTGCACGTGGTATTTTGTGGAAGAGCCACACTCAAGGGGCCAAAGAGCCTCATGTGGCTCGCGAGGGACCACTAAGGGACCACTAAGGGTGTTTCAACTGCTACTACTTTCCCCCCTGCCCCCTTCCCCCTGCCCCTCACAGAGCACATCTGAGCCTCTCCCCTTGCCATTAAGGCTGTCCTTTGTCTCCAGTCTTATTCTCATACATATAAATCCTAGCCTCTTACGGGAGAAGAGAAGGAGAGAAAACGGATCGGTATACAGCAGGAGCAGGCAAGGCCGAACCTGTGGGAGGACTTTCTGTGGCCACCTGGGCTATAAGACACACAGGGGAGAAGGGAGCAGGGAGAGCCCCTTGCTGGGGAGACTCTGGAAAGGGGTGCACCTCTCCCCGCTCTGGTTTCAGCTCTGCAGCCGGGGAGAGACGGGGACCTCTGGCAGCTCCTCTCCCTTGGGGGACGCGGGCCTTCCTTTAGGTCCGATTCTTCTCGAGGCTGAAAAATCAGTATCTTGTCCTTTCCCTGGTGAGCGTCAGAGCGTAATGTTCTGCCCTCTCTCAGGAAAATAGGACAATTTACAGAATTGTTCGGCTGCCTCTAGCCCTCATCGAGGCAAATCAGTCACTGCCGTCTCCTGGGCTGGCTTCAAGGGCTGATGGGCAGAAATTGCCGAGCTGCTTACTCTCCGGCCTCTTGACCTTGCTGCTTTCGCGTTCAAAAAATATTATTCATACTTCTCTTAACTCCATATGCAACCTCTGGCTGCATCTCTCTCTTTTTCCGAGTAAAGTAGCATCCTTGGGGATTATCCCTCTGCCTCCGTGCCTGCATGCTGCTGTCTGGACAGGGCCCTGTGCACGGGGGTGGGGATGCATTCCGCGAGAGGAAGGCTTGAAAGGTGCCTGCTCTGGGGAGCCTGGATGTAAAAAACCAGGCATAGTCACAGCCATCCTGTGATACTCCCGTCATCAGCTACTCCCGTCATCTGCTACTCCCTCCCTCCCAGCACTGCTCCAGGAGCTGCGTGGACATCGGTCCACATAATTCCCACGGCCACCCCATAAAGTAAGTACTATTATTATCTCTCTTTTCAACGAAATAACCAAAGATGAGAGAGGTTAGGCCAATACACTGCCAAGGTCACACCGACAGGAAGGGGCAGACGCTGGGTTCGAATCCCCTTGAGCTGTGGTCGTCAAACTACGGCTCGAGAGCCACAGGCGGCTCTTTGGCCCCTTAAAGTGTGGCTCCTCCACAAAATACCACGGCCTTTGCGAGTCTGTTTTGAAGAAGTGGCGTTAGAAGAAGTTGTTTAAAAAATTTGGCTCTCCAAAGAAATTTCAATCGTTGTCCTGTTGCTGTTTGGCTCTGCTGCCTAATGAGTTTGCCGACCACTGGCCTTGGGCTGGTTTCGGGGCCTCAGGGACTTTGTTTGCAACCACGCTGCTGCCTCTCTGACAGGGGGGAGTTGTTGGGGCCTGAAGCTGCAGGGATCTCCCTTTTCCATGTCCCGCACGGAAAGAGAGATGAACGAACCGGTTCTAAGTGAAGGTGCTCAGGGGTTGAGAAACAATAGAAATAAAGAGAGAAGACACAGAGGTAGATTTCAAGCTGGGAGCTGGGAGGGCCGCAGACCTCCTCTGCTGAGAGTCTGACTGACTGACTGACCCCCTGAGCCAGGCAGCACATCTATTTATACTCCAATCCATCAAGGGGTTTTCACAGGAAAACAAGGAGCCTGGGAGGGCCCAGGTTCCACCCACTCCTTCCTCCTGGACAAACACAAGCCAGGAACTAAGAACATCTCTGCACACCCATGGCGGGAATGCAAATGACATGATTCTGTCATGTCAGTTGCATTCCCGCATCCCAGGCCCAGTCAGCAACAATCTAGAGAATATCCAGGTGTCTTCCCATTTGGCCCTCTACAGGGAGTACCCAGGGCCTCCCTGGTCCTCAGGGAGCTTCAGACCGAGGGAGCATGCCCTTGACCCCAAGGAGCCCTGAGTTTGATAGGGGAGGCAGATACCCTCTCCCAGGGGGGTGTTTAGCTGTGGCACACTTTGTTTTGGGGAGTATCTGTCTGACCTCAGCCCCGGAGGCTCCCTGCTTAACCAGGGTTCTGATTAGCCCCCCATGGAGCCAGTGAGTCCAACAGGACTGAGCTGTGAACAGTGCGGGGAGAAGGATGAGAATGAAGCAGATTTTGGAGGAGCTTCATTAGCGTTCTCCCCTGACGGAAGGGAGTGTGATGCAGGACTGGCCCCAAGCAGAACCGCTGGTGGGAGGCAGAGGCAATGCCCAGAGAGCAGGGGTATGCTGAGCTCAGGGATTTGCAACCCCCTTAGAATGACCTGGCAGGAGAGGGGGGGTGTTTAAAAATAGTCATGCTTGGCACTTCACCCCAGAACAATTAATCTCTGTGAGGGAGGCCAGGACGCTGGCGTTATTAAAGGCCCAGCAGGAGGATCCCATGCACGGCTGTTGGTGAGGACCACTGGCTGGAGTTGGTGTCTTTAGCTCCGGGAACTGGGGTTTTATGTGAAGGGGATGCTGGAGAAGTGTGTTTGTTATTCTCTACCGGCGGTTCACCATCATTTCAACACCAACAGGAACCCTCCGTTTGGGTGCAGCGAAGAGGGAAACTTTATTTATTTAAAAATATATATATTTGGAGTTTTTTCAGAGAGGAAGAGAGAGGGATAGAGAGCTAGAAACATCAATGAGAGAGTCATTGGTCAGCTGCCTCTTGCACATCCCCTACTGGGGATGTGCCTGCAACCAAGGTATGTACCCTTGACTAGAATCAAACCTGGGATCTTTCAGGCAGATGCTCTATCCACTGAGCCAAACCGGTTTCGGCAAGGGAAACTTTATTTAGAACAAAATGGCTTCATTGAGGTACAACACAACAGCATGGCTGTGGGGCAGCTCCCCTCTGCTTTGCACTGACCTGCTCCAGCAAGGTATTCCCCCGGTTTCAGTCAGCCACAGCCTCTGCTGTTGGCTGGAAAGGGAGAGTTGCTCCCAAAGTCCAGAGAGGAGCTGACTTATACAGACAGAAGTCCCCACCCCTGCTCCCTGATTGGCCCACCCTCAAGCCTGGGAAGGCTCCAAATGCTCACCTTTTGATTGGTCCAAAAGCCACTGTTCGGATTGGTTAGAACTGCTCTGGTTGGGCGGAGCAGCCCAGCTTAGATCGGATGGGGAAAGCCGCAGTCCTATTGGTTGAAACAGGATTCCAGGAACTCCTTTATAAAGGCTGGTTCCGCTGACAGGCAGTTCAGTGCTGAGGCGGATAGTTCACTGAAGGTTTCTTCCAGTTTTAGTGAGAGGTCCCCAGAACAAATGGCTGGGAGGCTGTTTGTTGTTGTTTTTTTTTTTAAACTTCAGTCCAGTTAGCCACCAGGATCCCTTCTTAGCAGGTGTCTTCTTTCTCAAAGTTCACACTATGAACTGAGCTTTTCAGGATTTGGGATTACAGAGAGAGAGAGAGAGAGAGAGAGAGAGAGAGAGAGAGAGAGAGAGAGAGAGAGATAAGTGAGATTACTGCTTTGGCTGCTAAGGTTCTAGAGAAATTTGGTTCCTCTGTTGCCAGGGTTTGGAGGTGAGATCAGAGGCCTGAGGAGAAGTAAAAGTTTTTTACCCAGCCCCACCTCACACTAAGAATAACCATCAAACCAGAATACCCGAAGCTGGAAGGTGGGCAAGAAGCACTGTGCGAAGAATATTCTCTGCTTCTGAGCTTTTTCTTACCATTTTCCTCAGTCGCTCGCACCATGAGCCTCCATGCAGAGTGACAAGGAGAAAAGGCTGCCAGAGCACCACTACCTCAGGGCCTTTGCACGGCTGCTAGCACCTACCTGCTCCATTCTTTCCTCAGAAGCCCGAGTCCACGGAGCCCCAATTCCTTCAGGTGTCTGTCTGCTCAAATGTTACTTCAGCACAACTTTCTGTGACTGCCTAGAAGGTCAGTCTCTCCCTCCCTCCCACTCCCTATTCATTTGTCATGTTTTCTTTGTCTCAGCACTTACTACAACATGGTATATTTTTATATTTTCCTACCGTCTCTTCATCTCCTAGAGCAGTGTTTCCCAAACTAAGACAGAGCACTAAGTTAAGTATACAATTTTACCTATATGTTCCCCATAATTCTAGTTTAGCATTTCTTAGTTGGGATTCAGGAATCTGTAGTTTAACAACTCCACCAGGTGATTCCCATCATGAGAGAAGTTTGGGAAAGACTGTCCTAGAGAATGAAACACTATGAGGGAAGAACTTGCTCAATATTTTTTCTCTTATTTTTTGTTTTTAAACATTTTTTTTTTTTCAGCAAAGAAGAGCCAGTGTGAGAGAGAATCAATGATAAAAATCATTGATTGGCTGCCTCTTGCATGCACCCTACTGGGATTGAGCCTGCAACCCAGGGATGTTCTCTGACCTGGAATTGAGTGGAACCATGACATCCTGGGTTCATAGGCTGATACTCAACCTTTGAGCCACACCCACAGGGCTGTCAATATTTTTTTTTCATTGCTATATCTCCAAAGCCTAGAATTGTGACTGAAACATAAGCAGGCACACATTTGTGGAATGCAAATAAAAGAAAATCACTTAGCCGAGACCGGTTTGGCTCAATGAATAGAGTGTCGGCTTGGGGACTGAAAGGTCCCGGGTTCGATTCCGGTCAAGGGCATGTACCTTGGTTGTGGGCATATCCCCAGTAGGGGGTGTGCAAGAGGCAGCTGATCGATGACTCTCTCTCATTGATGTTTCTAACTCTCTATCTCTCTCCCTTCTTCTCTGTACAAAATCAATAAAATATATTAAAAAGAAAAAGAAAAAAAAAGAAAGTCACTCATGTATATGCACATTGGTGTGTGGCTGAATATATTTGACTATATTTCCTATTTCTTTGGGCTAGATAGGACTATTATTTTTTTCTTTAAATTTTTATTGTTTAAAGTATTACATATAGTATTATGTATGTGTCCGTTTCCCTCATTGACATCTCCCCAGCCACCCCCACCTCCCAGCACAACCCCCCCCCCCCCAAGTGTCTGTGTCCATTGGTTATGCTAATTTTTAGAATTCTTTATTGTTTAAAGCATTACATATAGTATTACATGACTCTATTTTTAAACTCTGTATTTGCCTTTGCATATGTGTTTTTGAACATACGAAGGACTCTCTGGGTCTGCGCATAACGTCCTTCTGACTGTGAGCCTGTATTCCGCCTGTGTTTCTGTATCCTCCAGTGTGTGTGGATGTGTCTGGACCATCCATCCTTAGAAGAGAGCGTGTGGCCGCCTCCTGCCGGCAGAGGGAGCCGGAGAGCCGCGCGCGGCCTCCCGGGGCTAAGATGGAGCAATCTTGGCGGGTAGCGGTGGGGACCCAGGAGACCCAGAACCCGCGAGCAAACAGGAGGAGGCCTCTCCACACCAGCAAAGTTGTGCAATTCCCGTTATGTCTCCTCAGCCCGTACCCTGGGACGGGGACGGCCTGGCCTCACCGGCAACCCCGGCGCAGAGGCATCCGGGCAGGGTTGGAAGAGCAGCTCCCGGGGAGGAGACCCCTCCGGAAAGCCCTCCTTCCAGGACCTGGATCTCCCAGCCCCTGGGATCCCACTCCTTCCCGCCCAGAGGTGCTCCTGTGCTGTCCTCGCCTGTCTGCACAGCGAGGAGCTGGCTTCTTTCTCCTCCTGGAAGGGCGGGGGGTGGGGTGGGGTGGGTAGATGCCCGGGGTGGAGGCAGGAGGGCCGGCGAGGGCTCCGCCTGGGGTCCCCGCGCGGGGAGGCGCCCGGCGGGGGCTCCCGGCGGATCCAGGAAGCAGATCCCCAGCGCCGGGCGCAGGAATGGATCCTCCGCAATCCTTCACCAGGACGCCGACCATTCCCAGTTTGGGGAGCCTGGGGATTCGGTTCTGGGTGTGGGATCCACGAGGAAAACAAAACACGAGAAGAGGATTTCATGCTTTCTGATGCCTGCCCACCCCCAACACACTCACCCCCAGACTCACTCACACTCTTCCTCCCGCACCTCGGCCCTCCGCCGGCGGGAGGCTGGTCCCCAGCGCATGCCCCGCCCTTCCCCCCCCTCCCCCCCAAATCCCGCCGAGTTCGCCGCCCGGGACCCCGGTGCGGAGCCGGGGCGGGAGGGGAGGCGCGGGGGCCGCCCCCGTCCCGGTCCCGGCGCCCCGTCCCCTCTCCCCGCTCCGGCGCGGGGTGCGAGTGTGCGCGCGCGCGGGGCGGGGGGCGGGGGGCGGGGGCTGGGGGAGAGGAGCCGTCAGGGGAGGAGGGAGAGGAGAAGGGGAAGGAGGGAGGAGGGGAGGAGCAGGAGGGAGCGCAGAGATGAAAGAGACGCGGAGAGATAAAGCGGGAGAGGAGGGATAGCCGGAGCGGGAGGGGCGGGGAGCGGGGCGGAGAGAGGGAAGAGCGGCGGGAGGGAGGGGGCCGGCGGGGAGGAGGGGGGAGGGAGGGAGGGAGGAGGGAAGTAGTTGTGCGCGGGTGTGTGTGCGTGTGCGCGCGTGTGCTGGGCGGGCGGGGGCGGCTCCTCCTCCGGCCCGCGGCTCGCCGCTCGCCAACTCCGGCCCGGCGCGGGCGCACGGCGGGCAGCATGCTGAGCCTCCTCGTCTGGATCCTCACTCTCTCCGACACTTTCTCCCAAGGTAAGGGCACCGGCACCGGCGCCGGGACCCGGGCCGGCTCCCCCCGCGCCGGGGGAGTCCGGGGGCCCGGGGGCCCGGCCATGAGGTCCCCGCGCGGACCCGGGGCGCGGAGCCCGGAGCCCGGGGCGCGGAGCCCGGCGCCCGGAGCCCGGAGCCCGGAGCCCGGCGCCCGGCGGGGGAGGACTTTCCGCGAATCGGCCCAAGTAGTTGCTTCCCCGGCTGCGCGCGGGGACGGAGGGGAGCGGGACCCGAGCGGGAAAGTCCGTCCGGAGCCGCGGCAGCCCGCCCGCCCGCCTCCCTCCCCGCTCCCGCCCTCCGGGGCCGGCGGCGCGGTCCTGCGGGCGGGGAAGCTGGGGAGGCTGGGGTTCCAGACTTGGGGGGTGGGGGGCGCGCGGGAAGCGGGGGCCCGGGCTCGGGAAGGGCGTGCGGAGGGGATCCCCTGCTCCAGCCTCGCCCCCCTCGGGGGACCGCCGTCTGGAGGGAGGAAGGGGCGCCCCGGGCTCCCGCCGCCGGGAGCTCGCCGGGGAGCGGAGTTGCAAAGGCAGTGGCTGGCCGGCCCCATGTGGAGGGGCATTTGGGGGGGGGGCGGTGAGCCCCCCGCTTTGGGTCAGGAAAGTGTGGACGCTGTGAGTGTATTTGGAACTGTCAGGGGAGAGGCGGGAGAGGAGGAGAACCCAGGTTCCTGTATCCTCCTGGGGGCGGGGGCCAGGGCAGGGAGATAAAGAGCCCGGACCCCAGGCGGGACTGGGCGGCCTGGGGCTGTGGGTCCTGGCCCTGTGGGTCCGACTCTTGGGAAGATTGAGGACTGCCGAGCGAGCCCCGCACTCCAAAACAGCGCTGATGTAATTCACACACACACACACACACACACACACACACACACACACACACACACACCAGTCCACACACTGAAGCAGACCCCTCACCTGCTCACCTACCGAGGTGGGCAGACCCACCAGCATCGCCTGCACCGAGACAGACACATCCACACAAAGACACCGACACATCGGAGACCGATTCCTCTCCATTTGCACATCCATGCACCCAGACACAGCCAACTCATAGGCACAGTACACGCATGCAGGCATGTACCAGGACACAGCACACACACACTCACACCGAAAACCTGCTGTAGAGACCCACCGTCCAGCAAACAAAGAAGCTCCAGTAGCCATCCATATAGCCAGACACCTCTGGAGATGTGCCGGCTACAAAATGGAGAGGGGGTGGGCTCTTTTTTTTGGGGGGTGGGATGTGGGGGGGGGGCCCGGATCTGAGAAGAGGGAAGTCAGCGTGGATAGAACATGCCCAATCGTCATGCCTGCGCCGTTCCCTTCCGGGGTTTGGGGTGTGTTTGGGGTGGAGTGTTACACTGGACCCCTTATCCCCTGGCGGGGCCCCTCCCAGGCTCCAGAGGCTGAGCTAATGGGGCAGAGCTTGATCCATCTTCCCCCAGAGGGCATCTGTGCTCCCGCCCCCTCCCCCCCCCACATACACACACATGAACATAGGAAGGGCGCACACTTAGGGGGAGAGCTGAGTAGGAACTGGTGCTGGGGAGGACGGAGGCCTGGTGCTGGGGTTGGCTGGCCAGGCTGCCACTTGGCAGAAAGTTGGGAAGAGGAGGCCTGAAGTTCTCGTTTTGCTCTGCCAGGCTGCTCGGGAGAAAGAATGTGTGTGTGTGTGTGTGTGTGTGTGTGTGGTGTGTGTTGTGTGTGTGTGTGTGGGAGTAGCTGGGTCAGTGTTGGTATGTGTTGGGGGCAAGCTACGTCTGCCCTCTCTCTGCAGCCCTTAACATGTCTGCAACATGGACACGAATGAGCTTCCAGAAACAAAAGCTGCAGTTGGACCCGGGAGAGACGTGCGGATGGGAGCAGGGAGGGAAACGGCCAGGAAGAGAGAAGGGTGTTGTGGGCCCCTCTCCCTTTGGGGAGGGGGCGGGGTCAGAGGTTAGCGGAGCAGGGGGGAAAGCAGGAGCTGATGGAAGTGTGCAGAAGTGGTGGGGGTGGGGGTTGGAGGATGAGTGAAGGTGGAAGAAAAGACAGAGAATAGACCAAGGGGAAAGGAGCCACAGGGAGTGCTCTGGGAAGCGAGCGAGGCCTGGGGTGGAGGCAAGGGCAGAGGCCGGCCATGGGGGGCGACGGGGTGGCAGGGAGGCTGGCACCTCCTCCCCGGCCTCCTCTTTAGAAAGAAGGGATTCCAGGTCAGGGGCTGGGGCAGGGAGAGAGGGAAGGGGGTTGCCAGCGGACGGAGGGGTGAGGGTGGGAGATGGGAGGAGGTGGCACATAAACAGGGGAGCAGGGAGGAGGAGCAGGAAGGGGAGACTGAGAGCTCAGGCAGAGAAATAAAAAATCACATCTTAAAGAATGCCAATGGGCTTCATCAATCTTCATTTCTCACTAAATAATTTTCTGTATCTTATCTAAATGAAAACCATTATCCTTACCCCCATTTCCATCATGCGTCAGCTCCTCAGACTGATTGTGCCGAAAATTGAAATATTTAATCATTTTCTGGGCGATTTTCTCGCTCCCAGTCTTGAAGAGGAGAAATTGAAAAAGAAAGATTATAGCTAATCAGAGCAATGTGGGATGACAGGCTGGCTCGGGGTGGGAGCTGCCTCCAGAGGAGGCGGGTACAGGAGGGGGTAGGGGCAAAATCTGTTCCTTCAGCTCCCAGGTGGTATCCCTGCCACCTGCAGGGAGGGGGTGAGGGGTAGAGGTAAGAGGCTTGAAGCTCTCCCCATTCCCGGCACTCAGCTTCCAGAACACAGCCACATCCTGGCCGGGAACGTGGGTCTGGAACGGAGAGTAGTTGGGAACGGAGTCCCCCCCCTCCCCACACCTTACACGGACACACACACCGCACACGCCCCCCCTTTGCCTGCTTAGCCCGAGTGGGCCCTGGGGGTGAGGAAAGAGGCAAGGAGACAAGGCAGAGATCAGGATACTGGACTCCCCTTCTGTTTCCTTTTTCTTTAAAAAAAAATCTTTGTTATTGAAAGTATTACATATGTCCCCCTTTGCTCCCAACGACCTTGCCCCCACCCCAGGCCGTTAGCACCCGATTGTCTGTGTCCATGGGCCATGCATATATGCATACAAGGTCCTTGGTTGGTTACTTCCCACCCACCCACCCTCCACCCCTTCCCTCTGGGATTCTGCACTCTGTTTCCATGTTTCCGTGTCTCTGGATCCACTCCGCTCATCAGTGTATTTTGTTCGTTAGATTCCACATGGGAGTGAGATCATGTGATGCCTGTCTTTCTCTGGCTGGCTTATTTTGCTTAGCATAGTGCTCTCCAGGTCCCTCGGTGCTGCCTCAGAGGGTGGGAGATCCTTTTTCAGTGCTGCGTAGTATTCCACGGTGTAGCTGTACCACAGCTTTTTATCCACCCGTCCGCTGATGGGCACGTGGGCTGTTTCCAGATCCCAGCTATTGTGGATGGCGATTGCTAAGAACACAGGGGCGCATCCATTCTTTCTGAATGGGGTTTTGGTTTCCTTAGGATATATTCCTACAAGTGGGACCCGTGGGTCCAAAGGCAGTTCCGTATTTAATTTTTGGTGGCTCCCCTCCTTGACTTTGACTGGACTCCCATCTTCCAGGCACCCAGACCTGAAGGGGGCGCACATCCAGCCCTCCGAGCCTGGCGCTGCCTCTGGCCACGGCCCTGGACCAGCGGGACAGGGAGGCCTCCAGCCTCCCCGCCTTCCCGCCTTCTGCTGCTCACGGGAGCTGCACGGTCCGTTGTCTGCGCTGCCTCGGCCCCTGGTGCTGCGGGCCCGGGGAGGCCGTCCTGTGGTCCCAGCCTTCAGCCCTGGACCTGGGAACTGCGTGCTCTGATGGCCCCCTCTGTCCCCGGAGGCCACGTCTTAGTCTGTATGTCCTCTCAGTTCCCTGCACGGAGCGATGTGTGCACAGGGTCCGTGCCCTCCCGTGCCTGGGTGATCTGATGAGAGCGCCACGGGGTTAGGCGGATGGAACAATGATGGAGTCACAGTCCCTGGCTAACCCCGCCCCCCCCGTGGCCACTTGGTAGTTCCTGCAGCTTAAACAGGTCTGTGCCTTCTCTCTGCCTCAGTCTGCTCACCTGTAACGCAAAGACAGACGCAATGCCGCACGGGGTCTCCATGGCAATGGGGCATGTTGATCCTCGGAAGGAGCTTGGACCCGCGCCTGGCACAGAGATGCTCACCGCGCCGCTGCTAGGACCCTGTGGCCGGGCATGGATGGGCCGCCGTCGAGCTGTCCGCCTGCCCCCTTTCCATGCTTCTCTTTTGTTTTCTTGCGCCAGCCGCCCAGGTGGCTGGTCCTGGCTCCGGGCCTCCTCTGTGTCTCAGGGAGAGGCCGGGGCTGTGGCAGGCAGACCCAGGAGGGGAGAACTCCAGCCAGGAGAAGGGGGCTGGGGAGTGGGCAGAGGGGGAGAGGTTGGCACTCCGGTGAGACCTGGAGGGACACGAGCCCCAGGTGGCAGCATCTCAGAGTCTGGAAATGACACGGACCATTTTCCGAGCCCTGTGCTAACTGCTTTATATGCATTATCGCACGTAATCCATACCACAACCCCCTGAGATCAGCGCCGTAATGATCTCCGTTTCACGGGTGAGAAATCGAGGTTCAGACAGGTTACGTCTCCTGCTGGCCACTATGGGGTCTGGCTGACCTCAGCACCTGTGCCCTTCCCCTATGCTGGGGTCCCCCGTGCCAGCGGTGACGGATGCTGGGCCAGCACTGGGCTTTCCTGGCCCAGAATCCCCCAGAAGTGGGGACCTGGGAGCGAGCCCAAGACCATCCGCTTCCCAGGCAGCTGGGCCTGGCAGACAGGGAGGCCGGGCGGGGGGTGGCCTGTGCCAGTCGGCTATGGGGGCCCTGCTTTGGATTCCGTGGTGAAAGTGATTATACCGGTGGGAGGTGAGCTCCATACCAAAGCATCCAAATGACTTTTTTATTGAATTCCTACCGTGCTCTTCCTATGCATTGCTCTTTCATTTCTTTAAAACACTCTTTATTATTGAGAGTATTGCATATGAACACACCCTCCCAGTTGACCTCTCCCAGCCTGCCCTGGTCCCCCACCCAGGCCTTCACCCCCCCTATTGTCTGCGTTCCTGGGTTTTGCATATACGCACACAAGTTCATGGGTTGATCTCTTCCCTACCCGCTCATCCTCCCCAGCCTCTCCTCTGAGGTTTGACAGTCTCTGGGTTGCTTCTGTGTCTCTGGATCTATTTTAGTTCATCCGTTTATGTTGCTCATTAGATCCCACATAGGAGGGAGATCATGGGATACTTGTCTTTCTCTGACTGGCTTATTTTGCTTAGCATAATAAGCAGGTCCAGGTCCATCCATTTGCCGTTGCCAGTGGTAAGAGTTCGTTCTTTCTCTTTTTTACAGCTGCGTAGCATTCCATCGTGTAGATGTACCACCGTTTTTAATCCGCTCACCTGTTGATGGGCACTTGGGCCGTTCGCAAACCTTAGGGATGGTGAATTGCACTGCTATGTGCACAGGTGTGTGTAGTCTTTCTGATTGGTGTTTCCGGTTTCTTGGGCTATATTCCTAGAAGTGGGACCACTGGGTCAAATGGGGGTTCCAGTTTTAGTTTCTTGAGGAAACGCCATCCTGTTTCCCACGGCGGCCGCACCAGCCTGCATTCCCTCCAGCAGGGCACATGTTCCTTATTCTCTTAAAGGACTTTGTGGAGTTAATGTTATTCCCGCCGTGGAGATGAGGAAACCAAATTGTTAAAAATCGGGACGTCTGGTCACTTTAAAGCAGGGTCATCTCCCTTCTGTAAGTGAACGGAGAGAGGCCCAGCAAAGCAGAGTCCGGAATGATGTGGCTGGAAGGGCCAGAGCCGGGCCGGGCCCAGCAGGAGGGAGGTGTGGGCGAAGGGGACGGTTCCCCGAACGGAGCCCTGAAGACCGGCAGGTGCATGTCTCCTGCGTCCCTCCTGCACGTGAGTCTGCACACGGAGTCTGTGTGCGGTGTGTGCCCATGCGCAGGTCACACACGCCCTTACATACAGTTTACACGCAGCCATTTCTCACCTCGGGCGCCTGTGGACAGACACCTAGGCCTTTCCCCCGGTCCTTCCACGCAGGGGAGCCAGGGGTGCAGCCTGCCACGGTTCTGCGGATGTTTTACTTCCGGTGATGGCAGCCACCGTTATTTTTGTGGTTGTTAATCCTCACCTGGGGATATTTTTCCATTGATTTTTAGAGAGTGGAAGGAAGGGAGGGAAACAGAGAGGGAGAGGAAAGAGAGAGAAACGTTGACTGGTCGCCTCCTGCACATGCCCCAGTGGGGGCCGAGGTGCATGCTCTTGACTGGAATCGGACCCGGGACCCTACAGTCCAAAGGCTGACGCTCTATCCACTGAGCAACACCGGCTAGGGCCATCAGTGTGTTTTTTTTTGTTTTTTTTTTTTAATATATTTTATTGATTTTTTACAGAGAGAAAGGGAGAGAGATAGAGAGAGCTAGAAACATTGATGAGAGAGAAACATCGACCAGCTACCTCCTGCGCACCCCCTACCAGGGATGTGCCCGCAACCAAGGTACATGCCCTTGACCGGAATTGAACCTGGGACCTTTCAGTCCGCAGACGACGCTCTACCACTGAGCCGCACCGGTTTTGGCCATCAGCGTTTTTGTCTTGTCTGGCACGTCCTGCATCCCCTCTGCTGGGTGCACACGGGATGAGAGTAGGGAAGCCAGACCCCCGGGGGCTCTCTGCTCTCTGACTCTGGTCCCTTCCCCTCCCGCAGCCAGTGCTCACCCCTTCCCGCCCGACTCACCCGCAGTGAGCCTGATGAAGGTCTTTGACCTCCTGGGATAAAAGCTGTCGCTCCCAGATATTGCTGATCATCACGAGTTTTTTCTTTTTCCCTCTCCCTCTCCCTCCATCAGTTTCTCTCCAGGCTCCTGGGTTCTCCCTCCTCCCACACCCCCTCCTCCCCCCTCCCCAGCAACGGTCACCGCCCTCTGCGGTCCGCAGGGGCTGGAGCCTCCTTCCTCTCCGCCCTCCGAGGGTCCTGCGGCCAGCGCCGCTCAGCACCGAGGGCCTTACATCCCGGCTGGGAGCTGGCACCCCAGCCAGTGCTGTTCACTCAGGCTCTGCTCCCGGGCCTGGCTCCGGGAGGGGTGGAGGGTCTCCGGAGGCAGCGGTGGGCTTTGGAGCGGGAAAGGGCAGGAGGAGCCTGGGTCCTCGGTGCTCTGTGGCCACACGGCTGCGTCACCCCAGGCCGGGTTAGGAATCCCGGATCCTTCCGGCCGGGCCATTCGGCGCTTCCCTTCTCTGCCCGTTCCCTCTGGAGCAGCATGAAGATGTGAGGGGGGCGAGGACGTGGCCACTCCGTCCGGCAGGAACGGCTGTGTGCTTGTTATGTGCCAGGCACCGGGGTTGCTAAAGGAATAAAATACTGTCCCCGCCCGGCCAGGGTGGCTCAGTGGCTGAGCCTCCCCCTATGAACCAGGAGGTTGTAGTTCGATTCCCGTCAGGGCACGTGCACAGGTTGTGGGCTCCATCCCCTGCAGCTGATCAATGGTTTTCTCTCATCGTTGATGTTTCTCTCCCCCTCCCTTCTTCTCGGAAATCAATAAAAACATCCTGTCCTATATAATAAAGAGGTAATATACAAATTAACCCTCACGCCCTCACAGACATGGCTGCCTACAGCCAGGCCGGCAGGGGTAGTGAGGGTGACCAAACTACTGAACAACAGGTTGTGTGGGACAACCAGGCTTGTGGGGGGGGGCAATTGGGGGCATCCAGGCCAGCAAGGGGGGCAATTGGGGGTGACCAGGCCAGCAGGGGAGGGCAGTTAGGAGCAACCTGGCTAGCAGTGGGGGGCAGGCAGTTAGGGGCTGTCAGGGGTGGGGGCTGGGGAGGCAGTTAGGGGTGACCAGGTAGGCAGGTGATTAGGAGCCAGCGGTCCAGGATTGTGAGAGGGATGTCCAATGGCCCCATTCCTGGTATCAGGCCTAACCCAGAAGTTGGACATCCCCCAAAGAGTCCCAGATTGGAGAGGGTGCAGGTTGGGCTGAGGGGACCCCCCCCCCCCCCCCCCGCCCCTCACGTGCACGAATTTCGTGCACCGGGCCTCTAGTATTTAAAAAAAAAAAATACTGTCCCTGCCCTTAAGGTTCTCACTTCCTGACTTAGGTTCGAATGACTGAACTTCGGTGAGACCTTAGTTTCCTCTTCCATGAAATGGGGAGAATTTTTTTTTTTTTTTTCCATATCGGCACATGTATATTGCCGATGTGTGAAACGTGTTGGAAGGCTGCGCCTGAGCCAGGGGGGTGGGTGCCTGGATCGCAGGGGCAGGGGTAGAGCCGGAGTCAGGAGAGGGGAGTTTTCGTGGACGAGAGACCGGGGAAGGCCCCCAGGAGGAAGGGGGCCTATGGATGGACAGGACGTGGGGGAGGCAGGGGGATGGAGTGTTACTGGCTGGCCTGCCCCTGGCTGGCGTGGCTGCCTGAGTGCGCAGGGTGCCTGGAGGCTGGTGCCTCTGAAGGGGGTGGGGGGGGGCAGAAATAATGAGCTGATCCAGAGCGTGGACTGGGGCCGCACCTCTGAGGCCCGGAGACACCCGTCCAGAGACTTCCCTGTAAGCAGAGAGCCAGGGATTTATGCCTTTAAAAGCAGAGAGTGTGTTAAAAACCCGCAAGATTCCCTAACTCGGTTCGCACCAGCCCTCCTTAAGCGCATCTGCCTGAGATGCCGGAGGGATGTCCAACCTCCTCCATGAAAGAAGCAGAAAACAGTGAGGTGGACAGACCCTCAGGGTGTGAGCACAGCCTCGGGGAAGACCACCTTCCCCAGGGGAAGCCTCGCACCTGAGGCTGAGTTGGGAGGCCTTGGAGGGATGGGAAAACCCTCCTTTCCGAGACCCCCTGGGTGCAGATAAAGATGCCCGGAGGCAGAGTTCGGTGGAGAGAACCGAGGGGAGCCCTGAGCCGAGGATACCTGAGGTCTCTCGTTCCCTGGAGCCGAGGTGGGCCTGCTCCGCAGGAAGCTGGGGGCAGGGCCCTGGGGGGGCGCAGAGGCCTGGGGCGCAGAGGCCTGGGGCGCAGGGCCGGGGCTGTCCCTCAGGGTCAGGAGGGCGGCTGCCTCAGGAGGGCGGCTGCCTCGGGTCCGTGGCCATAGATGTGTGTTCATCTGGGAGCTGAGAACAGAGGCTTGTCAGCCTCTGCGAGGAAGGGAGCTCGGGGGTTTCCGGTGGAGCCCTCTGCAGAAGGGCCCGCCGGGGAGTGACGGGAGTGACGGCCGGTGTGTCACCAAGACTGTTCCGGTTGGTGTTTAGTGGCTGGGCCTGGCCCTCCCCGAGGCCCCGGGGTCAGAAGGTCAGGGAGACGGAGGCCCGCTCCTGAGGCCTCTCCGTGGTGTGGGAGGTGGGAGTGTGAGCACATGCTGGCCGCGCTGAGAGATAAAGGGGGAGAGAGAGAGAGAGAGAGAGAGAGAGAGAGAGAGAGAGAGAGAGAGAGAGAGAGAGAGAGAGAGGAGAGAGAGACTAAGTCTTAGTGTCCCACCGGAGGCAGGCGGAGGGAGAGGAGGGATGAAGGCGGGGCCTGGCGGGAGGAGGGAACCACCCACGTGAGGCCCAGGGCTGAGGCCGGAGCCTCCGGACCATCCCTGATGGTGCCCCCTGCTCCGGACGGAAGGAGCCGGAGGGCTGGGACTTCCAGGAACAAAGACCGTGTCTATGAAGCACGTTCCCAACCCTCCCGACCTCTGTGTCCGACCGCCCCCCCCCCCCTCCGGCCCTCCCCTCTCCACTGAGCTGATTTCTGAATTAGCTTGGTCTTTGCCATCAGTTTAGCTGAGTCCCTTCTCTCTCCTCCTTCTTGAAGGTTGGGCAGTTCCGCCTCGGGGCCCTGCTTGCTCCATTACCCAGTATGGCCAAGCCTTCCCAGTGTTTCCCAGCTGGGAGATTGTGCAAAGGCAGGGACTGAGAAGGGTAGGTGTGGGCAGAGGAGAGAGAAAGGGAGGGCGGAAGATGTATTCAGAGGAGCAGAGAGCCAGGGAGAAGCTGGCTGGCGGGAGGTGGGGGGAGGGGGCCAGGGGCGGGGCTTCCTTCATCTGGATTCCCTGGCCACCCAGGCCTGGCCTCCGGACAGACAGCAGGGCTCCTGGGTTTTAATCCCAAAGCCCGAGCATTTGACTTGCTGCTCTGTGCCTCACGCCCAGCCTCCTCGGAAACCTGCCAGCTTGACCTCACTGTGGGATGGGGTGGGGTGGGGTGGGGTGGGGTGGGGGGGCACCCCTTTGCCTGCCTCTCCCACGTACATCCTGGCTGGGGCTGCCGCTGCCCGTGGGCCGCTCCTGGTCAGCGCCGTGTGCGGGCTGCTCGGTCCCGGTCTGAGGTGCCAGCTCTGGTGCACACGCCTGGGGGTCGCCCCTCACCGGCCGTGGGTGAGTGAGGATCCAAATGCATTTGAATGGCGGTTTGAGCTGAATGTAACTAGAAAGAAAAGGCTGGCTTTGGAAAGAAGGAAGGAAGGAAGGAAGGAAGGAAGGAAGGAAGGAAGGAAGGAAGGAAGGAAGGAAGGAAGGAAGGAAAATGGAAGGAAGGGAAATGGAAGGACGGAAGGGAGGAGAAGGGGAGGGAAGGGAAGGACGGAAAGAAGAAGGAAGGAAGGAAGGAAGGAAGGAAGGGGAATACATTGCGGAGCGAAGTGAATGGCTTCTGGGTCGCTGAGCCCTCTGCTGTCCCTTTGTGCAGACCGCGGAGAGGGCCTGTGAGTGCCCCTGGGCCTTTGGTCTGGACCTGGTGACATCATAGGACGGGCCCCTTTCAGCACAACCCGCAGTCGGGTAACCCAGTGCGGAGGGAGCTCCTGGCCAGAGGGCCTGTGGGCAAACCAGCCTCCTTTCCAGCAGGGGTGCCTCCTCTGCCACTGTGACCGAGCCTCAGTTTTCTCACCTGTACAATGGACGCAGGGACACCTACCCCAGAGAGGCGCTGTGGGAACTGAATGAAGGGATCTATGTTAGGAAACAGAGTGTGTAACACAGTAAACGTTCAGTAAATCGCAGCCATTCCTATTGCACAGGGCATGCTTTACACAGCCCCCAGGCTGAGGCGGATCGGAGGGAGGCAGACGACAGAATGAGGGAAGCACAAACAGCCCGGCCACAGAGACGCCTGTTACCCTTGCCGAGGGCCGGGCCAGCGCTGCGTGAGCCCTGGACGTGAGGCCTCCGGCTGGCCGGGCAGTGGGTGCTCGGAGTCGGGCACCGCAGATTGGGAAGCGCTGTGGGTGGAACCGGGTCTGAGTCCTGGCTCTGAAGATCGGCCCCTTCACCTTTGTGAGCCTCAGTTTCCTCACTTGTGAACTGGAGTGATAGCAGCCACCCCCTCCGCCTTAAAGGAGAAGGGAAGGGAAGGGAGGAAGAAAGGAGGAAAGGGGAGAAGGAAGGAAGGAAGAAAGGGGGGAAGGAAAGAAGGAGGAAGGAGGGAAGGAAGGAACGAAGGGAGAGGAGATGGAAGGAAGGGAGGGAGAAGAAGAGAAAGAAAGCCCTGGAAAAGCCGCCCCAGGATGTGCAGGGTAAGCGTGGCCATCCCTAAGCCCCAGAAGGCTGCACCCCACCGTGTCAGAACAATGTCTCTAACTCCCGCCTGCGATGAGACACCGGGGATCTTGCTCAAGTGCATGCTCTGAGCGTCCGATGGAGTTCTGCATCAGCACCGAGCTCCCCGTCTGCTGCTGATGCTGCTGATGCGGCTGGTCCCAGGCCCACACTCGGAAGTGTGAGCGGGGCGGTCCTCCGGGGAAACAGGTCTCAGCATTTGCATGGGAGGCAGGAAAAGAGGGCTCACAGGGCGGAATTCACTCTCTAGCAGCTTAGTTATCACAGCTCCGGGGGTCATTGCCTCAGGAGCATCTGTGCGGTTGTGGGGCCGGAGCAGGGACCGTGCTTGCCACCCGGCCCGACTCTGACCCCAAGATGAACCTGCCCTGCCTCCTCCCTGCCACCTCCACGCCCTCAGCCTCCCCCCTCTCCCCCCTGACCCGCCGCACTGAGGGTGCACTCCTGCCAGGAGCCGGGAACAGCACCGGCCAGCGTGCGGACGGAAACCCCTTCGTGCCTGAGCTCGTTGGTCATTTGCACTCAGTTTTATTTTTCACGAGCGGCCAGCCGGGGCTTCGGCGTGGAAATTGGGTCATGAGCAAACGGTGTGATCGGGGAAGGAACGTGGTTCCCAGGCTTCCCCGGGAGCATGGTTTGGGGGGAGCAGTGGAGGACCATCTCCGGGCAGGTCCCTTTCTCACACTCAC
Organism: Pipistrellus nathusii; assembly: GCA_963693515.1. Taxonomy (NCBI): domain Eukaryota; kingdom Metazoa; phylum Chordata; class Mammalia; order Chiroptera; family Vespertilionidae; genus Pipistrellus; species Pipistrellus nathusii. Next base: position 34,783,044 of record OY882875.1, on the reverse strand, counting down.
ACTCACATGGAGTTCGTGGTGGTTCGGCCAAGGTGATGGGCGAACTCAGGCTTCCCCTCTCTCCCCTGTCTGCGTGCAGAGGAGATTCACAGGCCAGAAAGAAAGAGAGCCCAACCCCCAGAGTTCTGACTCCGTAGGGGAAGTGTGGTCGTTATATCCAGGGGATCTTGTCCGCTAGGGGTGACAGGATCTCCCGTTAATTGCCCTCCGTCTTCTCTCCCTCCAGAAAACAGACACATTCTGCCATCTGCACGTGCACATGGGGCCCTAGGCAGACTACACACGCACATCCAGAGAGGTTTCGGAGTGAAGGAAGTAGGTGGGGTCCATCCACTTAGCTTCCTGGAACCTAGGACCTGGGCTCAGGCATGAGGATGGGGAGCTGATTGTGTGCATGCATGTAAGCCTAACCAGTGGCCATGGACAACAGGGGGGCGGGGACATATGTGGGGAAGGGTTTGGGATGGGAATGGGGGAATGAGGACAATTATGTGTTACCATAATCAAATCAATTAAAAAAAAAAATAAACCCAAAAAAGAACCACACCATCTTCGGGCATTCAGGGTACCTCCTTTAGGCAAGACTAAATCTGAATCAACCTTGACACGTCAGTGTTTGTCCTTTCCCGGAGAGAAAGGAATCTTATTAGCTCTCCCTGCTCACTTTCATATTTCCTAATCCCTGGCAAAGCAGGAAGTTCTTTGTGTCTCACCTGACGCCTCCTTCTCTTGCATGAGAAGAAACCCTGTCTTATTAGGGGCTGTAATTGAATAAGCCTCCAGTATTCTCAGTACCTGGGTAAATAACATTTCCCCCGAAGGATTCATTTTTCTCTCACTTCAAGGCAAAACTCCTTCCAGCGGAGAAGCGCACGCAGGGAGGTGCCTGGGGAGCCGGGCTCTGAGGCCCCAGGTGAGCCAGGGTCTCCTCGGGGGTCAGACTGTGTCCAGGAAGCCACCCAGGCTGCCCTCCCAGGGTCCCAGCCAGGCCTGAGGACAGGTCCCGGGAGCCTGGCTGAGTCACCGTGCCCTTGCTTATCTGGTGTCCTCTCCTCAGAGCAGCTGGGCCTGGAGGGCTCTGACGTCCTTCACATCTTCTCCAACCGATGAGCCCCTCCTCCTCGCGCCATGGGGCCCAGGCCGATTGGCCCTGGCATCTCTGCTGAGCCGGGAGCCTGTAGAAACGGGGGGCGTGGTGGGGAGATGGCCTGGAGCTCCCCGCAGACAGGACTCATCGGGCTGCTTCAGAGCAAGAATATTCTCTCGGAATCGCCCGGAATGCCCCCTGCCAGCCTTGCTGAGGTGGACTGGGGGGGGGGGGGGGCACACCCCAAGTGACATCTGTGTGTGTGGGGGACCCCAAGTGACATCTGGGTGGGCAGAGACGGAGGGGAGGGGATACGGGAATGGGGTGCCTGCTTTTGGACACCTCCTCGTGCGATGAAGGAGTGGGGCCTCTTCCTGGGATGCTGGGTCCTTCGAGGTCAGTGCAGACTCTTCGCTCTGCACTTGAACGTGAGGGAAGAGACTTGGTCTCCGCTACCGGGTAGCTGATTGTCCTAGGGGGATCGGTTTCCCCGTGATCCCAGGGTCTGCACACAGACCAAGGTCATCTCAACGGAGGGAGGGCGTTTCCAACTCTGTGGTGCCCCTTCAATCGGAGACCGAAAGAGGTGCTGGAGCCGGTGGGGCGGGGCGGGAAGCTTCCGGGGAAGGCCGGAGGGAACCCTGGGCTGGGGAGGAAGGACTGTCGGGGCAGGACCCCCGGAGACTGAAGGCAGCCGAGGCCTGGCGGAGAGGAGGGCCCGGTGGATGGAGGGCAGGGGCCGGCCGGTGTGTGGGCTGGGGCTCCGGTTGCTAAGAGCTTCAGTGTCGCCTTGTCAAGACGCAGCCCCGCAGCATTCCTCGTGGCGGCCTTGTGACACCCTCCCCCGTGGCACAGGGCACCTCGGGGAGGAATGTGAGAAGCAGCTCCGCTCTCTTCAGCCGGGAATGCGAGTCCTCCAGTGGGGAGGAGAGTCCTCCAGGGAGGAGCACTGGGGCTGGGGAGGGAGTCACTCGTCCTGCCCTCTGTCATCCCCAGGAGATGGGGGGGCTGCCACAGGCTCCTTCCAGCTGCCTTTGCCCTGGCAGCTGCAGCCGGGGCCCTGGAAGCCTGGGCGCAGGTAGCCCGGCACAGCCCGCGTGGGCAGCACACCCTCGGGCTGGCACCCACCAGCAGAGCTGCCACGGGCCCCAGGACTCCCGGCTGCTGTGCCCGCAGCTGGGGGCGCCCGGCCTGCCCGCCACTCGCAGGAGTGAAGTGTGTCTGCTCCTGAGCGCGGGTGCCCGATAATTTGTGGATTAGAGCTAACTCCCGGTAAAGATTCCCCTAATTGCTTGGCTCACCTCAGGTTCTGTCATCAAAGCAAAGCTGCCTGCGCGGCCCCCTCCTCCCTGCCCTCCTTTTCTTTTTATTATCTCTTAATTAATCACTCTGGCTTTCACACTTAGCAGATAATTACAGTCTCCTGGATACAAAGCTCATTTTCATAACCTCCTGTTCCCGGCTGGCAGGGGGTGGGGATGGGGAGGAAGGAGGGGTGGGGCGGCGGAGTGGGGAGAGAGATGCGGACGGAAGGTGGGGGCAGCGGGGGGCAGGTGGGAGAGACTGAAGGAGGAGAAGAAGCGAGGGGACACGTGGAGTGGTGAGCGGAACCCCTGGTCCGCCCCGCAGGCCCACGGAGGCCCGTCCAGGGGGGCAGGGAGGCCCCGTGTTCTCTCCTCTCGGGAAGGCCCTCCTGGTCCCCCGCTCTGGCACAGCTGGGGCCCATCCCTGGGGCCCGTGGCCTGTGGGGTGGGGTGGGATTGAGCAGAAGACCATCCCACATGAAGCTCATTTGCCCAGGTGCTGGGCCGGGAGGCCGGGGAAGGGGGTGAGGACAGGAAGGGCAGGGCCACCGTCCTGTCAGGACCCAAAGCTTGGCCTGGGGATGTTTCTGTTCGGAGCTGAGCAGGGCCCTCACTCTGGGTCTGAAACCCATGGAGATGGTCTTGGTCACATGACTGAGCGAGGAGGGAAAGACCTGGCAGCGGCTCACACCTACGTCAGCAGGCTCTACACCACGTTTTCACGAGATGCTCACCCCCCCCCCCCCCTTGGCGATGAGCGAAGGCGTGGGGCGAGGAGCTGCGGAGAGAACAGGGAGAGAGACTGTGCCTGCCAGGCCTCCCCCTCGGACCCGGGACTCCGGTTCTGCCATCCCCTCAGGGATTGGGGCTCTGCCTGGGCCCCCAGCCCAGGGAGAAGGGGAGAGGACAGGTGTCCGGGCAGTGGATGGGAGAGGCTCGAGAGACACAAGAGTGGACCCGGAGAGTTAGGACCAGAGAGTTAGGCGCCGGCTGGATGAGAATGGGGCTCTGGCGAGGACTCTGGGTCTGCCCCTCACTCCTGTGTATCACTGTGTCTCTGTGGCCGGGGCTCCGCCGCTTACTTTTCTCTCTTTCCTGGTTGGCTTTTCTTTCATACCCAGCCCAACGTGCTCGGTCTTTAGAAGGAATTATGTTGGACCCGACTACTACTTTGCCGCTCACTAGCTGCACCACCTTGACCTTGTGATAGATAGAACCTGCATCTTCGTTTCTTTGTTGGCAAATGGAAAGCTTGAGAAGGTGTGTAAAGCAGAGTCCCTGGCGTTTGACAGGTTCTAAGCCAATAGTCACTCTTACTGCTGTCACAGCTGTGGTGTTACCACTACCCAGGAGAGCCCCTAGCCCAGGGGTCGGCAAACTGCGGCTCGAGAGCCACATGCCACTCTTTGGCCCCTTGAGTGTGGCTCTTCCACAAAACACCACGTGCGGGCGCGCACCTGCAGTGCGATCGAAACGTCGTGGCCCATGCGCAGAAGTCGGTTTTCGGCTCTCCAAAGAAACGTCAGTCGTTGTCCTGTTGATGTTTGGCTCTGTTGGCTGATGAGTTTGCGGACCGCGGCCCTGGCCTTACCCGGCAGAAACCATATCCCACAAGTTAATTAGCAGAAAGCTGGGGAGGGAGGGAGGGCGGGCCCTGAGCTTTGCTTCCCCGGGAAAGGAAGGCCCCTCTGTCCGCCCCGCACTCCGGGGCGTGCTGTTGAGCAAAGCCCAGGCCCCTCTGTCCCAGTTTTTCTTTCTACAAATAAGTCGTCTGCTCGAGCCAGGGCTGCTTCCAGGGCACAGCCTGTTGGCAGCAGCTCCAGGCGGCGTGGATACTCCCATGGCTGCCCACGGGCCTGGGCTGCCCCCTGCACCTGCCGCCGGCCGCAGAGCCCGTGGTCACTGCGCCATCTCGCGTGGCTCTCGGCTTCAGCTCAGCCCGGGTTCCTGGGCCTTCCAACGGGCACACCTGTGCTCAGGGGGCAGCGCAGAAGGAGCACTGTGGTGGGAGTCCAGCTGGATTTGAGCTCTGTTGGTGCCTCTAATGGGGTGACCTTATGCAGTGATCGGCCTGTTTTTTTTTGTTTTTTTTTTTTAATATATGTTTTATTGATTTCAGAGAGGAAGGAAGAGGGAGGGAGAGAGAGAAACATCAGTGATGAGAGTGAATCATTGATCAGCTGCCTCCTGCATGACACCCCCACTGGGATCGAACCCACCACCCAGGCATAGGCCCCGACCTGGGGTCGAACCGTGACCTCCTAGTTCATAGGTCGATGCTCAACCCCTGAGCCACGTGGCCGGGCTGGCCTGTTTCCTGAACAGAAAATGAGGAGCTTCGTTTCCAGCTCTCTGCCCTCCTGTGGGTGTTCACACAAGGGACCGGCTCTCCCTGAGCGAGGCCCGCGGGGCGCTGACTGGGTTCGCACGGGCCGGAGGGGCTGGTTCCGGGGGTGGGGGCTGGAGCAGGGTTCCCCCGGGTCAGCACGTCTGCTCGGGCACCGGGATGGGAGCACAGGTGTTACACACTTCAGCTCCGCCTGGACTTGGGTAAGAGGAGCAGGGGCCCTGCACCCACACCCCCCGCTGTCTTGGGAACAGTCTGGGCAGGTGTGTGTGTGGGGGAGGGTCCTGACCAGGGTGTGGGTGCCTGTGGGGAAGGGTCTCTCCCCGGAGACACTTCTCAGTCCATGAAAAGGCTCAGCAGAGCCTTGTGGGAACACAAACATTTGGCAGGTTCCTCTCCCTGAAAGCTATTTCTTCCCTCTTTTTTTTCTGGGAAATCTCAGCAGCAAGATCAGGCCTCCTCCACCCTCCTCGCCTCCCCGCCTCCCCTCTTCCCGGGGCACCCATCCCCCCTCGCCTCTCCTCCCCAGAATGAAAACAAAGTGAGCTGGTGGGTACTGGGAACCGGCTCGGAGCACACTGGGCCGGGAGGAAGGGCTGAAGCGAAGGGCCCTCTCAGGAGAAGAAATGATCGGGAGGGAGGGAGAGGGAGAGAGAAAATAGGCAAACGCCATCGGTGGTGAAAAGTGAATTCCAGACATTTAAAATTCTTTTGGTTTTAATCATCTCGGAAGCCTAGCCGGCCGCGCCGTGGGGGAGGGGCGGGAATGAAAACCAGAGCCGGCCACCGGCCGGCGCTCAGGAATCCGGCTGCGGGCTCCTCTCCCTTCTCCATCCCTGCCTCCACCTCCCTCCCCATCCCCTGCCAGAAGGGTACCCCCGCCCCCCAGGCCCTTCCTGACGTCCCGCCCCTTATCTCATTCCTCTGGCTCCCTCGGAGGCTCTGACCTTTCAGTGTTCTCCCAGATCGCTAGTTCCCAAAGCCCTGGATTCTGTTTTGTTAAAAACAAAACCCCAATCTCGATGGCAAACCCCAGTGTCTTTCGTAAGCCACGCCTGGGCCTTCTCCGGAGGTCAGGGCCCCAGGGGGGCTTCTGGGCCCGTGTTCCTCCCTTTTAAAGGGATCTGAAGAGAGGAGCAGACCCTGCAGGAGGCTCCAGAGGATGGGGGTAGGTGGGGGGGAAGGAGGGCTTGGCTGGTCCCAGGGCCTGCTCTGCTCTGTGCTTTATGTTGGGTCGTCAGGGTGCCTAAAGGACTGTCCTCTTGGAGGCCTGGGGTCAGGGGCAGGCTTCCCGCCCCCTCCCTCATGGTGGGCAGGACTGGCTGCCAGGAAAGGTAGCAGGAGAAGCCCTGGGCGGGCACTGCTGTGGAGGTGAGGGGTGCTCACCTGGGGGACAGGGTCTTACTTTTTTTTTTTATCCTGACCCAAGGACTGCTCCCTGGCCCCCACTAATTTTAGACATAGAGGAGGGGAGAGAGAGAAACATCGATGTGAGACAGGAACATCCATCGGTTGCCTCGTACATGCCGGGACTGGGGATCGAACCTGTAACCTCTTGGTGGATATGGGGCAACTCTCCAACCAACGGAGCCAGGGCCAGGGTGGGGTTAAGGTGAGGGAAGGAGTCGGGGACTCTCAGCCTGAGGTGACATGGCTGAGATCAGGTGACATGGCTGGGATCTGCGTGGCCAGATCAGGAGGAAGCAGAACCTGGGTTACCCTGGAGAGGCGGGAGGCGCCGGGGAAGATGGGGGGTGGCTGGAACCATGCCCACAGGTCTCTTCCAGGCCTGGCATCTCCTCCGAAGCATCTTCCTTCCTCCTGAGCTCCCACCCCAGGCCTGCACCCCACCCAGCTTTACAGTCTCTATTTCCTCTTCTCCATCGGAAGGCTGCTCTTTTCATTCTGACCACCAACTGCTTCTCCTACTCCCCGCCCACTCCTCAGACTTTAACTCTTGGGCATTTGCTTCCTTTTTAAATATTTATTTATGGATGGATGTATGTTAATTCCCGTCCCAAGATATTTCTCCATTGATTTTTAGGGAGAATGGAAGGGAGGGGGAGAATGAGAGAAATGTTGATTGGTGTCTCCTGCACATGCCCTGACCCAGGCCGAGGATTGAGCCTGCAACCGAGGTAACTGCCCTTGACCAGAATCGGACCCAGGACCCTTCAGTCCTCGGGCCACTCTATCCACTGAGCCAAACCGGCCGGGCTGGACTTGGTTGCTGATGGTGTACACCCCCCTCCCTGTGCCAGTGAGATGACAAACACAGAGCCTGAGGGTGTAGGACCGCTGGTTTTGGCCTGGGGGTCAGATGACTGGGGTTTTCCTCTTGGCTCTTCCTGGGCTGTTTCTCCTTGGGCGAGTCTCGCGTCTTCTCAGGGCCTCAGCTAGAAGGTCAGGAAGGAGCTTGCTGATCAGGAAGGAGAAGGAAGGAGCTTGCTGATCATAACCAGCCAGATGTGCTCTTCCGCGGGGGGATAGAGCAGCATCTGGAGCACAGGCTTCTCTGGGTTGAATCCGGGACCTACTGCCTCCCACCAGCGTGCACGTCCTTTCACCTTCGTGTTTCCCCCCTTCCGCCTTTTTGTAGAAGAAAAGCAGCGTCTGGTTCACAGGGTGGGGGTGAGGGTCACATTCGGTAATGCGTGTAGCATGCCTGGCACGGTAATGCGTGTAGCATGCCTGGCACGGTAATGTGTGTAGCATGCCTGGCACGGGTCAGAGGTGCTGTAATGTGCAGTAGGTGGTGGCGCTTATTGTTGACGAATCCCAACAGTCTGGTGAAGAGTGACAACACAACAACAACAACGACAACGACAAAAGCCCTGGCTTTGCAGCTGGGAGGCCTGGGTTCGGATCCCAGCTTCCCTCCTGACTGTGTGTGACTCGGTACAAGGTCACGTGGGGCTGTGAATAGAAGTTAACGTCAAGTCCTTGGGGACAAGGATCCTCTGTCTCTGTCTTGGTCTCGCGTTTACCCGCGCATCCCCCCGCCCTGTGTCTGGCACAGGCACTCCGAAAATGTGTGTTCTATGAATGACTGCGTACAAGGGACTGATAGATTAAATAGAGAAGGTAGCCAGAGAGAAATGATCCCCTCGGACTTAGGAGGAATCGGGGAGGGGAGGAGGGGGCTTAGGGTGTTTGGCAGGTGCTGATCGGTGGTTCAGTGCTTAGGAATGTCTGGTCACAGGTGGGCTTTACGTCTGTCCATCAACTGGAGGAAGGGAAGATCTATTAGGTCACTTAATCTGTGAGCGAAGAAACAGGCTCTGAATGGGACAAGGATCTGCTCAGAAGGGTTAGTGAACCCTTCGTCACGGAGGCTGGTCTGTGGACTGGAGGACGCCGTGGAGGCTGGCCTGACTCCCTGAGAGCCAGTGGCACCTCCTGCCCACAGGGGTGACATAGAAACGTCTCTGGCATTTCCGAAGATTCCCCGGAGGGAAACCCCTCGATGAGGAGAACCGTGAGCTGAGCAGAGGAAGAACTAGATCCATCCGGATCACTTTGTGAAATATCACATGGTTATCCATTCCTTCCTTCACCCAAATATTTAACCTCGGCCGTGTCCCATCACACTGAGAGTTTATGTTGTTGAGCAGAAAGTAAAATATTTTACCTTGCAGCCCGTTTCAAAAGTGATTAGGTTTCCACCAAAGCCATGACTTACCTCTATCCAAGGCCGGGGCTAGGGAAGAAGCCCGTCGGTGAGCCAACCACGGGGTGGGTTGGGCTGGGGGATGGGGGGTGGATGGAGGCCCTGAGTTCCTCTAGAAACATCTAAAGTCCTGCTGATAAGGATTTCCGGAAAGCACATCTCTGCTTGAAGTCCATACAAATGGACCCTGCGGTGCCAGACAATCGGACTAACCGTTTTGGATCCCAGGTGCCTCTTGCACCCCTTTCCCACCTCACCCTCCACTCCCCACCCCACCAGCTCTGGCTGCTGACACTTCTCAGATGGTCTAGGATTCTTTAAAATTGAAGATTTAATCCAACCCTGAACGTTACCAGTGAAAACCGAGACTCTGGAGGGTTCGGGACTCCCTGCCCCAAAGCAGACAGTGGACCTGGCAGTGCCTCGTTGACCTGCCTGCTCCCCCCAGCACACACACCTCTTCATCCGCCCGGAGAGCCACGCCTCCCCATGGACTTCCCTGCCTCCCCGACCCTGCCGGCGGCACAGATCAAAAAGGCCTCTCTGGGTGTTGGTGACATAAGGATCTGCTAAGGAATGGAGGCCCGTAGGGGAAGGTGGTCTCCAAAGAATAATGGGGGACACTCCTCCTGAGACTGCCAAGCGGGTACCCCCCCCCCCCCCCCCATGCCCTTATCCTTTGGCCTCTGCCCCCATCCCCTCCCTCAGGGGGTCTGCTCTTGCTGTCATGGCAACCAGGGGATCAGGGCCAGCTTGGAAGCCCAAAAATGTGCGATGGGGAGGGGAGGCAGGTGGAAAGAGGAAATGAGCGCATTGTGTAGAGATAAGGAGACAGAGCTGGGGTGGGGGGAGGGCTGAGCGAGAGGGAGGTGGAGGGAAAGAAGGGATGAGAGAGAAACCTCATTTATCCTGAGAGAGAAGGAGGGGGGAGCGGGGAGGATGGAAGAAGAGAGAGAGAGAAAACCTCAACTTTTATTTAAAAATCAGAGAGCAGTTGTATGCCTGGAGTCGTCGCCATGGCAACGGCAAAGAAAAGGAGATAGCTTGTGAAGCCTGCAAGCCCAGTAGGGGTAAATGTTTAAAGCCAGGAACAAAAACCATTGAGAGATGATTAACAGGCTGCAGGTTCCAGACTCCTGCCCATTGTCAGGGGACTTGGCCCGAGATGCCGGCCCGCTCGCCTCTCCTCTCCGCTCCGCCGGCCCCCGCGGGCGACCAGGGTTTCAAAGTGGCAGCCGGGGGAGCGCCCGCCCTGCCTCCAGCCTGCTTCCCTTCATCAGGCCGGCCCTCCTCACTCCGGCCCGCCAGCCCCGGCCGAGGCTTTCTCCGAACCGCTGGGGAAAATGCCGTCTTTGTAGGGAGAGCCACAGAAAGGGCTTTGATCAGACAAACGGGAGGACTTCGGGGCCCGGGATTAATTTCTGGGCGGGCAGTTAAGCTGTGGGTTCTCTTCCCCCAGGGTGATTTCCAGGGCCGAGGATTCCGATGTCCCTGCCAGGCTGGCCTCGGTGCTGGCTGGTGGCCTCCCGGGCTCTGAAAGGCTGGGGACCCTGGTGCTTCCGCCAGAGGGGCAGGCACATTGCCGTCTGGGGGGCTTTGCTGGGGCTACCTCACCTGCTGGGGCTACTTCACCTGCTGGGGCTACTTCACCTGCTGGGGCTACCTCACCTGCTGGGGCTACTTCACCTGCTTAAGGCTACTTTTACTTCCTCTTTTAAGGCCCCTTAGGGTTTTCCCAGGAGGCTCTGTCTTCCCAAGCTTCATCATGGCCACATACAAAGCTGACATATTGGGGTTGATCTTTTTAAAAAAAAGATATTTTTATTGATTTCAGAGAGGAAGGAAGAGGGAGAGAGAGAGAGAAACATCAATGATGAGAGGGAATCATTGATTGGCTGCCTCCTGCACGTGCCCTACTGGGGATTGGAATGGAACCTGGGATCCTTTGAGTCCACAAGCGGATGCTCTATACACTGAGCCAAACCAGCCAGGGCTAATTTATTTATTTATTTATTTATTTTTTATGTCAAAGTACAATTTGTCTCACTCTGACCCGAGACATTCCCACCGCTGCTGGCCCCGGCCTCCGCTCCCCAGGAAAGTCATCTTCTGAGCGCCGCCTCCCCTGCCTTCAAATGCCCACCCGAGACTGACTGTCAGAAGGCTGGTGTTCTCTTCTCCCTCTGGTCTCGGGGTGCATCTCTGAGCGAGAGGCCGAAGCAGGAGCCCCATCTTGTACCTGCAGCTCCCCTCCTTCTGCTCCAGACTTTATCCTTAGGTTAAGCCAGACCGTCCGAGAGCGGCACACGGAGACCGAACGGTCCCTGAAGTAATTGCTTTTCCTGAGCAGAACAGTTGGCACTGTGCCACCACCCAGCCGAGGAATGTTCTAGAAGCAGGCGATGAAGCTCCTCATTGTGGGTGGCAGGGATGCTGCCCGGCACCTGGCTCAGCGCTCCACCGCGTCCTTTCATGAGGGAGAAAGTTCTGTAATGGTACTTTATACACACACACACACACACACACACATATATAAATACATATATATATATATATATATATACACACACACACATATACATATATATGTATACACACACATATAAATACATATATATATATACACACACACACATATATACATTTATATGTACACACACACACACACACACACACATATATATATATATATATATTGTTATTGATTTCAGAGAGGAGGGGAGAGAGAGGGAGAGATAGAAACATCAGTGGTGAGAGAGAATCATTGATCAGCTGCCTCCTGCATGCCTCCAACTGGGGATGGAGCCCGCAACCTGGGAACGTGCCCTTGGCTGGAATCGAACCCTAGTCCCTTCAGTCCACAGGCCAGTGCTCGGTGCCAAACCGGCCAGGGCTGTAGTGGTACTTTTTCTAGGATACTGGTTAGTGTTTATTTTACGGGCACTGTACATTGTGCTCCTAACGGGGGTTCTTTTTGCACTGGCCGCTTGGAAGCTCAGGGCTGCGCTTGCCACGCACCTCTGGTGAGATATCGTGTTCAGGATCTCGTGGCGTCTCTTTGGTATCACCCCAACCGCAGCCCACTCCTCCCGTCCGCATTCTCTTCCCCTGGGGTGCGATCACACCGCCCCCTCCCCATGTCCACAGGCTCCTTTACTGTATTGTTTATGTCATGGACCACATGCGTCTTCTGCCTTCTACCTCCAGTCTTATGGGGCAAATTAGTTAATTAAATGGATAGGGTAGGGCCTGGCAAACAGTAAGCAAGCAGCTACTGAATGCCGGCTATTTTAAGTAATAAGTAATAAAATGGTCTCTGATCTTCCTGTCAGAGGGGCCATAAAGGTGGACCGGAGGCTGTAGGAAGCTTTTTTTCAGAGAGAAGGAAATTGGGATGGGGGAGGGGGGAGAAGAGGGAGAGATCAATACAAGAGAGAAACATCGATCAGCAGCCTTCCCCCATGCACACACCCCAGTTGGGGACTGAACCTGAAACTTAGTCATGTGTCCTACCTGGAATCGAACCGGACGCCCACTGCTGCATGGCACAACCCTTCAACCAACCGAGCCACACTGGCCAGGGCTCTGGGAAGCTGAGTCCCCGGATTTATGGCCTTCTGTAAATGGTTAACTCCCAATGAACCCAGACCCCCCACCCCGACCCCATGGATAATGCCCAGCCACTGATTGTTTTAATATATATTTTTTAAACTTCAGAATGCATTGTGATGATAACCATAGTAGCAGTCAGGTCTGCCTTGCTTATTAGAGTTGGACCCTTACTTGAAGGACTTTCTAATGCCCTGCTCACACCTAGACTGACAGCTGAGTGGCGAAGGGAGCCAGCCTGCCTGAGGTTAAGATTTCCCGTGGATAACACCCACAGTGAGGAATCCATGTGCCAGGGACTGAGCACTAAGAGGGCTGTGCTGGCCGAAGGAGGGAGAGAACGGGACCCCAGGGAAAGAAACTCTGGGTAAGACAAGAAGAGGCTGCCCTAACCAGTTTGGCTCAGTGGATAGAGTGTCAGCCTGTGGACTGAAGAGTCCCAGGTTCGATTCCGGTCAAGAACATGTACCTTGGTTGCGGGCACATCCCCGGTGGGGGGTGTGCAGGAGGCAGCTGATCAATGTTTCTCTCTCGTGGATGTTTCTAGCTCTCTACCCCGCTCCCTTCCTCTCTGTAAAAAAAAAAAAAACACACACACAAAAAAACCTAGATAAAATATATTAATAATAATTAAAAAAGGAAGACAAGAAGAGGCTGACACGTGATCCTGTGCGTGAGCTCTGCACAGCCCCATCCTGACCAGGTTAGGTACGTCTGTCCTTCCTTCCTTCCTTCCTTCCTTCCTTCCTTCCTTCCTTCCTTCCTTCCTTCCTTCCTTCCTTCCTTCCTTCCTTCCTTCCCAGTTAGGTGCGTCTGTCTTCCCTCCCCCCTTCCTTCCTTCCTTCCTTCCTTCTTTCCTTCCTTCCTTCCTTCCTTCCTTCCTTCCTTCCTTCCTTCCTCCCTCCCTCCCTCCCTCCCTCCCTCCCTCCCTCCCTCCCTCCCTCCCTCCCTTCCTTTTCTTGTCTATTTGTTTCCAACCAGCCTTTCCCTTGGTCCTGAGGGGAGAGGAAAACAGCTCCTGGCAGCCTTGTTTGGAGCGGGCCTGCATTGATTGAGCACTTGCTGTTTGCTAGGGACTGCCGGGGGCTGGGGGGGGGGGGGGGGGTTGGGGATGCAGAGGGAATGCTCTTGACTTCCCAAAGGCAGGATTCTGGCTCTTTCTCTTTCCCTGTGGGTGGAATGAGCTGTTCGGGGATGAACAGCACAGGTGATGGGCCTCTTTCCTAGGACTCAGCCATCCCCATGTCCTTCGTTCCGTGTGTGTGTGCCCCCCCCCCCCCCCCCCCCGCATACATTTCTGAAGGTCCTGCTTCCTCCAGCTCTTCCCTCTCCCCCCCTCAAGGCCTTTCCCTCCCGCTGTTTCCGTTCCCTCTCCCTCTCTTTCAAGGACCTTTTCCCTGCACATTTCCAGAGTCTTTTCTCTTTTTTTCTGTCTTCTATCCTTTTTTTTAATTTTTTATTTTAAAGAAACTCTTTCCCAATTACTTTCAAGAGGGAAAAAAACAGCCCTCTCCACCTCTCAGTTCTTCTGCTCCCAAGACAAAAGATCCTTCAGAATCGGAGAGGAAGGGGGAGGGGGGGAGATTCCAGTTAAAAATCTTGATCAGGGTCAAAAACCTGACAGAAAAGCTTTGTTTGAAGGGAATGCGCAGGGGGAGGGGAGGAGGGGACCGGCACAGAACAATCCTCAGCCTCAAAAGGCAAATGTCTTGAGCGCGGAGGGAATCTGGAGATAGTGAGCGTTCTTGCAGAAGTGCTGGAAGAGCTTTGATTCCCTTTTTGACCCTAGTGTTCTCCTTTGGAGGCCTCAGGACTCTGCCGAGACCTGGGGATGGGACGATGAGGGGAGCAGGGAATTGATTGGCTTGTGGATGTTCCCCGGGGTTAGCGTTGTCCAGAAGTGGAGTCAGGATCATGACACACAGAACCTCAGCCTTAGCCTCAGCCTCGGGGCCCAGAGTGCTGCCACCCTGGTCCTGCCCTCACCCTCCCAGAGAGAGAGCAGAGAGAAGTGAGCGGAGCTGAGGTGCAATGGGAGAGTCGTGGGAACGGTTCTCACGTGGCCAGTGAAGCAGGGATAGTGAAACCCTAGGAGGGACCTGTGGGCAGTGGGAGGCCGCCCGGTGCTGTTGCCATGGAGTCGGGATGGGGAGAGATGGGTGCTGAGCGGAGAATGGAGCATGAGAGGAGTGTGTGACCTGGACAGAGATGGGAGGGGGGGGGGTGGATAAGGTTGCAAAGGGTCAGAACTTCTCTGGGACTTGGGGAAGGGGAAGAAGATTCTGAAATGTTCTTTGATTTGAAAAGAGTGAAAGCAAAGAGTAGCATGGGGCATTATTGAAGGGTGTCGAAGTGGGACTACAAGGCCTCAGCTGGTTTGGCTCAGTGGGTAGAGCATCGGCCTGCGGGCTGAAGGGTCCCGGGTTCGATTCCAGTTAAGGGCACAAGCCCGGGTTGTGGGCTCGGTCCCCAGTAAGGGGTGTGTGCAGGAGGCAACCAATCAATGATTCTCTCTCATCATTGATGTTTCTATCTCTTCCTCTTCCTTCCTCTCTGAAATCAATAATACATATATTTTAAAAGGAACAACTAGAATGAGGATGAAAACACAAGAGAACACTGGAATAAAGAGGCAGAGACAAAGAGGGCACTGGGACCCATCACCCATTAGACCCCTATACATGCCCACCTTCCCAGAATGCCATGCTGATGGCGGATGAGCCCGCTTGAGAATTATGGGTGGAAAGTCTTTAAATCCCAGGCCGGTTTTGTCCCGCACTTGGCATCCAGCCGCCGGTTAATGTGTGACAGGAGACTATGAACCAATTTTAATATTAGTCCGAACCAAACCCAATTAAGAAGATAATTTACTTCTGCTGCTCTCGCTGCTGCAGAAAAGAAGTGACACAGGGACCTTCTGACCACGGAGGAGCGGTTTTTCCCAGTCCCGTCCCCGTGTTTCTGGCTCGAACCAAAGAAAGAGAAGCCGAGAGCTTCCAGCCCTGCCCTCCAGAAGCCCAGGAGCCAGACATGCCGGCGGGGAGCAGCCCCGAGACCCTCGGCTGCAGACAGACCCAGACCCGGGCCAGGGCGCCACTGGGCATAATGAGTGTGCGAGCAAAGTGGGAAAAGGGAGAAGAGGACGAGAGAGAGAGAGAGAGAGAGAGAGAGAGAGAGAGAGAGAGAGAGAGAGAGAGAGAGAGAGAGAGGAACAGATCGAAGGGGGAGGAGTAAAGAGCTGGCCTTGTGGGAGTGGGAGGAGGCGGGGGGTGGGGGAGAGGGAGAGAGGAAAAAAACACGGGGAATTATCCTGAGATAACTGTGGAAGAACAAGATGGATTCTGGAAGGATCTGACTTTATGTAGGCCCTGTGTCATTATTATTCCCACAGCCTAGGGGGAGGGTGTGAGTATTCTGGCAGACACACTTTGGGAGGCTGGATGGGGGTGACGGTGGGGGTGATGCAGCTTTAAGGCCCCGGACACGCCCCCGGCTGAGCCCCCCACGGCCCCCTTCAGGCAGGCTGTTCACTTTGGGCCCTCACTCCGGGCGCTGGCCTGGGTGGAGGGAGCTGGAGTGGAAACTCCAGGCCTAATTGCTGGGTCTCTCTCAGCTCTTCCAGGGAGCACAGGGCAGGAAATTCCTCAAATTCCAGGCCTGTAGGATCATTGTTGAGCTTAACCACAGAGCCAGGGAGAGAGGCAGAGGGCTGCCTCCTCTCCATCTTTCCCCCCTGGCAGCTCGAAAACAGCAGCAAACCAGAAGGGTTTGGAGGGGCTGAAGCTCAGAGACAGGTCCCCCCAAAGTGATGGTCCACTGTCCAGCAAGTCCCCGGTCTGAGAATCCCCGAAAAATGGGCTCTTAGTTGAGCAAGTTGAGGTTGCAAACATGCTGGAACTGGGGCATTTTCCAGGGGATTTTTTTTTTTTTTTTTTTTTTTTAAAGCTCTGAAGACTAACCAGTGGGAAGGAACTGGCTTTGGGAGAAGCTGAGCAAGAACTGTCTTGTAGAAGTAAAGGGTGACCAAGCAGGGTTTCGGGGTGTGCAGTTTTCCTTTGGCTGTGAGCGGAGCCGGGGGCTGCCTCCCGGCGCTCGGAGGGGGCGGGGGGGAGTGAAAGCAGATGCTGGTCCCCAGGTCGCCTTGCTCTTCCCTGAACAGCCCTGTGCGTTTCCTGCCTCTGCCCCTTCAGCCCAAACGACCTCCTTTCCCCCTCATCTGCCCTTTGAAACCCAGGCTTGCCTTTCAGATGCACTTTATTTATTTATTTTTATTTTTAATTTTTTTAAAAAAATATATTTTATTGATTTTGTACAGATAGGAAGGGAGAGGGATAGAGAGTTAGAAACATCGATGAGAGTCATCGATCAGCTGCTTCTTGCACACCCCCTACTGGGGATATGCCCGCAACCAAGGTACATGCCCTTGACCGGAATCGAACCCGGGACCCTTCAGTCCCCAAGCCGACGGACGCTCTATCCATTGAGCCAAACCGGTTTCGGCTCAGATGCACTTTAATATGCTTCTCTCTTAGAGAATTCTCCACTCCCCACAGAGAATAAAAGGCTTGTTCCTGCTGG
Source organism: Pipistrellus nathusii (assembly GCA_963693515.1). Lineage (NCBI taxonomy): Eukaryota > Metazoa > Chordata > Mammalia > Chiroptera > Vespertilionidae > Pipistrellus > Pipistrellus nathusii. Next base: position 34,766,449 of record OY882875.1, on the reverse strand, counting down.
CTTCCAAAGAGAATTGCTTGAATTTCAACATACTCACCCTTGGTCTCAATCCCAGAGAGCCATGCACCTCTGCCTCTCCACCCACCTGTAATACTCTGGAGCCGTGGTCGACAAACTGCGGCTCGAGAGCCACCTGCGGCTCTTTGGCCCCTTGAGTGTGGCTCTTCCACAAAACACCACGGCCTGGGCGAGTCTATTTGGAAGAAATGGCGTTAGAAGAAGTTTTAAGTTTAAAAAAATTGGGCTCTTGGAAGAAATTTCAATCGTTGTGCTGTTGATATTTGGTTCTGCTGACTCATGAGTTTGCCCACCACTGCCATAGGCCGTGCTGTTTTGTGGAAGAGCCACACTCAAGGGGCCAAAGAGCCGCACGTGGCCCACGAGCCGTAGTTTGCCGACCACTGTCCAGAGGCTAGGGAGTCTTGCCCATACTTACAACTAACTTCCTCCTTCTCTTTCGTCTTCTCCCCAGCACATAGCAGAGTTCCTGCCACGCAGTAAGTCCACACACACGCACACACACACACACACACGCCTGTGGAATGACTACTGCGGTTACTTCACTATGGTTTGTCCACTTGCTGTGTCCCGATTGTGAACGTTCAATCTGAGGTCTGGCTCCTCTTCCAGTAACCACATCTGCTCCTCACTCTACCCCCTAACGTGCGTTCAGAGGATGCAGACACCTTTTTCATATCGTCTTCCGGAGAACACAACAAACCCCTGCTAAAAGTTCACCCTCAAGCTTTCTGAAGTGAAAAGGAAGTGGCTCTCGGGTTATCTGTAGCCCTGCTCTGCCTGGGGAGGAGGAAGGGGACGTGGATAACTGAGGTGTGAATGTTTCCATCCTGGCTGGTGGAGGGCTGCCCTGGGCAGTTGGGTGGACTCACTGAGTTGGAGGAGGAGGAGGAGTTGAGGAGGAGGAGGAGGAGGAGGAGGAAGCTGCTGCGCTGCTGTAATTCTCCTCTGTTAGAGCACATGCTGTTGTGGCCCCACCCTCAGAACCTAAAAATGTCCACCGAGGGCTGCAATCAGGGAAGCATCTCCACCAAAACCTCAAAAATTCACAGCAAACAACGCCGCATCCCGGGCGTCACCCCCGGCGGTTAAGTTCTTTCTTGGGCTTGTAAAACCTTTCCAGTTCTTCCTCAGACCTCGTGTCCCCTCTGGTTACGAGGACTCTCTTCCGGTGACCAGCACGGCCCTTTACTGCCCGTTAGTGCAGATCCTCCACAGGAAAGACTGCGGGCTGCACCCGCCAGCAGGGCTCCGTCCCGGGGTTCAGGCAGCAGGAGGGCTCTGTCTGCGCGGTGTCCCGCCTCCCAGCTCCTTCCTGACCGCTGTCAGCTCTGTGCCTCCGAGCAGATGCTTGATCTCGCTGGTCCTCCGTCATCCGCAACATGGAGTTTGGTTAGGTAAAAGCCGAGGCTGAGTGTAGCTGGTTTTTGTTTATTTTTTGTTGTATTTTAAAAAAATATATTTTATTGCCCTAATCCATTGGCTCAGTGGATAAAGCATTGCCCTGCGGACTAAAGGTTCCCGGGTTCGAATCTGGTCAAGAGCATGTACGTTGGCTGCGGGCACATCCCCAGGAGAAGGTGTGCAGGAGGCAGCTGATCGGTATATTTTATTGATTTTTCACAGAGAAGAAGGGGGAGGGATAGAGAGTTAGAGAGAAACATCGATGAGGACGACTGGGAGGGCTCCAGCGCTTGCGTGGATGTGGCAGCTCTGGCGGGCTCTGGGAAGGGGCTTCGCTTAGTCCTGTAGGCCGACTTTGAAGAATGCTCATGCTTACCACACAGCCAGGCCACTTCCGATGGATACGGTGCAGCCTGCGGCGCTGAGTGCTGAGGGGAAAGAAAGAACACCGAATGTGGTTACTGATGTGGCCGTTTGGCCAGACTTCCTTAAAGGGCTAAGTCCGGAGAGTGCTCAGAAGGAGGCGACATGGCATGGATGGGGAGGCAAGAAAACAATCCCGCCCTAGCTGCTTTGGCTCAGTAGATAAGAGCACTGGCCTTCGGTCTGGAGGGTCCCAGGTTCAATTCCAGTCAAGGGCACATGCTCGGGTTGTGGGCTTGATCACTGGTATGGGGTGTGCAGGGGCAGCCGATTGATGATTCTCGCTCATCGTTGATGTTTCTATCTCTATCTCCCTCTCCCTTCCTCTCTGAAATCAATAAAAACATATTAAAAAAAAAAAAAAAAAAAGAAGCAATGCCCTCCAGGTGTGTGGGCGGTAACTGTTGGATCTTGGGTCTTGGGTCTCGGTGGGCAGCTATGAAAACGTTATTATACATCCGGGTTCTCAGTAGCTGGCTATTGTGGGTTGTTGGAAAGTGGATCAACAGAATGAAGTGTGTGAGACTCCTGGGCTTATGAAATTAGAGCAGGCCGAAATGCAAGCAGGACACTGAGGGACCATTATCTACACGAGACCAGTGGGGTCTGAGCAGTGTGAAAGCGTTGTAAATATCTGGAGAAAATGAGTCTTGGAATTAGATCTGTTCGCTCATCTACATGTGCTAAACACTTGCTATGTTCTGGGGCATCCGTTCTGGAAGGACCTTCTTGGGTGGTCTAGTCCTTAAGTTAAGAAATTGAAGACCATGCATGGCTCAGTGGATAGAGCATCAACCTGCGGGCTGAAGGTTACCAGGTTCGATTCCGGTCAAGGGCACATGCCTGGGTTTTGGGCTTGATCCCCATTAGGGCATGTGCAAGAGGTAGCCGATCAATGATTTTCTCTCATCACTGATGTTTCTATTCTTTTTTTTTTTAATATATTTTATTGATTTTTTACAGAGAGGAAGAGAGAGATAGTTAGAAACATTCATGAGAGAGAATCATCAATCAGCTGCCTCTTGCACCACCCCCCCACTTCTGGGGATGTGCCCGCAACCAAGGTACATGCCCTTGCCCGGAATTGAACCCAGGACCCTTCAGTCCGCAGGCCGACGCTCTATCCACTGAGCCAAACTGGCTAGGGCTGCCATTAATATTCTTAAAAGTGAGTCTTGAAATTAGATCTATTCACTCACTTACCATGTGCTAAACACTTGCATCAGGCAAATCAACGAATCGCTCTGGCACTCAGTGTCCTAACCCTACATCGAGGTGCCAGCCAACAAGTTCTTCGTTCCCTTCCGTCTCTAAGATGGAGCCAATCTAGGAAGCCTTTCTGGAAGACGTGCAGTGTCAGTGTTTAAAAAATGGGAAGGGCCCTGGTCAGTGTGGCTCAGTGGTTGAGCGTCCACTTGTAAACCAGGAGGTCACGGTTCGACTCCTGGTCAGGACACGTGCCCAAGCTGTGGGCTCCCTCCCCAGGAAGGGGGTGTGTGGGAGACAGCCCATCAGTGATTCTCTTATCATTGACGTTCTTTATCCCTCTCTCCCTCTCCCTTCCTTTCTCTGAACTAAAATCTATAGACGTATTGTTTTTTAAAGATGGGAAAGGACCATGGAGTTACTCTCTGGGGAGGAGTGGGGCGGGGAGAGAATGGAGGCCAAAGGTTTTGAGCAGATGTTGTGAACCAGCAGCGTAGGAATCCGTCCGCCTGGAGCATGCGTGCCGGAAGGCCGTGGGGCCCCGGCGTGGACCGTCGTACCTGAAGGCGGATGCTTCGTGGTGGGGAACTTGAAACGGGCCTGGCAGAGGGGATCCAGATGTTTGGGCGGTTTCCCTAGAAGGCGAGTGTGCCCTCCCCCGCCCCGCCCGGCTGGGCAGGCTGGCCCTGACCTCAGAGCCGGAGCAGCTTCCCACCAGCTGCATTTTTAGAAGGAGGAAGGGTGGTGTGGCCAAGCCGAGCCAGTCATTTCTCGGAGGCTGGAGCTGCTTGCCCTCAGCTGTGGAAACCAGATTTAGAAAGAGGTTCCTCCCTTCAGGATCCCGCAGCCCCGGCTGTGGGCGGCCCAGGTGTGCCTGCAGCACCGGCCACGGGGGCCACTCCCGCCCCGAGCTCGCTCCGGCCGCGGAGAAGGCCTCAGCCGCTGTGCTTTCCTCCGTGGCCTTGACGTGCGGGACTGACGAGCGGATTTGGAGCCCAGATGGGCCCTTGGGATGAGAGGAGCCAGCAGTGCCCTCCCCTGCGGCCCCCCAGCCTCTCCTCCTCCCACCGGGAAAGGAATGGAATGTGTGCACATTACTCCAAACGCACCTTTCTTCGCGGGCAGTGAAGTGTTGAGTGGGAGCGGGGAGGAGGATGGAAGGAGAGGAACTGAATGAAGGGGACACAGGAAGGAAAGTAGGAAGAGAGGGACTGGGAAAATGGATCAAGAAATAGGAGCTGGGGTCAGGGGGCGGGCGGGGGGAGGAGGAGGGAGGAAGGAGCAGAAGGAAGAGATGGAGCAGAAGAGGAAGAGCAGCAGGGAAACGAGGCTGCGAGGCCAGAGCAGGGTGGACGGACAGGTGGCCGGAGCAGGCCGCTGGGACCGGAAACAAAGGAGGGGAGAGGAGGAGAGGGAGCTCAGCCAAGGGAGTAGGGGAGGCTGTGGGGAAAGCAGGGGTGAATAACCAGAGAGAGAAGCCGGGCAGAGGAGGACCGATATGGAGGTGAGAAGGGAGAGATCTCACTGGGAAAAGGAGAGAGCGAGGAGGAGAGGCAGGGGGCTGAGAACCAGGAGGAGCAGAGGGAGGAGGAGATCCAGAGGAGGGGGCTGCAGACCCGGCAGAACCTAGAGCAGAACCCAGGGTGGGAGCAGAGGAGAGGGCACGGGTGGTGTAATGAGCCTCTCTCCTCTCCCACTTCCCGGGAAGCTCAGCCAATCATGCCTCCTTCCTCCTGGGCAGAGGAGGGCGGGGAGGGCAGGGGGAGGGAAGGGAGAGGGCAGAGGAGGGCGGGGAGGAAAGGGGGAGGGCGGGGGAGGGCAGGAGGAGGACAGGGGATGGCAGAAGGAGGGCAGGGGAGGGCAGGGGAGGGCAGGAGGAGGGCAGGGAAAGGGCAGGAGGGTCGAAGAAATGCCCTCCCCAAGCAGAACAGCAGGGGACACTGGGCATGGGCAGGAGGGAGTGCTGAGCTTGGAGGGCGGAGGAGCCCTTTCCCGGATCAGCCAGGCCTCCCGCACAGAGTGGGGCGCCCTGCCAGCCTGGAGGGGGCTGGGGTAGGGGACCCCCATGTCACTCTGCACGCTGGCACGGTGTCCTCCTGGGGAAGTCATAGGAGGCAGCAGCCGTGAGAGAGGGCGAAGGGGTGGGAGGCGCTGCAGGCAGGGGTAGCCTCCCCAGCACCTCCCTGGGCCTTTCCCCAGCCCAGTCCGTCCATCCAGCTCTAATGCATCACTTTAAACCTCAGTCAGCCCTGGCCGGTGTGGCTCAGTGGATAGAGCGTCGGCCTGCGGACGCTTCCGGTCGGGGGCACGTGCCTTGGTTGTGGGCATGTCCCCAGTGATGGGTATGCAGGAGGCAGCTGATCGATGTTTCTCTCTCATCGGTGTCTCTGACTCTCTCTCTTCGGTGTCCCTTCCTCTCTGTAAAAAATCCATCAAATATATTTTTAAACCTCAGATCACGGAAAGCAAACCCGGGGATTTGAACCTCCGGCCTCAGGCTGCTCCTGCTCCTCCCCGCACCTGTGCCGCCGCTGGGTCACACGGACCCTGACTTTACTCCGCTGACACCTGCGCCCGCTCATCTCGCTCAGACCGACCTGAGGCTCTGGGTGCGAGGAGGCCAGGGGGTGAGCAGAGGCCACCCCGGCCAGGAGCAGTTTGTCACTCACCGGGACTGTGCGGAACGGGAGCCGTGTCCTCGGGGGATCTGAGGGAGCGGGACCCGGGGGGACGGGAAAGAGCGTGGCTTTCGAAGTCGGTCGTTACAGTCCCGGCCGCACTAACCCCGGGCCCGGCGCCCTGAGGGACAGACGATGCATTCGATCCTCACAGGGGTCCTGTGAGGCTGTTTTCTCATCCCTGCCTCCCCCGCCCCTGTGACAAAAGAGGAGTCTGTGGTACAGAGAGCTTAAGCGGATTGTCCAGAGTCTGGTCGCGGGGACTGCCATCGGAAAGGCTGGCCTGGGGACCCCGCAGCTCAGTGCCCCACGCCCAGGCTTTCCTCTGAAATGGGGCCGTGCACCGAGCTAGGGCTGTGAAGGAGCGTGGCTCAGGGTAGGGCCTCAGAGTGTCTGTGCCATCATTGCAAGGCGGCAGATGATAGACTGCCGTGTGAGCGACATCGCCATGGAGCTCAGAGCCAGGACAGAGCCCTGGTCTTTAGGGGGCCCTGAGGGGGGGGCGCGGGGGGAAGGCGGGGCTTGGTCGCATGGAGAGCAGGAGTTCAGTCTCAGGGACAGAGCAGGGCACCTCAGGGGACCAACGACACTGCACAGAGCTCACCGCAGAAAGGACCAGCACTCCTACCTCCCCCTGCACCCCCACACTGATGTATCCTACCCCCCTCACCTCCGCAACCCCTCCCCTAGCATCCCCCAACTCCCGCCAGGTCTGAGGTAAGGCCTGCTCACTCTCGCCTGTCTGCAGGCTGAGGGCATCCGAAGCCAGTACTCGAGGGCCCTCTACCCCGCCCCCCGAACCAGCCTGGGTCCTGCAGGAACCTGGCTGTGTTTGCTGTGCTGTGCAGGGTCCCGGGCCGCCTGGCGCCCAATGAGCTGTGTGGTCATTTGTACCAGTTGCTTTATTGCTTGAACAGACCCTCCCTCACGTTAGGGAAGCGGTAGCTGTGCCTCATCCAGAACGGCTGGAGGTGGGTTAAAGCAACTTACGTGAACTTTAGGGATAGTTTGGGCTGTGTGTTTTCTCTTTGGCTGCTCACAGACGTGGGTGGAAGTCTAATTTCATTGTAGGTTTTCAGGCTTCTGCAAGGACCTTGGGAGTGTTCTTCCCGTTGCCCTGGGCCAGCCCCTGGGCCAGGCCCCGGAGACCCCGGAGCAGGCAGCCTTTGGAGAGCACAGGACGTCCGCGGTGGCCTCTGAGGGGCTGGTTCAGTTATGTGTTCGTTTATTTTCCTTTCCCTTTTCCTAAGGAGCAGATCCTCAGCGCCCTCCCGTTTGCTAAGCGTTTCTCAGTCCCTTCATTTAATCTTTGCCCCGGCCCGGTGATGTAGGAATTCGTACCCCCCTTCGGCAGGTTTCCCCCCTTCTGCAGGCCGGCACCTGGTCCTGAGGGAGGGAGGATGACTCTGGCTCTGGAGCCGGGGAGAACCGAGGTGCAGACTGGCCCTTCCTCGGGCTTCAGTACGTATTTCCCCGCGTAGCCCCTGCTGCAAAAATGCCTCCACCTCCAGCTTCATTTCTCTGCCGGTCGGAATAAATTACCTTTATCTCTGTGGTCATCTGCTCCAATCTTTATTAAGCACATAATTGTGTCTGGCTCAGGATGGGTGAAATATGAAGAGCCGCATATGGCCTGGCCCTGCCTTCCAGGGGCTGGAACCCAAGCCCAGGCACCGCCGTGGATCATCTGTGCGGGGCATGTAGGCGGCGGCGGCACGGAAACTATAACCCACACGTGAATCAGCCGCCGGGGATTCCGGGACTGCCAGGCGGGGTGAGTGTGCTCAGGAGGGGGCAGAAGGAACGGCTCCTGCCAGGTCACCGGGGCAGGTCTCCAAGGTGCCCGCCCGAGCGGGGGAGGGCATCTGGGTGCCCATCCCAATCCTCTGGCTCTAACAGAAGCGTGTGTGTGCGCGCACATGTATGCGCGCGCGTGTGTGTGTGTATGTGTGTGCGTGTGTGCGTGTGTGTGCGTGTGTGTGTGTGTGTGTGTGTGTGTGTGTGTTCTTCGTCAGGCTGCCAGTACAACTGGGCAAGCAGCGATGGCAGTCCCGTGTTTAGGTAGCGATAGGGAAACTGAGCTCTCCGGTAGCAATACCGTAAAATTTACTCTCCTCCGGTATACATCAAATGTCAAGTTTATCTCTTAATACCGAGCTTTTATGAGATAGAGTGAACACCTGTCATATCAGAGAAGAAGAGAGATCCAAATAGCAACTCTGACATCGGAGAAATGTGAGTGTTCACGCTAGGCCTGCTGCTGCTGAGCTACACGCCGGAGCATTGGGCAGCGTGTGCCGGTGCCAGCCCTCTGCCGCCTCCTGCGCAGCCGGGGACGCGCTCCCGCCGCGAGGCGCTGTGAGAGCATTCAGGGAGGTTGTGTGTACGAAGCGTTCTATACCCTGATGACTTCCTGCATTTGTGTTCTGCGTTTACTGTTGTGTTTTCAGTGTTGCACACGGCCCAGAATTCAAACAATGCCGAAGGGTGAGCGGTGCCATCTCTCCCACAGCTGCCTTCTGGCCACCAAAATTTCTCTTCTCCTTCTGTGCTCCGGTCTCACACAGTCTCTGTGTCCGAGGCAGGGCAGGGTTTGTTGTCTCTGTTTTTCAGGAATGGAAACTGGAGCCCAGAGAGGTGAAACCATTTACCTAAACTCGCTCAGATTACAATGGGAAGGTTAGCCGAAACCGGTTTGGCTCAGTGGATAGAGCGTCAGCCTGCGGACCGAAAGGTCCCAGGTTCGATTCCGATCGGGGGCTTGGTTGTGGGCACATCCCCAGTTGGGGGGTGTGCAAGAGGCAGCTGATCGATGATTCTCTCTCATCGATGTTTCTCTCTATCCTTGTCTCTTCCTCTCTGTAAAAAAAATCAATAAAACATATATATTTTTTAAATAGTAATGTTAGAACCCAGGTCCCTGTAATAATAACCCAGCCTGTTGTAGTCTACAATGTAGGTCAGAGATGGGACTCCGGGTTACCGAATCGTACCATTTTGAAGCCATAGACGCTTTTCAAAAAGTCTCAGGAAAGCTACTGATCCCCCTACACTTCCTCATGCCCTTCAGTCCCTCACGTATAATTTTATATGGTTTCTCTTTCATGAGAAGCCCAAGCCACCCCAAGGCCTTCCTTACATTCTCCGCAGGTTTTGCTCTGTGGAGAGCAATGCACTGTCTGCAGGGCCCGGTCCCCCAGAAGCCCGGGCTCTGGAGTCAGAAGGACGGACGCCGCTCCTGGCCGTGGCCTGTCTCAGCTTCGAGACCCGGGTCAGGCCCCTCAGTCCTCTGAGCTTCCCCTCCCTCACCTGTTAGATGGGGTCGGTGTTCTCTGTCCCCAGCGAGTTGTCTGTGCACGCGTATACATTCATTTTGCAAAACTACAGCGTTAGAAACAAACCCGAGCTATGATTTCTCCCTGCAGAGCTCGGAGGGAGTGAGGGAACGAGGAAGGAAACTCATCCTTGGAATCTCACCCAGTGGCCGGGAGAAGGGCTGTCCTCCTAGACTGTCCTCCTGTCCAGCCAGGTGCCCTCTCCGGATTGGGCACCGGGATTGAGGTCCCCAGTCATCCGCGCGTGTGCATGCTGAGTCTCATGGCACTGAGCACCCCGTCGTCACATCTCAGCTCCATCTGCTTGTCCCGGTCCGAGGCTCCAGGCGAGGGATAATCCGGATATAAGACACGTCTCATTAAGACATCGGCGAGATGGAGCCGGCGAGCGGCGTGGCGGATCCGAGGCCGCTGCCGGGGCGGCTCCCCGTTCCTTCCCTCTTTCGTTAACGATTATGGGAGGTTTTATTCCTTCCGACAAAAGCGTTAATTAGACATCATTCTGAACAGGGGTATTACACAAGCGAATTAAACTCAATCTGATCACCGAGCCGGCTCTGAGCCTCAGGCCCCCTGATCGGAAGGGAATTGAAGGCAGGAACGGGGCATGCGGTGGGACTTTTCCCTGATTTGAAGAGCAAGGAGAAAGCTTCTCTTTGCTTCTGGTTCCGCTTCCTTTACCTGTGTCCTCTGGCCTCCTTTGTCTGCCCATTTCTTTCTCTTTATCCTTTTCCCCCATTCCCCCATCTCTGTAGCACACACACACACACACAGTCCTGCCCATGAGGCTGCACCGTTAGGATTCCATTCTTGTTACAGACACTGCCCTGAACAGCCCGGGGAATGGTGGCGTTGCCCCCGTGTCCTGGTCTTTTGGGGCTGGGGTGGGGATGGAAAGGGACTAGGCCCCGTCCCAAGACCTCAGTAGCAATCCTTTTTGTCAGTCACCGTCTTTCCTCGGAGAAGAAGGTATAGAACACTTGAGTCCCTAGCTGAAACCGGTGTGGCTCAGTGGTTAGAGCGTCAGCCTGCGGACTGAGAGGTCCCAGGTTCGATTCCGGCCAAGGGCATGTACCTTGGTTGCGGGCACATCCTCGATAGGGGGTGTGCAGGAGGCAGCTGGTCGATATTTCTCCCTCATCGATGTTTCTGACTCTCTATTCTTCTCCCTTCCTCTCTGTAAAAAATCAATCAATCAATCAATAAAAAAAGAAGACTTGGGTCCCGTGGGTATTCAGTTGGTACTCAATCAATATTCCTCGAATCGAATGGTTGGGCGACATCTGGAAACACTTTGTGGCCTGGCACTGAATTCCTTGCACGGATCGCCCCCTGTGGGCAGAGTGGGAAGAGCCGAGGGAAAAAGAGCCCCATTTTGAGGGCTTCCATTGATGAGGGGGAGAGATTGCAGAAGCCGGAAGAATCGTTTTAAAAAAGACAAATGAGAACAAGACAGGGAAAAGCTAGTGTTAAACGTCTGGTGTGTGATGGTAGCTGGGGAGGGGGGTGTGTGTGTGCCGGAACCAGGGCAGGATGGGAGAGTCGAGGCAGGATTTTTCTCGCCGTGGGAAGGTAGTCACTTAGAGTCTAGAGATGGTGGGGAGAGGCCGGGGTGGAGGCTGGGCCTGTGGCCAGAGCAGAAACCCACCTGAGCAGCGGAGGAGGCCGGTGTCGCTGGGGGCAGGGGGGAGGGCAGGACTGACTTCCCAGCACCTCTGTGCCTGGTACAGCATCGGTGCTCCAGTGGGTGTGGAATCGGACTTGATGTGTGATAAGCTGTAAGGGAATTGGGAGCGTGTCTCCTTGCCTCTGGGGTCACAAGTGTATTGAAGGCAGACTTTTAAAATTCTTTCCTTAGGAATGGGATGCAGAGGGTAGAGTATGGAACGGGAAGTTCTTCCTGGCATGTCTGCCTTAGGAGTAAGACACCCCCCCAACACACACACACACACACACACACACACACACACACACACACACACAGTACCCTTTTCCTAGTTGTCCTTAGTCCTTTTAAAAATATATATATTAGAGGCCCAGTGCATGAATTTGTGCATGGGTGGGATCCAGCCAGCCTGGCCAGGGGGAGGGACATGGGAGGTTGGCCGGTCTGCTAGTTGAACTCTTGGTCGGGACAACAATTCGCATATTAGCTTTTTATTATATATGATATACACTGAGTGGCCAGATTACTTTTGATTCAGAGATCATAATAATCTGGCCACTCAGTGTATATATATTTTTATTGATTTCAGAGAGAGAAACATCAATGATGAGAGAGAAACATCCATCAGCTGCCTCCCACATACTCCCTACTGGGGATGGAGCCGTAACCTGGGCATGTATCCATGACCTCCTGATGCATAGGTCGACACTCAGCTACTGAGCCACATTGGCACATTGGTGGGGCTGTCCCCAGCTTCTTTACAAATCCTCCCCAAGCTAGGCTTGGAGATCTCTGCTTTATTTTTTTAAGAACATCTCCCCCGCTTTCCCTATGATGCCTCTTTGCAGGAAATGTGAGTGGCCACCATCCTACTCTCAGAGCACGTCAGAGGTTTGGACCAGACGGGTGAACCTTTTGGTGTCACCACTCCTTTCTTTCAGCTCATTTCCTTGTTCATTCCACCACCACCCCACCCGGAAGCTTGATCCTTTTCTCAAGGCCTACGCCTCAGTCCACTTCCTCTTGTTGGCCCTTGATGGAGGGTCACTGGACACCGTGGAGCTCACTTTCGAGAGAGAATATGAAGTGTTTCTTCATCCTTCTCTATGGACCTTCGTTTCCCATAGACTCCCCTCCATTTCTCATTCTGTTTTACTGGTATGTGCCAAGTGCCCCGCACACGTTAGTCATACCCCTAGAACGCGGGTCCTAATGGGACCCTAAGCAGTGCCCCAAGCAGGAGGAAGCTGCTGTCAAATCTCGGTTATCTCCTCTCCAGGTCTGCGTGCCCAGCCCACGTGCACGGGATGTTATGTTCCTCCCTGGTGACTGAGTGAAAAGGGTGCGTGCATGTCTTAGGTAGGAGTCAGGGGATGTGGGGTCAAGTTCATAGCCCCTTCCTCCTGGCTGTACGACCTTAGGGAGGTCACCGAACCTTTCTGGGATTCAGCTTCCCATGGCTGAGGTTTATGGTTTAAAATGTGAGATGGATATGACGGTGACTGATGAATTCTAAAGCTGTTCATCAAACAAAAAGGATTATTTTTTCTTCCAACTTCTATGTTAGTCCTGTTGTCACTTACACCATCTGTAGGGGTTGAGGGATAGGAAGCCCTTATTGATGACCCACAAGTTGGGCAGCTAGACTAGGCATTTATATTTATTTTTTTAATGTATTTTATTGATTTTTTTTTTTTAAGAGAGAGAGAGAGAGAGAGAGAGAGAGAGAGAGAGTTAGAAACATCAATGAGAGAGAGAAACATTGATCAGCTGCCTCCTGCACACTCCCCACTGGGGATGTGCCCACAACCAAGGTACATGCCCTTGACTGGAATCGAACCTGGGACCTTTCAGTCTGCAGGCTGATGCTCTGTCTACTGAGCCAAACAAACCAGTTAGGGCTAGACATTTTTAAATAATACCGGGCTACTCAGTTATTTCTGCACATCACACATTGTTTCCCCTCCCACCAGATATAAATGAATATCCCTTTTTCATTAAAGAAATTGAGGCTTGCTAAGGAATGCCATCATTTAGATTCTTTCTACTCTACATTTTCTTCCTAACAAGCATTTACTAGGACACTGAACCGTGTGTGTGTGTGTGTGTGTGTGTGTGTGTGTGTGTGTGTGTGTCATTGTTTTGTTTTGCTTGTATCCTTCTCTTCCACCTCTTTTGTTGTATCCTGGAATCTGGGGATTGAAGCAGGACCTGTAGGAGCCAACCTCCCTGCCTCCCGGCTTGGTAGTCTGTTCAGGCGCCCTCCCTGCCTCTTGTAAAGGATCAGTTACGTATCATCCCTCGGTTTCTTTGTTCATCTGGAAGGAAACCTGTCTAAAACAGCCCCCTGGGGACAGGGGCCCTGGGCAGTGCGTCCCCCGGAGCAGAGGGTCCCGGTGCTGTGCAGCCTCATCTGTGGATGCTGACAGCGGGGACTGCAGAGCTGTCTCCCATCTCTGGCATCTTCCGTCCATCAGTTGGAGGTGCAGAGGCACCGCCAGGAGGGAGACTAGAAGGACCTGACCCTCACCAGGAGGGTAGGTACAGAGGAAGGAGGAAAACCGCGGGGAAGGAATTAACAGGTGACAAGTACTCTGCACTAGACACACTCCTAGATAGTCTGCTTACTGTTGACCCACTTAACACAATTCTCATGGAGCTCCATTATTAACCTGATTTTTCTCATGAAGTGTTCCAGAGGGGTGATGGCGGAGCTGGGATTCAAACCAAGACTTCCTGACCCCAAGGTCCTAGCACTGGTGACCGGCCCGCAGTCTCCCAGGGCTCAGAGAGCCGCTCTGATGAGGCAGCAGGCACGGCCCTGCTAGAGGGAGACCGAGGGGCTAACACAGTCCCTGGACGTTGGGGTGACCTTAGCCACAGCTTATATTCTGGTAGCGGTAGTGCCGGTAATTTGGGAGGAACTGGCTTTACCCCTTAAAAAGACAGTTTACTGCCCCCAAAGTCCTGGAAATCTACAGAGTCCCACAGCACTGCAGAACCAAGGGGACACATGTTTCCAGGGGTAGATTCATATGTGGACAGCACGTATTGTCCGCCCACAATTCTCAACAATTGCGAACTGAGGTGTGGAGAGAGACGTCCCTCAAACCACCAGTTAAGACCAAGGGACAGTCTGCATGTGTGTGGCTGGTTGGTTTGCTCTCCGGTGTAGAGGGAAGCATGGGCATTGGCATTGCAAGCCGAGGGACATGGACTGCCATGCAAATGGCATCCCTCTGGAGTACTCAATGCCGAAACCGGTTTGGCTCAGTGGTAGAGTGTCGGTCTGGGGACTAAGGGGTCCCGGGTTCGATTCCGGTCAAGGGCATGTGCCATGGTTGCGGGTACATCCCCGGTGGGGGGTGTGCAAGAGACAGTTGATCGATGATTCTCTCTCATCGATGTTTCTAACTCTCTATTCCTCTCTCTTCCTCTCTGTAAAAAATCAATCAAATATATTAAAAAAAAAAAAAAAAAAAGAGCGTGCTATTTCAAAGTTTTAATTGCTCCTTTATAAATCAGTGTTCCCACTTTATTTTCCTGTTGGATTCGTGGAGGTGGATACTAAGGGAAACGTGCCCTGCTGAGTATACTCATCAGCTGGGGATGGATGTTCAGGGCAGTGGCGGGCAGTGAGGTGTTTTCGGGAGCCGTGCTGGACGGAAAAGGCCCGGCTCCTTTACAGACCAGGGCATGATGGGAGATGCGTCATGCTCAAGTAGCAGGAGGCAGTCTTTTGGGTAACCTATGTTTACAAAGGGGGAAGGGGAGTATTTGTTTGCTCGGACCTCCATAACCACGTACCAGAGACTGGGTGGCCTAATCAACAAAAATTTGCTTCCTCATCGTTGTGGAGGCTGGCTGTCCAAGACCAAAGTGGTGGCAGGGTTAGTTTCTCTGCTTGGCTTGCACACGGCTGCCTCCTCTATGTCCTCACCTGGTCTTTCTTCTGGGGCCACACCGTTGGCATCTCTTCGGCATGTCCAGATCTCCTCTCCTCATAGGACCGGCCAGATGGATTAGAGCCCACTCTAATGACCTCATTTTATTTTATTTTTTAAATGTGTTTTTATTGATTTCAGAGAGGGAAGGGGAGCAGAGAGAGAGGGACAGGGAATCATCGATGGGCTGCCTCCTGCATACCTTCCCCACTGGGGATTGAGGCCACAACCCGGGCATGTGCCCTTGACTGGGATCAAATCTGGGACCCTTCAATCGGCAGGCTGATGCTCTTGCCACTGAGCCAAACCAACTAGGGCTTATTTTCGTTTAATTACCTCTTTACATGCCCTACTTTCAAATTCAGTCACATTCTAAGGTACCAGGAGTTGGGCCTTCAGCCTATGAAATTTGGGGCTGGGGAGTTAGAGGGCACAGTCCAGCCCATAACAACGGGCACAGAAAACTCAATCAGAGAGGGCGCCTGCAGCTCTCCGGGCCTAGGCACAACCTTCATGGAGCAAAAGATGATGCCGTTCTCCCTGTCAAGGTATAACCCGTGTGAGGGAGGTGGCTCCGTAGAGAGGACCGTCATTCCCTTGAGCACAGAGGCTGGTGGGACTTGGGTTAGCCTGCAGGGGCTGATGTCGCCACTGGAAAGGCCGGGGATTGGGTTGGGGGATGCTGAGGACTCCTGATAGCTCTCATTGCCCTGCTCTAGAGATTGAAGCAGTTGGGATGGAGAGCAGTCAGGCTGCAGGAGAAACACTGAGAAGGCTGCCCCATGAATGCAGGTCAGCAGCAGGGAGGCCTCGGGGTGCGGGCTGTGACGGCCAGTGGCTGTGGTATGGCTACGGCCTGTGTGTGAAGGGCCTGGCAGGTCTGTAGTGAACTTGAGAGCTTTGGACTTGGATGGTACAGTTTCAGCTCTGCCCTGAGGTGTGGCTTTCTTATAATAGAGAAATCCCAGAGGGGCCCCGGGGCTACTCATGGCCATCATGATACTGGTGCCAGGGGACCCACTGATGCCACGCTCAGCAGTAAGTTCAGATTTGGAGTCCTTGACGCCGTGGGTTCAAATCCTGGTGCTGCCAGTGACTAACTAGCCTTGACCTTAGCCAAGTTACTTAATCTCTCTGAGTTTCTGTTTTTCTGTGAAAGGAGTTAATCATATCTACTTTTAGGCTGTATGAGCCTTAAATGAATTGGTGTCTATAAAGTGGTTCCCAGAATACGTAACTGTTTAATAAATGAATATTATTCGAAAAGGTTAGCTATCAAACCGCTCTTTCCTCTCCCCCCCTCCCCCTTTTCTATTTTTTTTAGGAAGGGGGAGAGAGAGAGA
This sequence comes from Pipistrellus nathusii, assembly GCA_963693515.1. Taxonomy (NCBI): domain Eukaryota; kingdom Metazoa; phylum Chordata; class Mammalia; order Chiroptera; family Vespertilionidae; genus Pipistrellus; species Pipistrellus nathusii. The sequence continues at coordinate 34,750,432 of OY882875.1, read as the reverse complement.
GAGAGAGAGAGAGAGAGAGAGAGAGAGAGAGAGAGAGAGAAACATTAATGATGAGAGAGAGCCATTGATCGGCTGCCTCCCCCATAGCCCACACTGGGGATCGAGCCCGCAACCTGAGCATGGAATCAGGAATCGAACCTCAACCTCCTGGTTCATAGGTTGACACCACCGATCCACGCCATCTGGGCACCCCTCTCCCCTTTCCCGGAAGCATCCTCTGACTGAGCTCGAAGGACTCCGGTGGCTCTTGGACGTGGAACCGGCTCTTGTGGCCGTACTTTGGGCTCCTGAGTAGCTGTTGGCTTGTTGTTCCAAGTGTCCTAGAAATACGCTCTCCGGAGCCTGTGTTGCTTGTCCTCCCCACATCTCTGCCCAGGCCCAGAGCGGACGGCCCCAGGGTAAGGCCTGGGATGAGCCTGGGGGCCTGACTGGCTGGCTCCCTCCTCACCCAGAAACAGTCCCAGGATGTGTGTCAGCGGGACAGACACCAGGCAGGACCAGCACGCCAGCTGCTCGGTGGCGCTGGGTGAGGATGGGCCTGGCTCCGTGCCCTCAGACGTCCCTGGGAGGCGCCCCTCCGGCCTGCTGCCCATCTGCTTGGCTGACGGGAGGAAGCCAGCTCTCTCTTTGCTGGGCAGGTGATGATGCCTGAGGGATAGGGGTCTCTGCAGAGACCCCATTGGTTCAGCAGCTGTTTGCTCAGTCCCTACTCTGTGCCAGGCGTTGTTCTCAGCCTAGTGATCAGCAATGAGGAGGCAGGCGGAGCTCTGTCCCGGCGGAGCCGGAGAGCTGGTCATGGTGGTGGCGTGGGTAGAGGACAGGAAGGCCATCATCCGGGGCCATGGAGATCAGTGTGATGATCTGGAAAGTAACGCAGGTGACGCGAAAAAGACCGACATCTTCCAGTTCCTTTAAAACCTTCTCTTTCTCGCCGAAACTGGTTTGGCTTAGTGGATAGAGCATCGGCCTGCGGACTGAAAGATCCCAGGTTCGATTCTGGTCAAGGGCATGTACCTTGGTTGCGGGCACATCCCCTGTAGGAGGTGTGCAAGAGGCAGCTGATTGAAGATGCTCTCATCGATGTTTCTAGCTCTCTATCCCTCTCTCTTCCTCTCTGTAAAAAATCAATAAAAAGATATTAAAACACACATAAATACACACACACACAAAAAAAAAACAAAAACCCACAACAACAACCTTCTCTTCCTCTTTAAGAAGGGCTCGTGGTGTACTGTGGGGGCCCCTGACCTTGGCCTCAGAGAATTCACAAACTGCAGACCGAACCCGGTTGGGTCTGGGGGAAGGGGAGAGCCTTGTAGGCGGGAGCGCGTCACGGGGCGTTGTCTTGCTCACGGCGATAACTTCAGAGCTGAATGGTGGTGGGTCCTCTAAGCATGGACTGGCCCCAGAGGCCTGGGCTGGGTGAATGGTCGTGGGCATCACAGAGGCACAGCTCCACAGACTGGAAAGAAGTGCTTCTGAAGAGCCAGAGCTGTGCAGCCAGTACAAAGGGCTGCTTCACACTGTTGACAATCGCCACGGTCTGGAGACAGGCCAGATGCCCATCAGTGGAGGAGTGGATAAAAGAAGACCTGGTGCATTTCTACCACGGAGTACTAGGCAGCGGTGAAAAAGGACCCCTTACTCTTTGAGGCAGCACGGAGAGAGAGTCCCTGCATGCTCGTGAATTGAGCCAGCCAGAGAAAGACAAACACTATGTGATCTCACTCCTATGTGGAATCTAATGAACAAAATAACCCGATGGCCAAAATTAAACCATAGACCTGGATACCTGGGACAGACTGACACCTGTCAGAGGGGACAGGGGAGGGAGGACTGGGTGAAAGGTGCTGAAGGGAAGAGACAAAGAACATGTATGCATAACCCACAGACCATTGACACAGACAACAGCATGGTGATATCCAGGGGCGGGGGAGGGGGAGAAGCGTGGGCTGGGTGGAGGCAGGCAAAGGGGATGGGGGAATTGGGGGCATTTGTAAGTGTCAACAATAAACACAAAGAAAAAAATGTTACCGGTAGTTATCCTTAGGGAAGGAGGCTCTGCCCTTGAGTAGCCAGAGGAGCTGGCTAGACAGGGAAAGAGGAGGGGGGGCGGGTATAGGACAGTAAGTTTGTCAACAAGAACATTACCCTTTATAAAGAGAGGGGGCTGCTTCGTGAGCCCCGCTGTCTTGAGGGTTCAAGCAGGCCTGGATGGCCACAGGCTGGGCCGGTTGCATCTGGGACTTCTGAATGAGAAGGAAGGTGGACAGGGATCGCCATTGTTCCTTCTAACACGGAGTGTCAGCCATGCCATCCCCGCCGGTCCCCAGGCCCAGCTGCCTGGTCTTGCATCATGAACACCTGCCCGGTGCTGGCAGTGCCCGCGCCTTGCTTGCAATGGAATTGTCCATGAAGAGAATCCTTGGTGCCCAGCCAGCGCGGCTCAGTGGTTGAGTGTTGACCTATGAACCAGGAGGTCACGGTTCCATTCCTGATCAGGGCACATGCCCAGGTTGCAGGCTCAATCCCCAGTTGGGGGTGTGCAGGAGGCAGCCGATCAATGATTCTCTCTCATCAAGGATGTTTCTATCTCTCTCTCTTCTTCTCCCTTCCTCTCCGAAATCAATTTTTAAAAAAAAATTTAAGAAGGAGCCCTGGCTACTCAACACTAAAAAGGAAAGTCAGCCAAAACCGGTTTGGCTCAGTGGATAGAGCCTGAAGGGTCCCAGGTTCGATTTTGGTCAAGGGCATGCACCTTGGTTGTGGGCACATCCCCGGTAGGGGGTGTGCAGGAGGCAGCTGATCGATGATTCTCTCTCATCGATATTTCCAGCTCTCTGTCCCTCTCTTTTCCTCTCTGTAAAAAATCAACAAAATATATATATTTTTAAAGGGAAAGTCAGTTGGAAATAGACTGCTTTCCTGACCCTGCAGTTTAGTCCCACTTTATTTCTCTGTATCCAATGGCCAACAGTAAAATTTCAGGACTCACAGCGTGTGCTATTTACTTTTCTTCTTAGCCTCGTCCCACCCATTGGCCAGCGAAGACAGCAGTTCGGGGCAGGCTGCGGGGCATGGGAACGTGGCCTAGCATGGTGCGGGCCTGGCAGGTGGGATGGCGAGGCTTGGTGAGTGTGCCCGCACATCGCCTTGGCCGAGAACGCCCCACTGCAGGCCCCCCCGCCCGTTCATCGGGCTGGTTTCCCCCACCTCGTTGATTGCTCCCGAGCTCCCCGTGCCGGGGAGCGGGGCCTGAGTGCGGTGTTCCCTGGCCTCCCCGTTCCTCCATCTCCTAACGGCGGTGATGTAAGTACAGCCCGCCCACGGGCTTCTGTTCCCGGGCCTCTTTCCAGTGGCCGGGGTGTCGCTACCTGTGCTGGGGTGTGGGGCCCAGAGGGAGGTCCCCGAAGGCAGAGGATGCCTCTGTCCTGGTCTCTGTCGGGAGCTGCAGTGCCGCCTCGGGGTGCTGTTGTTATGTTTGTTGGTTTGTTTGGATGTGTTTGATGTTTGTTTTTTGGCAACCAGGCCATCTCCTGGAGGGCTGCTGGTCTGCTTCCAAGCAGCGCTCCGAAGAGAGGAGGCAGTCGGTGCTCAGGGGCTTCTCAGGCTCCGAGCGCGAGGCCCGGCCTCCCTGGTGTGCTTTCCCTCCGGGCGGTTCCTTCTGCTGCTCATGCCTGCGGGAGTGATGTAACCCTCAGCTCATCCGTTCACCGCCGTCTGTCTGCTCCGTTAGCCACGTTTAAGGGGGCCTTCTGTGAGCCCGGTCCTGGAGTGGCCTCTGGGAATGGAGATGTATGTAAGAATAACCTCTACCCGTCTGTCTAACGGAGACAGACATGAACACCAGTAAATGCCGGAAAGCATAGCGAAGAGGCCCCGTAGGAGAGGCAGGGATCCCTGGTGGGGACTTCTGTCAGACAGATCAGGATTCAAAATCTAACTCTAGCTTTTTGTATTTTTTTATTTATTTTATTGATATTTTACAGAGGGGAAGAGAGAGGGATAGTTAGAAACATCGATGAGAGAGGATCGTCAATCAGCTGCCTCTTGCACACCCCCTACTGGGGATGTGCCCGCAACCAAGGTACATGCCCTTGACCGGAATCGAACCCGGGACCTTTCAGTCCGTAGGCCGACGCTCTCTCCACTGAGCCAAATCGGTTTCGGCGCTTTTTGTACTTTTTAAAAAATATTTTTTATTGATTTTTTATAGAAAGGAAGGGAGAGGGATAGAGAGCTAGAAACATCGATGAGAAACATCGACCAGCTGCCTCCTGCACACCCCCTACCAGGGATGTGCCCGCAACCAATGTACATGCCCTTGACTGGAACCGAACTTGGGACCTTTCACTCCGCAGACCGACGCTCTATCCACTGAGCCAAACGGTTTCGGCGAGCTTTTCACAGTTTTGTGCCCTTCCTGAGCTCACGTTTAGCGCCATGATGTGTGATGTCTAGCTTCTGAGGATGCTGTGAGGGAGAATTGGATGAGGTAACACGGAGCCAGCTCCCTGTAAGTAGGGGTCCCTCTTCTCTGTGGTCTGAAAGCGTATGGAAGGAGTTCGCTTCGCCGGGAGGAGGGCTTCACCACAGAGCTTGGTCTGACAGCACACAGCCGGTGTCCAAGTGGAGATGGAGAGGAAGAACATTCTAGAAAGTGGGAACAGGTATTTCCTTCATCGCTAATGCTAAGTAAAGGTCTCACCTACTCAGAGAAAGAGGGCTAGAGTGTATGCTCTGGTTGGACCAGCATGGCTCAGTGGTTGAACGTCAATCTATGAATCAGGTCACGATTCGGTTCCTGGTCAGGGCACATGCAGATTGTGGGCTCGATCCCCAGTGTGCAGGAGGCAGCCAATGATTCTTTCTCATCATTGATGTTTCTGTCTCTCCCTTTCCCTTCCTCTCTGAAATCAATTTAAAAAAAAGTAGTATATATAATTTTTTTAAAAGTGTGTCTGTGGAGTGGTGGCAGGAGATAGGGGGGAGGAGGTTAGGGATCTGGCTGGGAAGAGCCTTGGGCGTCCAGCTCCAGACTTAGAGCTTTCTCCACTGCAGATGCAGGAAAACAGGGTCTTCATCTGTGCTCTCTGTCTGTCTGATTGTGGCGGCCAAGATTGAATGGAGGAATACAGGGGGAAAACATGGAGTTTTGGCAACTCAGAGATAACCTTGTAAACAACGAAGAGCTTCATCTCCAAAGCAAAATCTAAAATATGAGTTTAATAAAACAAAATTTGAATTTTATTATAAACAGCAGGGGTATGATGGGGGTTTTTAAACGGCAAGTGATGTGAATCAGTTTTGTGCGTTAGGATGATAACTGTAGGAATAGAACAGGGGAGAGAAAGCAGCTTGGTGTGGGCTGGAGAGAGACTTTAGGCAGTCATTCAACAAAGTGTATTGAGCGGAAACCTGTTCGGCTCAGTGGATAGAGCGTCAGCCTGCAGACTGAGAGGTCCCAGGTTCGATTCTGACCAAGGGCATGTACATTGGTTGTGGGCACATCCCCAGTGGAGGGGATGCAGGAGGCAGCTGATGGATGTTTCTCTCTCCAATGTTTCTAGATCTCTACCACTCTCCCTTCCTCTCTGTAAAAAACAATAAAATATTAAAAAACAAAAGTGTATTGAGCAGCTGTTATGTGCCAGGCCTTCTGCTGACTGTTGGGTTACCAAGGAGGATGAAGCAGGGCCCCTGAGGGAGACAGGGAAATGGAGATGACAGTCAGCTAGAGAGAAGCACGGGTCGTGCGTAGGCCCGCGGGAGGGACAGCTAATAGGGAGGCTATGGACAAGGCCTCTGCTCACCTGTACCTCTGCGCATGCGGGCCCCGGTTCCCCATGTCATTCACACCAGCCATTACACCAGGCGGTGCTGGGATCGAAATTGTCCAGGGGAGCGTTCCAGTTAGAACCAAAGGAGCAACAATTCACAAGAGGAGGCATTTCACTTAGAAAAGTGTCCAGGAGGGGAATTGAGTAGAAGCGTGTCCAGGAGGGGAATTGAGGAGAGGAGTGTCCAGGAGGGGAATTGAGGAGAAGTGTGTCCAGGAGGGGAATTGAGGAGAAGAGTGTCCAGGAGGGGAATTGAGGAGAAGAGTGTCCAGGAGGGGAATTGAGTAGAAGTGTGTCCAGGAGGGGAATTGAGTAGAAAAGTGTTCAAGGGTGGAATTGATTGGGTTGAGATAAGGGCAGCGGGGGAGGAAGGGTCCGGGCCCTGTAGGAACAGTGTCTCCGCGGGTACTAAGCTCCAGTTATAAGGAAGGGGCCAGGAGTGCTGAGGGGGGCCAGCAGGCTGAGGGGTCTCTGCTGGAGACACAGGTTGGGCAGGCGCTGAGGTCTGGGCTCTTCTGCTGGCTGAGACCACGTCTCCCCTCTAGAACCTCACCCTGGGGGAGGGGGTGCTTTCGGTCACTTCCTTAGGCTGTCTCTTCAGATCCCTCAAGTCACCCTCCCTCAGAAGAACCAGATTCCAATGTCCCCTTCATTATCTACTAAGGATTGCCTGTGGGTGAGCAAATTTGCCTGTCCTCTGTGAGATGGGGTAATTGGGGGAAATGCTTTTTGCACATTGCACAGCCCGGGGCTGATCTAGGTGAGTTTTAGCTCTCATCATTGTGGGCAGCAGGTGGGCCTGGTTGCAGTAGAAGGGAAAGGGTTGGTGAGCCAGAGATGGGGAGAAGGTTAAGACGTGGGTCTGTTGCAGAACTTTCTGGGGAAGGAGGACATGACAAAGTTCAGAGCCTTCACAAAAGCTCAGAGAGCTCGCTGCACTGCCCAGTGAGCAGACAAGGGGGGATATGACCCTTCCCCAAGACGAGAGTATATGTGTGTGTGGGGGGGGGCAGGAGGGTGTAGGAAAGAACTGGTAACTGAACAAGGTTCCCAGGTGAATATGCAGGTGAGGCGGTCCCAGCTAAGGGCATGGAGCGGGTGATCCTTGTGTCTTTCAACCACCTCTTGTTTCGTGAGGAGGCAGCTAAGCCAGGAGATTCAGAGGAATGCTTACCCAGGCCCAGGAGCACCTGCATTCTTGGCTGTGCTGCCACCTAATTTTCTATCACCTGAGCCTCGGGTGTGATGTGTAATGTGGGGGAGGAACAACTTTCCTCCACCCTCAAGGATCTTCAGGCTGGTCTAACCCAATAGAACGAGACAGGTGAACAAGAGAAAATTTACTACATATGAGAGGGCAGGGCGGAGCTATCCTCCATTTTGTGTAACTGGATCCTAGCCCTCACCCAACCAGTCAGGATCAGCCAAAGCAGTGACATCACCGCCCGTTTAAAACCCCGGGACTTGGCGAAGTTCGCACTCTCGTCCATCCGTCACGCTGTCGGCGTGAGTGGGACAGAGCCCATGTTAACATGGAAGAGGCTCTTGTTAATTGCATCGGACTCAGCTCCCTGCTGGTCCTTGGGGATCATGGAATCTCGGTACAACAAATACTACTATACATTTGTGGGAACCCCACATACATGGGAGCCAGAGACCCCACGTGCACAAGAGGTTCCGAGATAGAAAGGGGGATTGAGGTTATAAACCTCTGAGCTAGGGATTAGCGAAGGTGCCTTGAGAGCTTCACCGTAGGCTGACAAAGACAGACATTTCGTAAATAGAAATTTGCCCTGCCCTACAGATAGGTCAAAAGAGGTTATCAGTGATAATCTCTTACTGTGACTAGGCCTTCTAGGTAGTTAAAGGGAAGGGCAAAAGTTCCTCTTGAGGCTAAAATTGCCTTCAGCTCAAAACAATCTGCATAACACGGAAACGTGTCTTGGGTGGCTTGTCCTGAGCCCCTCAGTGGTAGGCATGCTAGCCCCTCCCTCAGGCTAGCCCCTCCCTCACAGCGCTGTGGTGATGAGGTGAGGGAGGCCTTGGAGAAGAAAGCACTTGCTCGGCTGCCCTACCTTGGAGCACTAGCTAATGTGCTCTGAGTGCTTCCCAAGAGCCAGGCACCATTCTGTACACATTGCTCGTTGGATGTCCACCCAGCACCTGAGGTGGGTGCACTGTTCTCACCGCTTCTGCGGGGGAGAAGATGGGTGTCCACACAGGTGGCGCGGCTGGCCAGTCACTCTGGCTATGCTGTGCACGGCCTCGGTGTGGTGTGTGATTGCGTGTTGTGTGAGGATGGTATGGTGTGTGACTGTGTTGTGTGAGGATGGCTGGTTAAGGAGCTGGGCTGAGGGGCGCCTGGGGGAACTGCAGGCGGAATGGGCGGAGAGGGATGGGTGGAGAGCACCTGGACGGTTAGAAAGGTAGCCCTGGCCGGGTGGCTCTGTTGATTGGACCGTCGTCCCGTCCTCTGAAAGGTCCCGGGGTTTTGATTCCCATTCAGGACACATACATAGGTTGCGGGTTCAATCCACAGTCGAGGTGCGTGTGGGAGACAACCAATCGATGTTTCTCTCTCACATAGATGTCTCTCTCTCTTTGTCTTTCTCTTTCCCTCCCTTCCTCTCTAAAATCAATAAAAACATATCCTCTCCAAAACCCGGTTTGGCTCAGTGGATAGAGCGTCGGCCTGCGGACTGAAAGGTCCCGGGTTCGATTCCGGTCAAGGGCATGTACTTTGGTTGCGGGCACATCCCCAGTAGGAGATGTGCAGGAGACGGCTGATCGATGATTCTTGCTCATCGATGTTTCTAACTCTCAATCCCTCTCTCTTCATCTCTGTAAAAAATCAATAAGATATATTAAAAAAATAAAAATAAATAAAAACATATCCTCGGTGAGGATTAAAAATTTTAAAAAGTAAACATTTATATGAAAAAATAAGAAGAGCTGGCATGGCTCTGTGGTTGAGCATCGACCTATGAACCAGGAGGTCACAGTTCCATTCCCGGTCAGGGCATATGCCCAGGTTGCGGGCTCCATCCCCACTGGGGGGGCGTGCAAGCGGCAACAGATCAATGATTCTCTTTCATCATTGATGTTTCTCTCCCTTCCTCTCTGACATCAATAAAAATATATTAAAAACATAACGAGAAGAAAGGTAACACATGCAAGATGCCTTTGACCAGCTGGCATCTCCTCTCCTCCTTAAGAACCCTCAGCCCTGGCCAGCAGCTCAGCTGGCTAGAGCGTCATCCCACGTTGCCAGTTCAGTCCCTGTCAGGGCACAGACAAGAATTGACCAATGAGTGCATAAGTAAGCCGAACAACAAACCTCTCTCTCTGAAAAATCAATGAAGAATATTGAAAAAGAAATACCCTGGACTCCAGGTCACCCCTCCCCCATTCCTGCTCATGTTTACCTCCCCTCCGCTTGGCCCCTTCCGTACCCCTCCCTTCCCCTAATCCCAGCTGGGGTCAGCGATGGCCTTTGTCTTTCTGCCTGGCTGCTCCCTTTCAGGGGATAAAGCTTGGCAACACTCATTGTTTCGGGGAGCTCGAGGTGCAGCTCTGGAAGGCAGGGTCCCCCAAATGAACGCCCCTTCTCCCAGCCATGGTCACGTCTCTTCATCACCTTCCCCTCCCTGAGCACCTCATCCCGGCTAAGTGTCAGGGGCTGCGGAGGAGGTGTCCGCTTGCCTGGGTCCCTGCCAATGGGCAGAGGAGGAAACAGAGCAGACAGTGTGCAGACTGCAGAGGACTGAGGCGGCTGAGGCCTCCTCACCTGCTCTCCTCCTCACCTGCTCCCCCACTACGTCCAGCTGTGGGGCTCCCCAGCGGGCTGGGGCTCCTGGCAGTCTGTGTCTGTTGGCTGGCGGTTGTTTCTTTTCTTTTTTCTTTTTCTTTTTCTTTTGTATTTTATTGATTTTTTTTTTTATAGAGAGGAAGAAAGAGGGATAGAGTTAGAAACATCAATGAGAGAGAAACATCGATCAGCTGCCTCCTGCACACCCCTTACTGGGGATGTGCCCGCAACCCAGGTACATGCCCTTGACCGGAATAGAATTTGGGACCCCCCAATCGCAGGCCGACGCTCTATCCACTGAGCCAAACCGGTTTCGGCATGTCGGTTGTGTCTTAGGGGAGCAGAGAACCATGGTGCAGATCACCAAGAAGCTAGTGCAACTTGCCTTCGCTTTACCATTGTCATTGTTGCTCATGGCTGCTGCTTGCAAGGCGTTTACTCTGGCTAAGCACTTCACAGACTCTAGTTCATCTCATCTTGGATCATATTTTATAGATGAAGCAAGCGAGGCTCACAGGGAGCCTCTGATCTCTGTTTACCTTTCCATCCAGACGGTACCACACGGAGGTTGGGACCGGGCTCCCTGATGCCAACAGACAGCGGGTATGCCTCTATTTGCATCCTAGCGCTGCAAATGACTAGCTTTATGACATTAGGCAAATGACGTTCTTTCGCTCAGCTCCCACATTTCCATCTGTAATGTGGGGTTACTAATATGGACCGTAATGGTAGGTGTGGAGGATTCAGGGAGATAATCCATGCGAAATAACCAGTTTAATAATGTCTGGCGCTTTCATTCATGCACTTAGCAGCTGTGGAGTGAATGCCAGCGCCGGGCTGCGTTACATGCTGGATCAACACAAGTGAGCGAGATGGGTTTGGAGCCCGCCTCTCTGAAAGCAGGCAGTGTCTGCGGGGCCTGCAGAGTCCGTGTGGAGGCAGCGTTATGTAAAAGGCAGCCGGAGAAAGCTCCAGAGGGAGCGAGTTCCCCTCTGCCTGTCTCCCACAAAAGGCGGGGTTCGAGCAGCAGACCCTCATCTTTTCGGAATGCCCATTTTAATGGGAAGGGGGCACTCTGGACTCCCCTAAAGGAGGACAGTGGTAGAGCTTCTGGGAATCATTACGCTTATTTATGCATCCGCTATTTTTAAGATACCAGGTAATTTAAAATTTTTTTTTTTTTTTTTTTTTTTTAATGTGCTGAGGATTCAGCAAGGAAGGAAACAGGAGGAAAATATTCTTACCCTCCTGGACCTTATAAGGCTCCCGAGACAGAGACAATAAATAAATTAGTAGTAAAACACATGGTTAAGTTGAGGGTTGCTCTTTGCTGTTGTCAACATCAGAAACATTCAAACCTGCGAAGACTTTTTGTGAGTTTATTTGAGCCAAACTGTCAGTAAATGTCGGGAAGCAGAGTCTCTCGTCGGGTTGAGATGATGCTCCGGAGGACGGCCGTTTTGCACCTTAGTTTACATACTAGTGGCCCGGTGCAGGACATTCGTGCACTGGGTGGGGGGTAGTGGGGGTGGGGAGGTCCCTCAGCCCGGCCTGCACACTTTTGCAGTCCAGGAGTCCTCGGGGGATGTCCAACTGATGGCTTAGGCCCACCAGCCATTAGCCCGGCTTGTGGCTGAGCAGAGTTCCCCCCGTGGGAACACACTGGCCACCGGGGCAGCTCCTACATCGAGCATCTGCCCCTGGAAATCAGTGCGCATTATAGCGACGGGTTGTTCCACGGTTCGGTCAATTTGCAAATTAGCCTTTTATTATATAGGATTACATCAAAAGAGGAGATGTAAGCTGGTTACATAAATTCCACTGGTGGTAGATTAGGAGGTGGGAGAAGGCAAAGCGGTGAGGGGTGGAGGAGGGTGTGGAATAAAGAGTAAAACGTCAGACACACACTCCTTTTACTTAGGTGGGTGCAGGATAGTTAACAGTCAACCATTAACTCAGTAACAGCGAGGGGATTTGTGGTCTGTGAAGAGCAGTGGCCTGTGCTTTGAAGCGTTCCAGAAAAAGGAAATTACTTGGATATTCCAAAGACATGTTATCATAGATGCAGAAAGACAACAGCGAGACTCAGTTAAGGTCAAGATTGACCTTTGTCAGGGAAGATACTGGCCAAGGACACGACTACCCACCATAAACTGCTTTTGGGTTTAGAAAGGTTTTCATTTCAGCCCATCCTCTGTGGTTACTTGGCCTCTGAGTGTGCAGGCTTTGCCACGCAAGCCTCCCCTGAGTTTGTCAGGTTAGCTCTTTGGTCCACGCCAGGGAGGATGATACAGCAACAGGGAATCTGAAGTGCGGTGAGGTCTTCCGTAGTGTGGTTAGGGAAGAGTTGACTCAGAAGGTGAGCATGGGGACAAAGGTCCAAAGAAGGTCAGAAAGCAGACAAACAAAGGGGGGAGCAGAAACGCAAAGGGACTAAGGTTGGAGCGTGCCTGGGTGTCTGAGGAAAATGCAATAGGAATGGAGTAAAGTGAGCGAGGGGACAAGTGTAAGAAACACGTCTCTGATTCATCTTCACAGAAAAGAAACAGCATGTGGCCAGGCTGTTACTGTATTTCCCCAGAGCAAACAGGATGTGGGGGTGGTGGGTGAGGAGAGGGGGAGAGCTGTAAGTATGGCTGATAGCCACCCGTTCTAGGAAGATCCCCCTAGACAAAGGGAGGTGGAGACAACTAGAAAAGGCCCCGCCCATTTTTTAAATAACCCAGTGGGGGACAGCAAGACCTGGGAGACCTATTAGGAAACAGGTGACCAAATAGTCCTCAGCCAATGAGGAACCAGAGGAGGGGTTACATAAATAGGCCATGTCCCCTGCCCCACGTGTGTGCCTGTACAATGGGCACCCACTTGTGGGAGTGCTGTTAGAAGGCTCATGTTCGCCATGCTTCTGTTTCCTAGCCTGTCGTGTGAAACTCGGACAGGCGAGCCATTTCTCACACAAGTAAGAGAAATACTGTGTGTGTGTGGTTGTGTGCGTGTGGGTGCATGCGCATGCACACAGACATGAAGGGCTATCATGCAGCACTACAATCCTGATGCTATCCACCCATTACCGCCCCCCCCGCCCCCCCCCCCCCCCCCCGGGATGAGTGCAGACTCCACCGGTGTAAGGCACAGCCCCCAGCAAGACTGTCCCCACTCCAGATGCCAGCTGCCTGTTGGGGAGTCCCCAGGCCGCCCACACTCCTAACCAACTGGCTATAAATTCAAGGGTTCCTCTCATGGCCCCCTCAAATCTGATAATACGATGAAACAGAATCCTGGAAGTGTCCTAGTTAGTTATAGTTTTATTACGATGAAACAAAGACAGACATAGGGAGAGATCTGAGTGTCTTTCAGTTCCTTGCCTTTCCCTGCAGGTCAGCAGGTCACGCTGATGTCAGTGGCCCCACAACCCAGCCCTCCAATCACTGTTCCCAGCTGGACCAGCTTCCAGCCAGCCACTTAATTAGCATAAACCCAAGTGTGATTGAGGAGTGGTGGTCTACCACGAATAACAAAGACTCTCCTAAATTTTGGTTAATTCCAAGGATTTGGACTTTCTGTCCCCGGAACACAGGACAAAGACCAGACCAGGACTTTGAAGCAATCACAGAGCTTTGGATTTTAGCTGAATGAGATAGGAAGTCTGTAGGTTTTCAGCAGAAGTGGCATAATTTCTGTTTTGTAGATCTAGCTGATTTGGTTCAGTGACTAGAGTGTTGGCCATGCGGACTCAAAGGTCCCAGGTTCGATTCCCGTCAAGAGCACATACCCCGATTGCAGGCTCTATGTCGGGGTGTGCGGGAGGCAACCAATTAATGTGTCTCTCTCACATCATTGTTGCTCTCTCTCTGTCTCTCCCCCTCCCTTCCATTCTCTAAAAAATCAATGGAAAAATGCCCCTGGGTGAGGATTAACAGAACAAAACAAAAAGAAAAGTCTGGCCGAAACTGGTTTGGCTCTATGGATAGAGCGTCAGCCTGCAGACTGAAAGGTCCCAGGTTCGATTCCGGTCAAGGGCATATACCTTGATTGCGGGCACATCCCCAGTGGGAGGTGTGCAAGAGGCAGCTGATCAATGTTTCTAACACTCTATCCGTCTCTCTTCCTCTCTGTAAGAAATCAATAGAATATATTAAAGAAAAAGAAGGAAAGAAAAGTCTGTGAGGAAAGGCTGGAAGGCCGGAGACCTTCTAGGCAGCTGCTGCAGTGGACAGAAACCATGGCACCAGCAGAGGCCTGTAAGGTGGCTGTCGCATAAGAAACGTCCACACCTATAGAGGATTTTTGTAAGAGTTTATTTGAGCCAAAATTGATGACATCTGCTGGGGAACAAGATTTCAAATGTGCCAGAGATTAACAGTTTGCAGTTTCTTTAATGCATATTGAATTAAGGAGGGTTACTTGAAGGTGGGAGAAAGCAAGGTGGAGATTGGATTACAGTACAGATTAGTTAATATTTTGTGCTCTTGTGTGTAGTCACGCACTCAGGGGAATTTTGTTGGCTTACCCATCATCTCTTTATGAAGGATATTCCTTTTGGCATTTCAAAGGCCTGTTAACCCAAGAGCACTCGCCTCAGCAATCTTGAGTAAGAATCAAGTTGGGCCAAAACCGGTTTGGCACAGTGGATGAGTGTTGGCCTGCGGATTGAGATTCCAGCCAAGGGCACATCCCCAGTGGGGGGGTGTGCGGGAGACAGCTGATTGATGTTTCTCTCTCATCGATGTTTCTAGCTCTCTATCCCTCTCCCTTCCTCTCTGTAAAAAATCAATAAAATATATTTTAAAAAAACCCCAACCAATGAATGCATAAAAAAGTGGAACAACAAATCAATGTTTCTCTCTCTCTTTCTCCCTTTCCCCCTCTCTCTAAAATCAATCACTCAATAAAAAAAAAAAAATTAAAGTGGGCAAAGGACTTGAATGGACACTTTCCCAAAGAGAACATACAGATGGCCAATGGACCTGAAAAAATCCTCAGCGGCACTAACCATCAGAGATGCAAATCGAAACCACAGTGAGGTACCACCTCACACCTGTCAGAATGGCTGTCATCAATAAATTAACAAACAAGTGCTGGCGAGGCTGTGGAGGAAAGGGAATCCTCCTGCACTGCTGGTGGAAAGCAGGTTAGTGCAGCCACTGTGGAGAACAGTATGGCATTTCCTCAGAAAATTAAAAATAGAAGGGTCTGGGGTTTGATTCTAGTCAATGGCATGTACCTCAGTTTCAGGCTCTATCCCTCAGGTGAGGATTAACAAAAATAAAACAATGGACTTGCCTTTTGAACCAGCTATGCCACTTTTGGGAATATATCCTAAGAAACCCAAAACATTGCAGCACTATTCACAACAGCCAAGATCTGAAAACAGCCCAAGTGCCCATTAGCAGATGAGTGGATTAAAAAGCTGTGGTACATTTACACCCTGGAACACTACGGGACCATAAAAATGGAAATCTTAGCATGGAGGGACCTGAAGGGTCATGCTAAGTGAAATAAACCAGTCAGAGAAAGACAAGTATCATATCACTTACTTAGATGTGGAATCTAATGAGCAAAACAGAAACAGAGGCATAGATACGTGGGACAGACCACCCGCTGTCAGACGGAAGGGGGGAACTGGATGAAAGAAGGGGAAGGGATGAGCCAAAGAACGTTTTTTGCATAACCCAGAGGCACAGACAACAGCATGGCCATGGGCAGAGGGAAGCGAGGTGGGGCTGGGCAGAGGGGAGGGGGGCAAAGCAAGGCTAAATGGGGGCGGAAAGAGACTGCATGGGGCGAGAAACGCATGATGCAGTGTGCAGATGTTTTATTGACTCTGCACACTTGAAACCTGTACGGTTTTGGGAACCAATGTCATCCCAATAAATTCAGATAATTAAAAAAAAAATAGAACAATGGACAGGACTGGCTTAAAACACTTTCACTGAAGAAGTTGCAGGCCTGGGCCATGACTGCCCATCATGATGCCCGCTTAGGAATTTATGATGTATTGCCCACTCCTTTTTTGTCCCGAGGTCCGTCTTTGGAATTATTTTGGAACCAGACATATGGGACCTCCTGCTGGATGGGGCAGGGTGAGAGAGAGAGAGGGAGAGAGAGAGAGGGGAGGAGGGTGGCTCTGAAGTTTTGTCTTAGGACCTGGAGGAAGTTGTCATTTCCTGAGAGGACCAGGCTTTAGGGTGGGAGATCGGGAGCTCGGTTCGGTACGAGATGCCAATTGGACACCCCAGTGGGGATGTCCCTCCAACACTGACAGGCGGGACTGGAAACTGAGGGAAAGGTCTGAACGGGACGCATCGGCTGGAACATCAACAAGGAACTGGTATTTAAAACCGCGTAACTGGATGAATTCACTGAAGGAGCGAGTGGGGAGAGAAGAGAGCAAAGGATCCTGGGACCTTGGATCACTCCAGCAGGAAGATAAGGAGGAGCCAGCGGAGGAGACCGAATGGGCAGGAGAGCAGAGAACCGGGGAGTGTGGGTCCTGCAAGCCCGGGAAGCAGCAATCGGCTGACACAAATACCGCTGACCCTCCAAGAAGGTGGAGGCTGAGATGAGGATTAAGGTTGGATTTAGCCATGTGGGGGTCACTGGTGACCTTGGCCGGAAAGTTATGGTGTGAATTCAGAGAATGGGAGAAGAATTACTGTACAAACTACTCTTAAGTAGTCTTGCTATAAATGGGAGCAGAGAGATAGGACCAAGAGGGTTTTTTAAAAGGGCAGAAAATGCAGCTGGTTGTTTGCAGATACCAGTGGAGAGGAAATAGCAGTTTAAGAAACTAGGGATGCTTGGGAGATTCTCGGGTCATGCCATAACTCCCCACATGCTTCAGATACTGTCATATGGGCCCAGCTGGCATAGCTCAGTGGTTGAGCATCAACCTATGAATCAGGAGGTCACAGTTCCATTCTCAGTCAGGGCACATGCCTGGGCTGCAGCCTCGATCCCCAGTGTGGGCGGGCAAGAGGCAGCCGATCAATGGTTCTCATCATTGATGCTTCTATCTTCCTCTCTCTCCCTCTCCCTTCCTCTCTGAAATCAACAAAAATATACTTTAAAAAAAAAATACTGTCATTCATTTATGTAACTTCAGAAAGAAGAGCAAGGGCCAGTGGCCAGAAGCTATGAAGAGGAAGATTGTCATGCAGCCTAAATAAGCACTGCGTGCCTCCATTCATTTTATTCATTCGAGAAATCGCGTTGAATGCCTGCTATGTGCCGAGCACCAGAGACAGAGTCATGGCAGACTCACTTCCTTCTGGCTGGTGGAGGAGCGCTGGACAGGCAGATGGTGGTCCCACGGCAGGAAGAGCTGACCGGAGCCCCTGTGTGTGCCTGGGGCGGGGCCGAGGATGGGGGGCGGGTTCAGGGGAGGCCGGGCTGGGCCAGGGAGCCACAGGTGTCCGCTGAGAATAGGGCGCCTTGTGGCAACGGAGAACCCATTTGACCTGAACACAGGGACTGACGAGTCCCTGGAACCTCATTTGTCAGGTGCGGTTTCTGGCTGATGAGGCCATGCGGACGCAGCCTCAGTCACAGTGATGGCTGAGGTGGGTGGTGCTTTACCATTCCCGGAGCACGGTTCATCCTCACAGCCGCCGCCCGGCCAGGACGGGTCCACGGTTCATGGTAAAGTTGAGTTAACCACGGCGCAGAGCGGGAGCCTTGCCTGAGGTCACATCATTGTCATCCAGACGGAGACCGGGCCAGGACTGAGTCCGGGAGCCCAGGGCTGTGTGCGCTCCCTCCCCCAGCTGGTTAGGAGCTGCTCTGACCCACCAACAGCGGTGCTGTGGGGCCCAGGGTCTCTGATGAAGCGTTTCCTAGCTCCTGCCCCTCCGCCGATGGCTTAGCCGTGGTCGGCAAGCTCATCAGTCCACGGAGCCAAATAGCAACAACGCAACGATTGACATTTCTTTGGAGAGCCCCATGTTTTAAACTTAGACTTCTTCTAAGGCCACTTCTTCCAAGTAGACTCGCCCAGGCCGTGGTGTTTTGTGGAAGAGCCACACTCAGGGGGCCAAAGAGCCGCATGTTGGCTCGCGAGCTGCAGTTTGCCCGACCCCTGGCTTAGAGCTTTTCTCCGTGTTCCTCACGCTTTCGTCTGTAAGCCAGACGGTTTCCTGCCCTCTGCCTGGGACTTCCTCTCCTGGGCCTCCCCGCTGGCCCAGCCCGCCCCTTTGCCTAGACCTTGCTTCAGAGTCTCTTCTTTCCTGATCTCTGTCGCCTGAGATTGGCTTGAAATTGGGATTCCTTGGGCTTCATCAGTGGTCCTTAGGTTCCTCTGATGTTGATGAGACCAAAAAAATATGAAAGAGGCTGAGATACCAGAAAAATGTAAATAAGGCCCTGGCCAGTTTGGCTCAATGGACAGAGCGTTGGCCTGCGGACTCAAGGGCCCCGTTTTCAGTTCCGATCAAGGGCATGTACCTTGGTTGCGGGCACATCCCCAGTGCGGGTAGGGGTGGTGCAGGAGGCAGCTGATCGCGATGTTTCTCTCTCATCGATGTTTCTAGCTCTCTCTCCCTCTCCCTTCCTCTCTGTGGAAAATCAATAAAATATATATTTTAAATGTAAATAAGAAGATAGAAGAATAGGACAACAATAATAAAACTCACCTCTGGCTGATTGTCCCTAAAGCAGTATACTACCGTATCTTCATTTTATCAATGAGGAAACTGAGGCACAGAGAAGGAGAGCACAGTGCCCCCGGCTGGGGAGCAGCACTGGCTCCTGACCCCCACGTCTCGCCGTTATGCTCTGCTGCCTCCCTGATGCGGGAGGAGGAGGAGGGGGAGGACCGGAGAGGAGTTCGGGCCGTGCAGCGGGATGTGTCTGAGCCGCCGGCTGCTGGGGCTGCGGGGAAGGCAGTTCCTGCCCTCCATGAACTCCCAGCTGCGGGATCGCAGAGCCTCAAAGCGGAAGCCACCTCAGAGGTGTCGTCCCGATGGCAGCCCGAGGAGGTGGAGTGAGACGCCTGAGAAAGGAAAAGGGAACACACACCTCTGTGCACACACAAAGAACACAAAACATACAAGCCAGCAGCTCCGCGCGGGCCCTTCACAAGCACCGCGGAGCGGCGGTTCCAGTGGAAATCGCTGGCGGCTGCCAGGGGGGGAGGCAGAGGCTCTGACCCACCGCGGGCGGGGAAGTGCCAGGGGAGGGAGGAGCGTGGCTCTGACTGAGCGCAAAGCGTTTCATGTCTCTGAGGAAGCACAAGCAGTCCATGCCACAGCAGCAGGGCCTGCTTTTAAGGAAGAAGTGAAAGGTAAAGTGGAGGCGCGAAGGGCTGTGATACAGACTGAGCTCGGAGTAGCGAGAGAAGCCGTCCGTGGGGCTCATCAGGAAGATCTTCCTGGAAGAGGAGCCTTTGGGTTGCACGGAAGAGAAAGAAAAACTGCATTAGCGAGTGAGGAGGCAGAAGGAAGAAATATTTGGAGGGGAAGGTGGTGCAGGCGTTGGGAAAGCAGGAGGGTCAACTTTTGGGTTCAGTTCAAAACAACAGACGTTAGTTGAAGACGTTTGTGCCAGCCACCCTTGATCAGTATGCAGATAAATTAAAAATACAGCATCTGTCGCCTGGCCGATGTGGCTCAGTGGTTGAGCATCGACCTATGAACCCAGAGGTCATGGTTCAATTCCAATGCCCTGGTAGGGGGTTCCATCCCCACTGTGGGGCGTGCGGGAGGCAGCCGATCAATGATTCTCTCTCATCATTGATGTTTCTCTCTCTCTCCCTTTCCCTCCCTCTCTGAAATCCATAAAAATTATTTTTATTATTTAAAAAATATTTTTATTGCTTTTTTACAGAGAGGAAGGGAGAAGGATAGAGAGTTAGAGACAATGATCATCTGCCTCCTGCACACCCCCTACTGGGGATGTTCCCACAACCAAGGTGCATGCCCTTGACCAGAATCAAACCTGGGACCCTTCAGTCCGCAGGCTGACGCTCTATCCATTGAGGCAAACCGGTTAGGGCAATAAAAATTATTATTATTATTTTTTAAATGCAGCATCTGTCCTCAAGGCTGGGATTTTAGGGAAGACTCCTGGGGCATTAAGCCTGGATCGGGTCTTGGAGGATGACGAGGAGGGAACCACGTGGGGGAGAGGGGAGCAGGCGGAGGCAGAGGGCAAAGGAAGGGAGCAGCGTGGAGTGTGGAGGCCTGTCTGACACGGGGATTTCTAGAAGGGGCGGGCAGTGCACGTGGCGGAGAGCAGAGACGGTGCTAGAGGCGATTAGGACCGAACCTAGTTTGAACTTCATCCGGAGTGACTGGGGAGCCGTTAGAGGGTTTTTCTCAAGGTGATGGTGTCAGATTTGTGTTTCAGGAGATCATTCTGCAACTGTGTGCAGCGCGGAGCTCAGTGAGCCCGGCTGGAGGCAGAAGCGGCAATTAGTAGGTTATTGCAGTGGTTTAGGAGAGCGATGGCTGAGATGCAGGGAGCCGAGGTGGAGGGGGAGAGGGACGGGCGAAACTGGGACATTTGGGAGGGATGCTGGTGAGACAGAGGAGAGAGAGGGTCTGGGGTGGGGGCCGGGTTCACATGAGGGCGGGAGGAGCAGGGTGCTGGGTGGAAAGATCAGGGAAACGAGGCTGACAGTGCCTGGTTCGCAGGAGGCTTGGGAGCCAGGGCCAGAGTCGGTCACGGTTTCTATGGACTGAGCTGGTCTCGGATGTTGATGAGCAATGCTTGGCCATCCCCTGGGTGAAAACCAAGGACTGGGTCGTTTTTTAGGGTAAAGCCAAAACTCAGTGTCTGGAGGTGGGGGTTGGGGAGCAGGATGGGCGTGGGCGTGTGCACGTGTGTGTGATGAGTGGTTAGGGAGAGTCTAGAACCTTTAGCCCAGGTCCCAGGGACTGTTATAACACCGACGTGTCCTGTACCTCGGGCCGCAGCCCTGCCCCCCACAGCCACTCGTGGCGAGGACAGGACCAGCCCAACCCCCTCCTCCGGGGCTCTGTGGGGCCTCGGGGGTCCGATGGAGGACGGGGAAGCACATAGACACGGGGTCACTCGGTGCCGAGAGGCCACGCCACACTGGGGTTCGGATGCTCTGTGATCAGGGGCCATTATGGTGCCAGGGGACTGGGGTGGGGGTGGGGGTGGGAGTGGAGATGGCGCGTGATTAGAAGTCCCAGCAGACCAAGTTCTGCTTCTGAGCAGCTCTTTGGGCCTCAGGTTTTTCGTCTGGATCGGGCCAGTTCCGGTGGGTTTCAGCCAGTTCCGATCTTTCTGATCCTGAAGCGTGCGGCTGTCCTTTCGGTACTTCCCTGGCCTCGCTCTCTGAACTCTCCAAGTCTCTTTTTGGTTCTTAAAAACTTGAGCACAAGAATCCTTCATGCTTCCCTCCCCTTTCTCCTGCCTTGGCATAAATTTCATTGGGGAGAAAGAACATCTGCTCAGCCCCAGCCGGTTTGGCTCAGTGGATAGAGCGTCGGCCTGCGAA
This sequence comes from Pipistrellus nathusii, assembly GCA_963693515.1. Lineage (NCBI taxonomy): Eukaryota > Metazoa > Chordata > Mammalia > Chiroptera > Vespertilionidae > Pipistrellus > Pipistrellus nathusii. The sequence continues at coordinate 34,729,320 of OY882875.1, read as the reverse complement.
CTGAAAGGTCCCAGGTTCGATTCCGGTCAAGGGCATGTGCCTGGGTTATGGGCTCGATCCCCAGTCGGAGACTTGCAGGAGACGGCGGATCCGTCATTCTCTCTCATCACGGATGCTTCTGTCTGTCTCTCCTTCTTCCTTCCTCTCTGATCTAAATATATTTTAAAAAGAAAAAGTAAGAGCCGAAACCGGTTTGGCTCAATGGATAGAGTGTTGGCCTATGGACTGAAAGGTCCCAGGTTCGATCCCGGTCAAGGGCATGTACCTTGGTTGCAGACACATCCCCAGTAGGGGGTGTGCAAGAGGCAGCTGATCGATGATTCTCTCTCATCGATGTTTCTAACTATCCCTCTCTCTTCCTCTCTGTAAAAAAAAATCAATAAAATATGTTTAAAATAAAGAAAGAAAGAAAGAAAGGAAAGAAAGAAAAGAAAAAGAAAGAACATCTGCTTACCACTGTTGGGGACACAGCCCCCTCCCCAGCCCTTAGTGTTGCGCTTCCTGATGGCGGGCGTGGGGAGGACGCTGCCAGTGGACACAGGGGCACACACAGCCCGTGTGGCTGGCTGGTTTGCTCACACCTTCGTGATCCTCCTGCCTCTGTGCCTGCGCTCAGGCTGTTCCTTCCACGGCCTTTCCGGAAGCAAAGGGGAACCCCGGCATGAGAACCCCGACCCCCAGCCCCTCTTTCTGTCTTTGGTAATTTAGTCACAGATGTTATTAGTAGCAGCAGAGTGGCGGAATGAGGAGGAGTGATAATGGCTCATGGTCACACAACAAACGACAGGGCTGACGTTAATGAAATAATAGCAATGTGACCGCAGCCAGTATTTCTAAGTATTTGCTGTGTGTGTATCATTTAACCCTCACAGCTGTCCACATGGCCAACGACCAGCACACAGCCGCAGCAATGCCAGCACTGGATAACTGTCACTGCACTTAACTATAGGGACAAGGTAGATGGATACCCCCTCTCTTCTCTATCCCTTAACTGATTCCTCTCTCTCGCTTACTCTTTCTCTGCAAGTGTTATTCCGTACATCAATAGGTTGTGGGTTGCACCCGGGAGGCAATTGATAGATGTAGATGTTCTCTCTCTCTCTCCCCTTTCCACTATCTCTAAAATCCATACAAACATATCCTTGAGTAAGAGTTACATTAAAACTAATGAGTAGCTGAAACCAGTTTGGCTCAGTGGATAGAGCATTGGCTTGCGGACTGAAGGGTCCCAGGTTTGATTCCGGTCAAGGCCTCTCCTTTCCTCTCTATAAAAAATCAATTATATATATATATATATATATATATATATATATATATATATATATATATTTTTTTTTTTTTTTTAAAGAATAAACCTCATAAATAAGCACACACACACACAAAACAACAATTAATGAGCATATCAGTGACCCAGCCCTTCCATGATACCCAGAGCTCCAGCCATGTGCACTCTTCCTTAGACCATCACCCACTCCCTGCCTTTGTCTCCGTGGTTCTTTGCGCCCAGGATCCCTTTGCTTCCATCTTGGCTGGTTCCAGGCTTAATTGTGTCCCTTGCACAGCCCCCTCTCACACTCCCTGCCTCCTCTTCTCCCACCACTGGAAGCGACCATCTGGCCCCGAACACCAGAGCTGCTGACTGGCCTGAGCCTGGTGCCCGGCAGAAACTCTCGCACATAGCAGGTCCCCAGTTAGAAGAGAGTGGGGTTGAACTTGGCGCTTTCTTGGTGACCAGGTCAGAGTTTTCCCCGTTTTTGCTGGAGCCACAGGTGGAAAGGTAAGCAGGGAAGTGGTGGGAACGGGCTGGCGCGGAGGTGAGGGTGGAGGCAGAGGCCAGCCTGCTTCATCTTGACAGAAACTCCCCACAGGAGTCATAAACCAGAGCTTTTCCAAGCCAGGCTGAATGCAGCTCTAGTGAAGAGACTTTCCACACACAATCATGACATCTCAGCAGGACCTGGGCACACCATTGTCAACCGTATACAGTGACTTGCAAACTCCTCTTCAATGGACTACCAAAATCACCAGCCCCTTTATTTATTTATTATTATTTTTAAAAAATATATATTTTGCCTAAACCGGTTTGGCTCAGTGGATAGAGTGTCGGTCTGCGGACTGAAGGGTCCCGGGTTCGATTCCGGTCAAGGGCATGTACCTTGGTTGCGGGCACATCCCCAGTAGGGGGTGTGCAAGAGGCAGTTGATTGATGATTCTCTCTCATCAATGTTTCTAACTCTCTATCCCTCTCCCTTCCTCTCTGTAAAAAAATCAATAAAATATATATTTAAAAAATAAATAAATAAAAATATATATTTTATTGATTTTTTACAGAGAGGAAGGGAGAGAGATAGAGAGCTAGAAACGTTGATGAGAGAGAAACATTGACCAGCTGACTCTTGCACACCCCGCACCGGGGATGTGCCCGCAACCAATGTACATGCCCCTGACCGGAATCGAACCCGGGACCCTTCAGTCCGCAGACCGACGCTCTACCGCTGAGCCAAACCGGTTTCAGCTATTTTTTAATTTTTTAAATTTCTTTCTTGATTAAAGGTGTTACATATGTGTCCTTATTCCCCCAGTACCCTCCCATCCCCTCACCCCCCCACTCATGCCCTCACCGCCGTGTTGTCTGTGTCCTTAGGCTTATATGCATGCATACAAGTCCTTTGGTTGATTTCTCCCCTTACCCCTACCTTCAAAGCCCCTTGAAAATGCAACGAAGCCTTGCCCAATGCTCGGAGGAGGCCGGGTGGCGCGGGGGCTGGCACTGCACCTGAAGCGTGTTGTGAGCAGCTTCTGATGAGCTCACCCTGACGTTCAGGCGGTGGAGTGGAAGTGGCAGAACTCTCCGTCTGTGGAGCCACGCTGTAAAACAGGAACTGCTGTTTAGAGGGACACCATCTCAGTGGTGACCCTGGGAAGTCCAAATTGCCGACCTGCTGGGCACCAAGCATATGGGTGGGCCCCACAGGTGCCGGGCTCAGGGGAGCCCGGGCTGTGTTAACGCAGAGAGGGCGGGAAGGACATGACAGCCAAGGTTAGGTTTCCCACGGCACCAGGGGATGGTGCCACGGTGGCTGATGTGTGTCAGCAGCAAGGGCTGCTGCTCTGAGGAGCCAGGGGGACGTCACGTCACTCAGAACCAGAAGGAAAGGTGTTTTCCCACCTGAATCCAGCTTCAGAGACTTGCTTTATGACACAGGTCCTTCCCCAAAGCAGCAATGATGTGTCCCGTGTGCTGACAGCATCACTTAAAAAAAAAAAAAAAGGAAAGAAAACGCCATGTGTTGCTAACACTGGAGTAAAGCAGTGTTTCAGGCCACACGGTCAGCAGGAGCCAGAGTCCTACGACCACACACACACACACACATGCACACACGCCATGTGGCGCCACCCGTGCCCTCAGCTTCCGTGGCTGCTCGTGTTGGCACCTCCTTTCTCCACAGGAGCCCTGGCCCCAGCTGTCCCCCTCTCCCCTCGGGGTGCTCCTCTCCCTTCCTTCCGGGGGCCTGTGTGGGCTGGGCTCCGGCCGTGGAGGAGCAGGGTTAGCAGGGAACCGGGCAGATCTCCGTGGCCTGTCCTTCCCCTCGGCGTTGTCTCTTCCAGCGTCCCCTCCAGCCTCTCTCCTGGGCGTGAGGTGATGGCACCAGGATCTTTGGCCAACACGCTGCCTGTGGGTGTTTATGGAGCCTCGTCATTACCGCTGTTTACTTTCTGATCGTCCCAAACCGCACGCTGAGTCCTGAGGAGCGTGCTTGATGGCCAACCGAAGTTGGTGCCAGAAATCCCTCCCGGTCACACCTTCCCAAGGCCGGAGGCGGCTTACAGGTCCGCCTGGCACGTGCCCTCTGGGGGAGACAGGCCTGTGAGCTCAGGTCCGACCAGGTGCCAGCTCTGCCTCTCAGCCCCTGGCTCCGCCTCGTCGCCCTGGGCGTCAGTGGCTGGAGTCCAAACCCAGTTCCTCTGATTCCCAGAAGATGTGTTTTGTTACTCTCTCTGCTAACATCTCTCCCCACCCCATCAAATTTTCATTAGAATTCCTCATCCTCTATCCTCCTCCATTCTGTTTAGTTCAACAAATACTTATTTATTTGTTAACCCTTACCCAAGGATATATTTCCCACTGCTTTATAGGAAGGGAGGGAAGAAGTGGAGGAGAGGGAGAGAGAGAGAAACATCTATGTGAGAGAGACACGTCGATCGGTTGCCTCCCGTATAAGCCCTGACCAGGCTGGGGATGAAACCCACAACCCAGGTACGTGTCCTTGACCAGGAGTCGAACCCAACACCCTTTGGTGCGCCGGCAGACACTAACCACTGAGCACACTGGCTAGCCAGGACATCAACAAAATATTTATTTTATCAAATATCTACCCCACAGGGAGGCCTGTACTGGGGGGCATTGAGACCACAGCTGGGTGAGGTGCAGTGCCTCACCTTGACGAGTTGGCTGCATGAGAGTGGGTGGAGGTGGAGTGTGAGGGGGTGGAGGGAATGTGATGGGGTATGCTCCATTCCGCATCCTCGGGGCGTTGTGCTCTTGTTGCCCACCTCCTTGGCCCATCCATGTTCCCCGTGTTACCTGTGATGAAGCTGGGCTCTGTGAGGCAGAGCGGCCCCTGATGGGATCTTTGCTCCACCAACTTGGGTCTGATGCCTGCTTCCCTCTGAGTGGGCGAGGAGGACGCAGCCCAGGGTGCCCAGGGTGCCCGAGCTGCTGGGGGTGCTTCTGGGCACGGCGGGAGCAGGAGAGAGACCAGACTCCGGGCAGAGGGAGCCTCTCCTCTGCGTCTCTCTCCAGCGGTGCCACAGCTCACAGCCACTCTCCATGCCCCCGCGCCGGGCTCCAGAGGGGTGGGCGGGAGGTCCGGCCCGGAGTCGCAGAGGTCTCTGCTGAGGAACGGAGGAGTCTGCACCGGCGGCCTGGGAGCCCCTCCCCGGGTCCTGGCTGCCCAGCACCTCCGTGGGAACCAGCGCGGTGAGTCTGTGGGCCTTCCACGCCCTTCATTGGCGTCTTGTGGTGCTGAGAGGCGTGCGATTATGAGCAGAATTTATCCCAGACCGGGGCATCTCCGCGGCCCGTGGTCGGCAAACGGAGGCTCGAGAGCCACATGCGGCTCTTTGGTACCTCGAGTGTGGCTCTTCCACAAAACACCATACCTGGGCGAGCCTGTGTTGAAGAAGCGGCGTTCGCAGAAGTTACCTTTAAACCATTTGGCTCTCAAAAGAGATGTCAGTCGCTGTACTGTTGATAGTTGGCTCTGTTGACTGATGAGTTTGCCGACCACGGCCCTGGGCCCTGCCATGCTGAAGGCTGGCTCAGAAAGGAATGGGGGCTCCTGACATTCGCACGTGCCCCCAAGTTAAGGTTTTAACTGAAAATGAGTCCATGGACTCCCCCCGCCTAATTATAAACTGCCTGCACCCCGCATGGAGCCCAGGACAGGAGCCCAGCCCCCCCAGGGGACCATGGCTGGTCCCTGGGGCAGGGACGGCAGTGGCCGGCAGCTCCCTCTCTCCCAGGCACCACCGAGGCCTCCGTCCTTCCCGCCGAGCAGGCCTTCGCTGGCAGGACCCTCCTCCCTCCTGTTCCTGCGGGTGGTTTTCTGATGGAGTCAGGGCCTGCTTCCTCCCCAAACCCCTGGCCTGCCCACTCCCCAAACCCCTGGCCTGCCCACTCCTCCTCCCAGCCCAGCGGGGCACAGCCAGGCCCAGCAGCCAATGCCATTGTCACCTCCGGGCCTGCTGGAGGCCACTCGGCCCGCGCGGGCCGCTCAGGCCCAGCCTTCCTGGCGGCACTCCCTGCAGCCTGCTCTGGACCCGGCTCTTCGGTGAAGCCCATCACCCGTCTATTTCCTGCCCCGTGTCCCTCCTTGGGTTCCCGCATCCTTCGCCCCATGTAACGCCTCCCGGAGGCAGGGGAGGTGCTGCACCTGGGGTGGGGGTGGGGGTGGGGGTGGGGGTGGGGGTGGGGGTGTGGCTGCAGCAGTGGCCTGGGGATGAGAGACTGCATCCCAGCTCTGTCTGCCTTCTTTGGGGGCTCCTGAGGGTTTGATGCCCGTGAAGCGGGAGAGGTAGGAGTCAGCTTGGCCGCCTGGCCCGGGCAGGGCCCTGGTGTCTGTCTGATCCACGGCGGCAGGCAGAGGAGCCCCAGGACCTGCCCTCCCTCCCCGGCCCCGGCTGCATGTCACAGCTGTCACCTTCGGTTCCAACAATAACTCCCGAGCCGGAGAGCAGAAGGAGGAATTCATCTCCCGGCTCCAGCTGGGTGGCTGTGAAATATGATTTCTAAAGTGTTAATAATGCATCACGTTTAGATAGCACTTTACATCTTCCAGAGCGAGCGGCTGCGGGCGGGGGCTGGCCGCCGGGGCCACCACCGGCTTTCTCAGGACGAGCGTGTGCCCAATCCCAGGTGCCCGGCTTCTCTTTCTGAAACAGGAGGCATCCTGCAGCCTTGGCCTTCTGCCAGGGGGTGGAGGGACCTCCCCCGCCCCTCCCCACCTCTTCCAGACCCGAGGACAGCGCCTGTCCTCCGGTGCCTTCTGGAAAGGCCCTGGCTGCTTTGCCCATCAGACCCGAGGACAGCGCCTGCCAGGCCTGGGTGCAGAGGTGCCGCCGCCTGAGGGGCCTGGGTGTGGATAGGACTGAGGTGCGAGTCCCCTGCTCCCAGCGCCGTGGCTGCAGTGACGGCAGCTGAGGGGCTCCGCTCCGCTCTCTGCTCTCTTTGGGGCGCGCGCGCGCGCGTGTGTGTGTGTGTGTGTGTGTGTGTGTGTATGTGTGTGTGTATGTGTGTATGTGTGTAAGTGTGTGTATGTGTGTGTGTGTGTGTATGTGTGTGTGTGTATGTATGTGTGTGTGTGTGTGTGTGTGTGTGGGGTGTTGGGTGCTCTCTGCAGGCTGCTAGGGCTTCGAGGGGACCCGGCTCATTTCTGTGGACCCGGTAGCCTGTTCGGAGCCACCGATCCTGTGGGTTCTTTGACCTCCTAAGTCCTCCCGTCACGGCCCCTGTGCCTTTCACACGTGTGTTACAAGTACCCCCATTTGCCGACACCGGTTTGGCTCAGTGGATAGAGCGTCATCGGCCTGTGGACTGCCTTCAGTCCAGGGTTCGATTCTGGTCAAGGGCATATACCTTGGTTGCGGGCACATCCCCGGAAGGGGGTATGCAAGAGGCAGCTGATCGATGATTCTCTCTCATCCATGTTTCTAGCTCTCTGTCCCTCTCTCTTCCTCTCTGTAAAAAAATCAATAAAATATATATATATATTTTTAAAAAGTTACCCCCATTTTTCCATGCCTTCCCAGGGCTTTTCACAGGCCCAGAATACTCCTCTCTAACTACTGAACCACTGTCCACTGTCCGCCTCTCACTCCGGAGGCTCGGGAATGTCTCCATTACCCAGCCTCCAGCTGAAGCCACTGCCTCCAGGAAGCCGCCCAGAGCCATCTGAGGAAGAGGGAAGATGCATGGTGGGTTCCTCCGAGTTACCCCCTTGTTCCCGCCCAACCCACAGCTCCCTGGGCACACTGGAGAGCTGGCACTCGGCCCCCTGGAGAAGTGATAGAAATTCTATTTCTGTAAGCAGTTACTTTTTAGGAGGCCTGGGTTTCTGGGTTCCCAGGAGTCCCGCTCTGTCACCAACTGTGTGTGCGGCATCGTTGGGCCTCGGCGTCCTGTCTGAAAAACGAGGCCGTTGGAAATGCGGTCCCCGGGGCGTTCTGGAACAGTCTGGGATGGCACTCCTCCTTCAGGCAATTCCTCGGTGGGTTATTAGGTAAAGGGAAGAAGCCCTTTGATAAGCAGGCAATCGCCTTGTTGTGATGGATCTCAGGAGCGGGCTGGGGGCCCTGCCTCCCGGAGGGTGGCGTGCTGGGCCGGGTGGATCGCTCCTGTCGGCAGCCGTGTCTGTGGCTGCAGCTGTGTCTGCGGCTGGGGGTCTGGCCCCGAGGGGAAGCCCCCAGAGGGCCGGGTCTAGGCTCTGCCATTCTGTTTGCGGGCCATCCTCCCGCCAGCCAGCCGGTGCTCACGCCCGGCTCGGTGGGGCTGGGTGAGCAGCACGCCTCCCCCCACCCCCAGTCCTTCTGACTCGCACTCCGAGGAAGACAATTCCTCACCGAGTTTTCCCAACAGAAAACTGTGGTTCCGCTGACACCGCAGCTGACGAGTTATTAAAAATCCCTCATTATTATTCCGTCTTTCTCTCTCCTTCCCCCGCCCCGCCCCCGGCTTTCAAGGCCCACGTCTGTCACTGAGAGATGCCTGGGGGCCCCTCGCCAAGCGGAGGCAGTGGCCGTGCACGGGGGTGACAGCTGGCCAGAGGCAGCAGGTCTCACCCAGGGCCGGGTCCTCGGCCTGAGGGCCTGGTCCTGACTTTGGCAGAACTTGGGCAGCTTGCAGGCACTTTGGTGCCCAAAAGGTCTTTTTTTTTTAAAATGTATTTTATTGACTTTTTTTTTTTTTACGGAGAGGAAGAGAGAGGGGTAGAGAGTTAGAAACATCAATGAGAGAGAATTATTGGCCAGCTGCCTCTTGCACACCCCCTACTGGGGATGTGCCCGCAACCAAGGTACATGCCCTTGACCCGAATCGAACCTGGGACCTTTCAGTCCGCAGGCTGATGCTCCATCCACTGAGCCAAACCTGTTTCGGCCCAAAGGGTCTTTCTACCATGAAGTGGTCGGGGAGGGATGGGCGGTCTCCCTGGGAGACGTGTCTGCAGCGAGCACCTTCCAGACACATCAGAGAGGAGCAGACCTCCTTCCTTCCTCGCCCCGAGCTGGGTCCGCACCCCGCTCACCACCGCACGCCCAGGGACCAGGCTGAGCTGCAGCAGGAACGGAACAGAACCCTCAGCTCCTCCGGGGCCACAGTCCTAGAGCTGGGAGAGCCCTGCGCCTTGGTTTCCAGGAGGGAGGGGCCGGGCCCAGAGGGAGAGGTGCCGGCTTCAGCGTCCATGCGGGGTCCCGGGGGCACCCTGTGAAGGGCTCCGTGTCTGGGTCACAGCTGTGAGCAGAAGGAGCTCAGGCTGCCTCCTGTCTCGGGGTCTGTTCCCTGAGCCTTAGGATGTCCCAGTTCCCTCTGCTCAAACCGCCTCCTCGGATCCAACTCGCTTTTTCTGGTGTCACAAGCATCAGGTTCTCTTTGGCCCGAACCTCACAGCCTTGTCCAGCCACTTCCCAGGACCCAGCTCCTGGAGCAGAACACTCGGGGGATCTGGGTTAGGACAGGAATCGCCCCCATAATGAGCCTGAAAATGCGGGGGCCTCCATGTTTGTCTCTCCCTTTGCCTGCCCAGATGAATGGTGACCATCTGGCCAGGGGCCTGGGGACTGAGCACCCTGAAGTCAGCGTTATTGAAGGGAAGGTGTCCTTGCGGACAGCGGTCTCCAGGGTTAGGGTAGGGATCCAGGCAGAACTGGAGCTTGGGATTGACCAGTGGCCAGGATGGGTGCTGGGGCAGCAAGGAGGGGCCAGGCTTGAAGCAGGGGTGACTGTTAAAGATGGGGGCTGTGCATTGGTTTATGTGCTCATTTTTTCTTTTAAAAAATACATTTTATTGATTTTTTTTACAGAGAGGAAAGGAGAGGGATAGAGAGTCAGAAACATTGATGAGAGAAGCGTTGATCAGCTGCCTCCTGCACACCCCCTACTGGGGATGTACCTGCAACCAAGGTACATGCCCGTGACCCGAATCGAACCTGGGACCCTTCAGTCCGCAGGCTGATGCTCTATCCATGGAGCCAAACCGGCCAGAGCTGTGCTCATTTTTTCAATCAACATCTATGGATCCCTACTGCCGGCCAGGCACTGAGATGGGAAGAAGCTCCGGTTCTAGTGAGAATTTGGGGTTAGAATGATGGTCAGGCTTAGGCTTGGGATTGAGGTTGGGGTAGGGCTTACTGTTGATGCAGGAAAGAGGATCAGGTTTGTAAAACCTACACAGGCTGGTGTGGGGCTTCCGTGCAAGTTCCTCCTCCCCAGGCTCTGCTCCCTCCTTCCCCCCCACCCCTTCTCTCCCACCGCTCCCCCAGCTCCGCTCCCCCAGCTCCTCTCCGCTCCAGGGCTTCCTGGACGCTCTGGAATCCATTTAATGACAGCAGCCATCTGCCACCCCTCAGCGCCAGCCTCTTCCCCTGTCCTCCTGCAGCCTCCTTCCCCTTTCCTGGCAGGAGGCCTGCGTCCTGCATTCCACGGGGTGGGGCCTGATGGCTCCTGTCCTCTCTCTCAGCTCCGCTCCGGCTCCGGCTCCGGCTCCGGGGCCTCTGAGCCTGGTCCCTCCCGCTCCATCTCTGTCCACAGTCACAGATGAGCCCATTACCCCAGGTCCAGGCTTTCACACTCCGTCTTTCACACACGTGGGACCCTCTGTCTTGGGTGGAATCCCTTTTTTTCCTCTTGCCCTAAAGCGATGGTTCTTATCCTCCTCCCCCTCCCCCCTGATCCATTCCCCAGGGTCCCATCGGGCAGGCCCTTTGGCTCTTATTTCAGGTTGCCCTTCCTCCTCCATCCTCTTCCTTCGGAGAGCCTCCAGCCCCATCCCTCCACTCACAGCCCCTGGGCTGATGCGTGCCTTCTCTTCTGCCCTCCTCAGCCACGTGCTGAGGGCAGAGGACGCAGGCCTCTCTGGCTCCCCAGCGGGAGTAGGTGGTCGTGTTGGGAAAGGACACAGGTGCAGCGAGCGGGATGCTGGAGTAGAGGCCCCTCCCCTTCCCTGCTGCATTCCAGGGTGAAGGACGGGATTCTAAGGTCACCACCCTCCTCTTCCCCGCCAGCCCCTGCCCATTGTGTAGGGGGCGGCTGAGTGAAGAGCCAGGATTCCAGCCATTGCTCAGGAAGGAAGTTCCAGAATGATCCGAGCAAAGGTCAAGCGGCTCCCATCCCCACCTTCCATTTTTGAGAATCTGCCCGTATATGCGGCGAAAGCCAGGTGTCCGGGGGCTCTGATGGCTCCCCACAGTCCGCCCTGCCCCCACCCCCTCCTCTGCCCTTTCCTCGATCCTGGAGCCCCATCCTCTCACCGCCTCATCCTTCCTCCGAGGACTCTGAGCCTGGCGGTGTCCCACCACATCCGGGGAGGCATTAGCTGCTCCTCGGATTGCCCGCCTGTCCCCCTGCAGGGAGGTAATGGAGGAGGAATATTGGCTCCTCCAGGAAACCAGGTGCTAAGTTTGCATTGAGGTTGGTGTCACAAGCAATCAACAGGAGCCCATCCACACCGAGGCCAGGCCAGGCCGGGGCAGCAAAATGGGAAAGCATTGGGTTACTGCAGAGTCCAGAGAGGTGAAGGAGGGGAGACCTCCCGTCTCACCAGGAGGGGAGCAGGGGGTTGGAAGGGAGGAGAGAAGCAGAGAGCAGGGGAGGGAAGCGGCCGGCTGCTCCCGGTCCTCTGGGGCTGCAGCCTGTCCCCTCTGCCTGGGCCTCCCCGCAGCTCCCTGCGGGCGGGGTGGGAGCTGATGAGCATCTTCCTCAGGGGGGCGCCCCGGGCTTCTCCTCTGACCTCTGGCCAGTCCCCAGGCTGACACCGGCCCCAAGACAAATGGGCAAGTAAGCCACGTGGGCCCCCCCCCCCCCAGCAGCCGAACTCGGGGTGTAAAGGGAGCGTGTGAGAAGCGGAGGAGGGCGCAGGCCAGGGGAGCTGGTGTGAAAGGGATGAGAGCCGGGAATCCATACCTTCCTTACGAGCCCTCTGCAGCACAGGGAGCGCCCGGAGCGGACAGAGCCGAGCCTCCAGCCCCGAATCCCCAACTCCGGAGGACCCCCTCCTGCGCCCCCCCTGTGCCTCCCTGCCGACGGGGAACCCCCTCTCCAGCTGTTAGTTACAGCGCTCCCCGCACAGGCCCCCGCTCCCTGCCCCTAGTGAACACCGAGTGTGCAGGAGGCAGATGATCAATGATTCTCATGATTGATGTTTCTATCTCTCTCCTTCTCCCTCTCCCTTCCTCTCTGAAACCAAGAAGAATATATATAAAAAATAGGAAGGAAGGGAGAAAGAAAAGGCCTGGAGCTGACAAAGGCCAAGGAGATAAGGGTCTCCGCTCCAGGGAAGGCCGCAGGGAAGCCAGGCCTGTGGGACAGGCAGCTCACTCATTGGTCAGAGGTGCTTCCTGTGTCCCGCCCCCTCAGGATGCCCGTTGGCTGATGCCAGGTACTTGAGGCTGTGGACCTGCCTGGAAGCTGGGAGATGGCAGGACCAGGTTTGTCTTGTTCGCTCTGAGGCCCAGAGCCCAGGCCGGGGCCTGGTCGGTAGTAGACACCAAACACGTTTGTTCCCTGAGTGAATGAGTATGGAATCGAGTTAACGTTTACTGAGTGCAGGTGCGTTGTCCATTCATTATTAATTTAGGTAATCACAATGAGAATGCCTATTATGGGCAAAGCCTTTTGTCCTAGTAAATGTGGAAGATGCACAACGAAGACACATCTGTTACCTCACAATTTAGTCAGGTGAAAAGGAGCCAGAATAGCCGAAACCAGTTTGGCTCAGTAGATAGAGCATCGGCCTATGGACTGAAGGGTCCCGGGTTCGATCCCGGTCAAGGGCATGTACCTTGGTTGCGGGCACATCCCCGGTAGAAGGTGTGCAGGAGGCAGCTGGTCGATGTTAATCTCTCATCGATGTTTCTGGCTATCTGTCCCTTCCTCTCTGGAAAAAATCAATTATATATATATATATATGCCAAAATAAAACACAGTGCAGCTACAGACTAAACTGTAGGTCTACACAAACCAGGATTCTGTGCAGGCCTCACTGTATTTCACTGATTAATCGCCAGGGGACAGAAGCTTTCCTGACGTCTTTGATCTCCATCCTACACCATTTTGAACTGTTCTTTCCCCTGCAGATGGCTCTGATCAGAATTCCTTCCTTTAAACTTGGGTGCTGCACATCCTTTCGGTCCACCTTTCGGAACTGACACAAATTGATCCTTTGATAGGTGTGCACCCAAAGGAAGGAGACAGTGAGTGAGGCGTGTGGGCAGGATTGTCAAAGTGCCGGCACTGAGAGGGGCCCGGAGTGAGCCTGGGGCCTCAGAGCCGGGGCTGTCAGGTGCTCGTCTGTGCTCATCTGCCCTGGTCTGGAGCCGCTGGTGAGGCGCTCGCTGCCTTGTACCATTAGAAGGTTCGCGCACGAATCAAAAAGTCCACCGCCCCGGGCGCCGCAGTCATTAATGTCTGTCCTGGGGCTTGTAATGAGGCTCGGGAGCAGGCCTGGGGCCACACCTGTGTCACAGGCGGCAGCAGTCTGCCGAGCCGGCCTTCCTCCGAGGGGCCGATGTGAAGAGCATCCATCAGAGCCCGCCTCCTGCACTGGCTGCTCCCCGCTCTGCGGCAGGCCATCCGTCCTGCCAGCGCTGGGAGCTGCAGAGCGGTCTGTGAGGCAGGCTTCCCGACGCTGGGAGAGATGAGGATCTAACACCTGGATCTGCTGTTTTTCTTTTTCTTTAAAAAAAAAAATTGTTTTAAAGAAATTTATTTGTTTTAAAATATATTGTATTGATTTTTTACAGAGGAAGGGAGAGGGATAGAGAGCTAGAAACATCGATGAGAGAGAAACATCGACCAGCTGCCTCCTGCACAACCCCCCACTGGGCTGTGCCCGCAACCAAGGTACATGGCCTTGACCGGAATCGAACCTGGGACCTTTCATTCCGCAGGCTGACGCTCTATCCACTGAGCGAAACCGGTTTCGGCTTTTTTTTTTTTTTTTAATTTAAGGGAAGTGATACTGGACACAACGGGTCTGGGCCGCCTGTCACTGCTTGAGTCAAACTGAGCAGAGACAGGGCTGAGTCCTACGTGAGCGTTTATTCCCGTCCTGCTGGCAGCATGGCGGGCAGCAGGCCATCCTGTAAGCTCCGCTCTCCCCACTCCTGTGGTGGCTGGTTACAGGCGGATAAGGAAGAAGGGCTGTGAGCAGGCGGGAAGGGGCGGGATAAGGGCTGCAGGGTCCATGGTCCACGGTCTCCTGCCAGGATCTTGCAGCCTGATGATGAGGCCGTTCATTTTCTGTGGCGATAAAACCTAGCCCAGCCTGTTCCTGGGACCGGTGAAGGGTCAGCGTTCCTGAGGCAAACTCCCAGAGGGGATCAGGGTCCCGGCCCAGCAACCAAATCAAAGCGGGTCCTATCCTTAGTTTGTTCTCAAAACGTATTTTCTTTCCTGAGTAAGGGACTCATCTGGGCTCGGAGGGGCCTGTCTTTCTACAGACCTGTTTCCCGCCTGGTAGCTCATCCTCCAGCTTCCCAGGGTCCGTAAGGAACCTTCTTATCTATCGTCTGTGGTCCTGTTCTTATTGCCTGTCCTTCCCCCGATCAGAGGGGGCTGAGAGGAGGTGGATAGTATCCTATATAATAAAAGGCTAATATGCAAATTGTCCCCTCGGGAGTTCGACCGACCGGGAGTTTGACTGCTCCCTGTGATGTGCACTGACCACCAGGGGGTGGCATGGAATAAAGGAAGGCCCCAGCTGGCAGCCAGCGGCCACTAGGGACCCCCTGCCTGTGCGCGGATTTCCTGCACTGGGCCTCGTAAACAAAGCTCATTCAGCTCAGAAGTAGAGCAGTGTCTTTACGAGCTTTTAGCTGCTATCAGAAGGCCTGGGCTTCCCTCTGGCTCTTCAGTCTCAAGGAAAAGGAGAAAATGCCCTCCTTACCGCTCGCTCTTCTGGATTTCCCGGTTGCAAGGCTGAGCTGCCCTGGAGCTGTTTCCAAAGGCGCCGTGAGGTAGATCTCTTTGCAGAGCGTCTGGGGACCAGCTGGCATCTCTTCCTGGGCACTGAGCCTATTGAGGGGCCCCGGGGGGGTCATACTGGCTACCATCAGATTGCACTCGGAAGCCCTGTTCCTGGCAGTGGTGACGGAGAATGCTAAAGCCACCAGAGGGGGCCTTCAGAGCCGAACTTGAACTTCTCTGTGCAGGCCTGTGCACCATCACCTGCCCAGGAGGAGCGAGAGGGGAGGGGTCCCTTAGGAGGAGGGAACGGAGTTAGGCCCCAGGACAGACTTT
Organism: Pipistrellus nathusii; assembly: GCA_963693515.1. Lineage (NCBI taxonomy): Eukaryota > Metazoa > Chordata > Mammalia > Chiroptera > Vespertilionidae > Pipistrellus > Pipistrellus nathusii. The sequence goes on along the minus strand of OY882875.1, from coordinate 34,714,307 downwards.
CGGTTGGCTCTTGAAAAGGTGGTGGTGGTGTGGGCGACTCATTGATCTCCTTCCAGCGGGCACCCCTGCCTGGAGCCGAGCCTGGCCAGCCCTCGAGGATGCCCCTAGGGGAGGCAGCCGTCACCTGGGACATTCTCCTGGGGGGAGAGGCCTGGTCCTGCCCTGAGCTGCCTCGGGAATGACCTGAGATACAGCCGCCTCTCCGCTCCTCCCCGCTGCCCTTGGCTAATCCTTCAAAAATCCCTTCCATTCCTCAAGGATTTCACTCCAATTCTCCGACCTAAATGCTCCCAAACTCCCCTCCCATCTGTCCGCATGGCCCCTGGCCTTCTCCAGTGTCTTCCCTCTCTCCTCCTCATGTTCTCTCTCCCAGATGGTCTTGTTTTCTTTGTATCTGCCTTCCCAGGCCTCTCCATGGTTTTTCTCTAAACGCCTCCTTTAGCTCCCTTCCTGTAGGGAGGGTGGTTCCAGGTACGTTCCTTACCCCCCATCGCGCCCCCACCATCCACACAGGGCGAGCAGGCCTGGGGTGTGCCCGGCCCCGGGGAGGGAGCCCTCCGTGCTTGGGGGCTGGCTCAGAGGCCGCCAGAAATCTGGAGACAAGCCGGCCTCAGATCGCTCTTCTCTCCCCTGCTGACCCTCAGCTTCAAAATAAATGTGTTGGGTTGGTGATCAAAGCCCTTTCTAGCGCTCACCTTCAGATTCTCTTTCTAATCTAATTTTCTTCCCGTTCGCCTCCCTGTCTCTCTGCCTTAGTCTCTGCCTGCCTCCTTCAGAGCGGTGTCACCTTAGCGCCTTCCTCCTTCCTCCCTGTCCTCAGAGCAGCCTCTCCTTCTCTCCCCGCCGCCAGTGTGCTCTCCATCTACCTGTGACTCTCCGTCCTTTTCTCTGTGGTCTTCTCATTTGTCTCTGCACGCGGGCCGTCTCTCAGTGTCCTGTGTCAGTTCCTTTCCTCCCCCTCTGTGGGCTGAGGCTGCTGGCACTGGGCACCTTCCTCTGTTGCTTCTTTAGGTTCAAGACGGGGGGGAGGGGCGGGAAGGAGGGCAGGCAGGTCATTTCTTCCTCTCCTTCCTTCCCACCTTGGCTCCTGTGGCCTTCTCCAGCGCTTCCAGCCTTCTGTGGCTCCATGACTGTCCTAGCTGACGTTTCGCTCATCTCCTTCCCTCCTTCTGTCTTTTGCTCTCTCGCCTCTCATCCTGTCTGAGCTGGAGTCCCTGCCAGCCACCTGCCTTCTCTCTCCTGCAGGCCTCTCTTGCCTGCTGAAGCCAGAATGGAGCTCCGTGTTCCAGCAGAGCCATTCCCCACCCCTGCCTCCTCCCTATCTGCTCCCTCCTGCCATACCTGCTCTATCCCGCTCCCTCCTGCCATACCTGCTCTATGCCCATCCCTTGAGCTTACAGAGCCACTGTCCTTCCCACAAAGCATTGCAGGGTCCCATGCCAGAGCCCGTTTACATCGAGTTGCCAGATCAGGTCTAGCCCAAGTGCAGGGTAGAAGGGGGTGGAGGTCCCAATGGGGTGGGGGGATGGGTACAGTGTTTTCAGCTGCACCTGTCAGTCTTTTATCTTATCTAATAAAAGAGTAATATGCAAATTGACCATCACTCCAACACACAAGATGGGTGCCCCCATGGGGTCAAAGATCTTGCCCCCATGTGGATACAAGATGGCCACCACAAGATGGCCAGCAGGAGAGAGCAGTTGAGAGGAACCAGGCCTGTAAGGGAGAGCAGTTGGGGGCAATCAAGGAGAGGACAGTTAGGGGAGACCAGGCCAGCAGAGGACGGAAGTTGGGGGGGAGGGAAGGGCAGTTGTGGGGGGAGGGGCGACCAGGCCTGCAGGGGAGGGCAGTTAGGGGCAAACAGGCTGGCAGGGGAGCAGTTAGGTATCAATCAGGCTGGCAGGGGAGTGGTTAGGGGGTGACCAGGCTGGCAGGCAGAAGCGGTTAGGGGCAATTAGGAAGGCAGTTGGGAGCCAGTAGTCCTGGATTGTGAGAGGAATGTCTGACTGCCCGTTTAGGCCCGATCCCAGTAGGACATCACTCAAGGGGTCCCAGATCGGAGAGGGTGCAGGCTGGGTTGAGGGACACCCCTCCCCCACCCATGCACAAATTTCATGCACCAGGCCTCTAGTGTGTGTGTGTGTGTGTGTGTGTGTGTGTGTGTGTGTGTGTGATTGATTAAGAATATCAGTGATGGCAGAGAATTATTGATTGGCTACCTTGTGCACACCCCCAGTTGAGATTGAGCCTGCAGCCTGGGCATGTGCCCTGACTGGGAATTGAACCATGACCTTCTGGTTCATAAGTCGACACTCAACCACTGAGCCACACTGCCGGGCTGCAAGTCTTTTTTTATCTGGTTGCTCACAGTCCTTGTGACTGGGCCTGGGCTGGCAGGTCACTTCAGAGACCCGATCCCCTCCCAGGCCCTGTTAGTGCACAAACCCCAGACCTCCCTCTCCACCCTTCGGGGAGGGAATGCCGGGCCGGCCCCGGGAATGCCAGCTCTTCCTCACAGCCTGAGGGGGCTGGGCCCGGGGTGATTCCTGGGGTGTGTCAGCAGGTGTGGCTGAGGCCCCAGGAGGACAGAATCTGAGACCATCAGAACTGGAAAGGCCCTTGGGGCCAAGTAATCCGACCCCCTCTCTTTAGAGCCTCAGGAAGCTGAGGCCAGAGGAGTGAGGTGACCTCCCAGGGTCACTCAGCTGGATGGGGCAGAGCCAGGACCGACAGGCCCCACCTCCTGACCAGCCCGGAGTTCTCTGTCCCCGCAAGCCGGCCGCATCGGGCCAGGTCCCAGCCTCAGAGGAATCTGTCTCTGCCTCTCTGGGTGACTATTCGCTGGCCAATCAGCTCCTATGCCTGTCACTGAATACTGGCCAGGCCTGTGGCCGGCCTCCGTGGTCTGCTTACAGGTGAGAAAACCAGGCCAGAGAGCGGCCACTTTCATACCCCTTCTGGCCCCTGGAAAGACCCCCCCTCCCTCCCTCCCTGTCTCCTGCCCCAGCCTGGGGGCACACACCAGGGAGGCTTGGCCCAGCCGTGGGGGGAGGGTGGAGACACTGGCCTTCTGCCCATGAGCGTGGCCTCCTGGGGTGAGAGAGGAGCCTGCGTGGGGAGGAAGCGAAGGCTGCTGGGCCTGTGGAATCGGGCATTTGAGGCCCCCGCTCCTCACTGAGTCACTTTCATTCCAGATTGGGAAGCGAAGGCAGAGTGTAGGTGGGCGAAGAGTGGGGGTGCCAGTGTCTGTGAATGTTTGCAAACGTGTCTGTGGGAGAGGAAGTCACAGCCCATGTGGATGTTTTCAGACTCTGGGCTGGGCTCTCTGAGGCAGAAGCCACAGGCCTGATGCCCGTGGGCTGGGCAGACCTGGTGCTTCCTTCCCAAGAGCTGCTGGTCCCAAGGTCCTAGATTCTCCATTTGCCTCCAGGGACCAGTGTCTGTCCTTCACTCCTATCTGTCCTCTCCCCCATCCCTCCTTCTCCTCCACCTTCTGTCTATCCAGTGCAAACTTCAGTTCTTCTTTCCCTTTCTCCGCTGGGCCTGCCCAGGGAAGGCAATCCTGTTTCTTGGTGGGAGGACCCCATGGGAGGCGCCCTCTCTGGCTGTTGTAGTTTTCACAGGACAGACAGGACTGGCTGGGATTGGAGGGGGAGGGGGACAGGACTGGCTGGGGTTGGAGGGGGAGGCACTGGGGGTGGGGTGAGCGGGGAGAGCAGAGAAAGTGGGCGGAAGAGTGGAGTGCGGAGAGATTTAGTTCCGTCTGAGCGCAGTCAGTGTGAACCAAAGGCTTGCCTTGGAACGGGCAGCTATCTCGCGCAGAGAGAGTGGGACTGCTTCAGCCCAGGGGTTCATTACTGCTCCAGGGTAAATCTGGGGAGACAGGGCCTGGCCCCCTCCTTCGGTTCCTGGCAGACCTGGCCGGCCGGCTCTGGGAGCATGACTGCCCGGGCACATGTACTGTGACATGGGCACAGACAGATGCCCATGGGGTGCAGAGACATGGACATGCACGTACAGGTACAGAAGAGGCGTGTGTGGGGGGTGGTTGTGGGAGGGGTTGGATGTGCCCTTGTGTGTGTTAGTGCGTGTATGCTTACAACAAGTATATGACCCATGTCTGAGAATCTGTAAGCATTTTCGTCCTCTCTGTGCTGGAGTTAGAGGTCACTGAGTTTTCAGTCAAAAATGGGGTTCCAGCCGATACCAGTTTGGCTCAGTGGTAGAACGTCGGCCTGCGGACTGAAGGGTCCCAGGTTTGATTCCGGTCAAGGGCATGTACCTTGGTTGCAGGCACATCCCCAGTAGGAGGTGTGCAGGAGGCAGTTGATCAATGATTCACTCTCATCGATGTTTCTAGCTCTCTATCCTCTCCCTGCTTCTCTGTAAAAAATCAATTAAAAAAAACAAAACGGGGTTCCACCCCTCTGCCTTCACCGGCCTTTGTAGGGGAGCCGTGCTCCAGCCCCCGGGCTTGGCCCTGTGGGACAGGAGGTGTGTTCACACCCAGAGGCTGAGCTTGGCTCCTGGTCTCCCTCGGGCCCCCAGGGTGGTGCTGAGGATGGAGGAGGGGGTGGGCAAACAAAGTTGGAAGGGGGCGTCACCCGGTAAGATCGGGGTTGGGAACAGAGGTGGGAGGTGCTGGAGACGGGTCCGGGGTGAGGGGACAGGGTCTGAGGGGAGATGGAGAGGCCCAGGGGACAGAGATGGATCATGGCCCGAGTCTGAGGCTCACTCTCTAGGCTTTTCCTCACCATCCCCATATTCTCTCACCACCACCCCGTAATTGCATCAGAAGCTTCCAGAGTTCTGTATCCTCCACCTGGCCTACCTCCTCCTCCAGGGAGCCTCCTTGGGCTGCCAGCCCTGCCCCACAATGCTTCTCCTCTGCTGCAGGGGACCCTGGCCTGTCCCTCCATCCCCCGGGCCCTGCCTCTGCCGGGCTCTGTAGCCTGGCCTGGGCAGGGCGCTCTGCCTTTTCTCCTTGTTTCTCAGGTGGAACCGTTGCTCACTCTCATTCTGTCACTCAGCAGATCTGCTCAGAACCAAACATCCCCATCCTGCTGTGTGGCTGGCAGCCAGGCCCCGCTAGGTGATGGGGCTGGAGCTCCGAGGGACAATGTCCCCGCCCCTCGGGCAGGGCAGGGATGGGTGAGCGGTGCAGGGTGGACCTTCTGTAGCTGAGGCGAGACGTGAGTGAGTGCACAGGGCTCTGAGGGCTCGCAGGCCAGTGACAGGGCTTCCCAGAAGAGGTAATTATTTGAATCCCAAAGGTGGGGGGAGCAGTGGCCCAACTGGGAAAGGCCTGGCCACGGGCGAGAGGGGCGACAAAGGTGTGGAGTGTGCAGAAGAGAGAGAACGGGACTGGTAGTGCAGGCTTGGGGCTTTCTCCCCATCACAGACCAACCTGTGGGCACTGGACTCTGTCTCACTCTGTCTTGGTTGCAGGGGCTGTTGGGGGCCAGGATCTAGGCTGCCTTCCCATTGAGTTCAGTTCCCTAGGCCAGTGGTTCTCAACCTTCCTAATGCCGGGACTCTTTCATGCAGTTCCTGATGTTATGGTGACCCCCAGCCACCGAATTACTTTCATTGCTACTTCACAACTGCAATTTTGCTACTGTTATGCATCGTAAGGCAAACATCTGTGTTTTCCGATGGTCTTAGGCGACCCTGCTAGCGGTTCTCATCCTGTAAGTCGGCGCGGTAGGAAGGTTGAGCACCGCTGCCCCACACCCTCCGTTTCCCTTCTCCGGACTCTCTTCAGGATCCTTGTCTCCGTTCTCCAGCCTCCAGGCTAGATGGCTTCCACCAGGCGTACACCGAGAGGCATTTCACTTCCCGGTCCCCAGCAGGACACACACCTTCTTTGTCACCTCACTGTTCCGGGATTCCAGCAGTCCCTCTACTTACCCCGCCCGGGAGAGAGAAGGGTCATAGCTCCCCCTAGTGGGCACGTGCAAGGAATGCCCCCCGCGTGTCATAGCCTCATCCCTTCAGCCTTCACAGGGCTCGGAAGGGGTGGGGTTGGGGGGGGGGGGTGTTTGCATCCCTCAGTTCGCCAATAAAGGCAATGAGGCTTAGAGGGTCAGTGACTTTTCCAAGGTCACGCAGCTAGCCAGGGGCAGATGCACTATGTGAGTCCGTCTGTCTCCTGGGCTTGTGCTCCTAAAAGGGACCTTTGCAGCTCTTTGTCCAGACTTGTCTTTGGAATCATTGCAAAGGTGAGCACACACAGGCCAAACTGGGGAGGAGCAGGCCAAGGTCACGGACTCCGCCCTCTGGCTCTGACCCCAAGGGCTTCCGCTGGGTGTCCCACGGCAGGCCAGTCGCCTGCTGGCTTCGGTGGACAAGGAGCCAGCTCCTCCCTGTCCTTGGAGACTTTGCTAGGAGACCAGGGTGCCCCAGCCCCGGGCAGGAGAGCCGTGAATATCAATTCCACCTCCGAGCCCAGGCTCACCGCCTGCCCCACTCCCAAGCCCTTGACTCGGGCTCTGGGGGCTGGGGAAGGAGAAACAGGAGTGTGGTGGAGAGTTTGCAGCGTGAAGCTACACTAGAGAAATGCGCAATGATATGAATAAATTTAAATAATAATGAGGACAGTGCCTGAATTAATAATGCTGGCGGCTCACCTGACCCACCTCCTCCCCTGGAAACACGGGCGAGCCCATCCTTCCCCGCTTTGGCAGACACGGGCGGACTGCCAGGTCAGCAGAGTTGGGGAGCTGCTGGCGGGATGGGGGAGGAGCCCTGTGTCCCACTCCCTGATCCCCTGCAGACCCGGAGAGCCGGGTTTGCACGCTTACCCAAAAGATGCTGCTCTGTGCATTCCATCACAAGCTGGCCATCCGTCACGCCTGGCCCCGCCCCCTCTTCGTGGCCCCTCTACGCGCAGCACCGATTTGGATGTCAAACATGCAGGGAAATTCAGAGGAGAAAGATGCCACAGCCCTTGGCCTTGAATAGAGGTTCTCATTTCCGGTAAACAGTGAGGGCAGCCGAAACCGGTTTGGCTCAGTGGATAGAGCGTTGGCCTGCGGACGGAAAGGTCCCGGGTTCAATTCCGGTCCAGGGCATGTACCTTGGTTGCGGGCACATCCCCAGTGAAGGGTGTGCAAGAGGCAGCTGATCGATGTTTCTCTCTCATCGATGTTTCTGACTCTCTATCCCTCTCTCTTTCTCTCTGTAAAAAATCAATAAAATATATTTAAGAAAACAAAAACAAAAAAATCAGGGAGGGCAGACACCTCACCCACCCATTGCCCTGTGTCCCTTGGCAAACACAAGCAGGGGCACAGACTGACTACCTGAGATTCCAGGGACAAGCTGTGTTTGCCCAGGGAGCTCAGGGACCAATCCTGGAGGTCTTCCTGGAAGCGGAAGCAGGTTTGGAAAGAAGGGGAGACAGGAAGCTGGAGGAGGAAAGGAGAGGGGGACAAGACAAGGATCCTGTCTTTACTTACAGGGACGTCTTGGAATGGGGAGGGGCGGGTTTCGTCTGCTTCCTTATACCCAGAATAACGGAGACTCTGAGACATTTTGGAAAACTTAAGTTTGGAAACAGTTGGATTTGGGATGGGGGGTCTCTGTGAAGACGTGGGGGCTACAGAGGGAAAGAAGGGGAAGGAGGCCTGGGGAAGTTGGTTGGGGTACCGCTGTGTGGCAGATTCGGGCGTGGTAGGATGCTGCAGACCTCTCCCTCGCTGTCCCGCAGCCCCTCCATCTCTGCCCTCCTCCCCACAGCCCTGCACATGCGGGAGCTGAGGCTCTGCCCCGAGGCCGTGCGCCTTGCCCGGGGCTGCCCACCATAGGACTGGACAGGCGAGTGGCAGGCGGGAGCAGGGAGGGGTGGGGAGGAGGAACCGCCGTCCAGTTCCCTGCTCCACTCGGGCCCCACAGTGAAAGGCAGTGACTCTGCGGCCTTCTCACCCAGTGCTCCCGGCCCGGCGGCCAGCGGGGTGGCTGGATGCAGCCCCCACAGAGCCGGGCTCCGCACACAGGGCGGGGCGGGTGCCACGAAGAGGGTCAAGACAGCCACCCGGCCGCTGTGCCCACATACACCCACCTGCCCCCGAGAAGCTGCCCTCGGCACTGGCTGGGTGCACTCACAGGGAGCGGGCCCACACGGTTGCACGTGTGTGTTCCCGGACCCTGGCTCACACAGGGCGTGTGCAAGCTGGGTGGATGGTACGTTCCGGCCTTGGGACTAAGGGGGCCGCGGCGTCCTGGGCAGCGTTGGCGCGGGCTTCCTGGAGTTGGAATGTGCTTTCTGCCTCCTTTGCTCCAGCCTCTCTGCCTCCCGCCCAGCAGTGTATGCTCAGAGGCCAAGCCCATTATAACATCAGCCTGAGAACTTAGTTATTTATTCAATACGCCTTCATGAAGCACTGTGAGCCCGTGCTGACTGACACGGGTGCCAAGGGAGGGGCAGCACGAGAGAAGAGCCGGGGCCTGGAGCTCTGCGGCTCCGGTTCGAATCCCCGCTCTGCCTTTAATCCACCGGGTGGCCTGGGTTAGGCCTCCGTGTCCTCACCTGCCAGCTGGGAGGGCTTGGAGCCCCGCCTCCGGGCCTTTGCCATTTCCTATGGTTGCTGAGCCCTTCGGCTCCTGACACCGTTCCGTTCCAGGACCTCGGAGGGAGGGAGGGATCGGGGTGAGCGTGTGACATTCTGCAGGGAGGGCGCTGGGCTGAAGTGGGCGGACGGGAGGGCCCTGGCCCAGGCCTCCTCTCTCTCCAGCCGATGCAGGGCGGAGCAGGAGCCGGGAATGGCTGCCTCCGGCTGGCGCCTCTCTCCCCTCGCATCTCCTTACCCGGTGCCGCCTTTGGCTTTGCCAGGGACCCAGACGCGCTTCAGCCAGGAGCCAGCCGACCAGACCGTGGTGGCCGGACAGCGGGCTGTGCTCCCCTGCGTGCTGCTCAACTACTCGGGGATCGTGCAATGGACCAAGGACGGGCTGGCACTGGGCATGGGCCAGGGGCTCAAAGGTGAGTGGGGTCACCCAGCTAGTCCCCATCCAGGCGATCCCATCTGTGGACCCACCGCCCTTCCTCTGTCCCCCCTTCCCCCCCTCCAGACTCCGGCCGGTCTCGGCCTCCCCTCTGCTCCAGGCTCTTCCCGGGGGTGTGGCCGGGCTCTCTCCTCTCCTCCCAGCCAGCTTTACCCAAACCCTGCTCCTCTTTGGTTCTTCCTGTGGACTCGCTCAGAAAGGCAGTGAGAGACCAAAGGAAACCGGGAGATCTTCATGCAAAAGAGGCCAGACAGACAGACAGACAGACACCGGGAGAGCTGCTTCAGGCAGAAGGAGGGGAAGCAGGAGGTGCTGCGGGCGTTCCCTGCAGAGCAGGAGAGAGGCCAGTTTATGCCACTGGCTTTGCCCCCGCCCCCGCCTAGCAATGTCTGCTCAGAGGTTGAAAACACACTCTAATATCAGCCTGAAGCACTTGTTTATTTATCTATTTATTCAACAAGCTTTTATTAAGCGCCCCGGAGCCAGTGCTGAAGCAAATATGAGTTGGTAATAAGTTAAATAAACAGACAAATAAATAAACCAAAACGCAACCCCCTGAATTCCAAAGTCAGCCGATTCTCTGAGCGGCCGCCTGGCAGAGGAGCTGCGGGTCCAGCCCCAGGTGCTGGTGCTCTCCTGTCCCCTCCTGCTGGGCGGCCTCAGGGAGGTCCCCGCACCTCCCTGGCCGCCGGCCACCGGGTAAAGCGTGTAACAGTCCTAGGCCTGCCCGCCTTATAAGTGCATGTGAGGGTTTCGAACCAGATGAGAATGTGCTTTGTGAAAGCACGCCACTCATCACACAGCCGTGTGACAACTGACCCCTGGGAGGGACTGCGTGTTAGTCATTGTCGAGGGGGGAGATGGCTGGCTGTGGGTGTCGCTGTGGGTGGGTGTTAATGCAGGTGGGAGGTTTGTGTGTATAAAGCAATCTGATTAAGGGAAGAGATAGGTCTGGTGGATCTATTGATGATAGGAAGGTAAAGAAACGGAGAGAAAGAGATCAATGGGTATGGAGTGAGAAGAATCAATGGCCTCAGGACAGAGGGAGAGAGTGGGAGGGAGCTGGGGGGGGAGTGCAGGAGGCGGGGGGGCAGGAGACAGAGGGGCTGGGCAGTAGCAAAGGAGACCAGAATCACAGAGCCTGACTCTCTGAGGCCCCTCTCTTCCCCCAACTACGGCTCCTTTAGGGAACAGGGTCTTGGGTTTCGGGGCTCCGCAGGAGCTGGGGGACCTGCCTCTCCATCCCTCCCTGGGCAGGTGAGGGTGAGCTCATGTCTGTGCTGCAATGCCCCACATCCCCCCTCTCTTCCTCCTCTTTCTGTGGTCAGTTATTGTTTTCTCTTTCCTATTATTACGAGGGATCATTTTCTGCAAACTGCTTTAGAGATTTGCTCTCCTTTCCCCCACCCCGCACCTCCCGTCTCCACCTGCCCCTCCTCCTCCTGCGTCACGGCCCCCGCCTCCCTGTGGGGGTTATGACGTCACGGCATCCACATCCCTATCCGCTGAGGTGGGTTCTCAGGAGAGGGCGGGGGGGTGGGGGGTGCGGGCCCTGGTGGGGTGAGAAGTGGGGGAGGATGTGCGGGGTCATTCAGGCGGCTCCCAGTGGGGTGGGCTCACGCTGGGCGCCCCTCTCTGTCCCTGCAGCCTGGCCGCGGTACCGGGTCGTGGGCTCCGCGGACGCCGGCCAGTACAACCTGGAGATCACGGATGCCGAGCTCTCTGACGACGCCTCGTACGAGTGCCAGGCGACGGAGGCCGCCCTGCGCTCCCGGCGGGCCAAGCTCACTGTGCTCAGTAATGCCCCCCTCCGTGCCCACAGCCCTCCTGTCTCCCTCGGGGCATCCGGCAGTCCCTCCGCTTCCCCTGCTCCCCCTTACCTCCCTTCTCCCCTGCTCCCACGCCTGCCCCCTGTCCCTCTCCCACTAGCCTTCCCTTCCATCTTCTTCTCTCAACTTCTTTTCTTCTGATTGATATATTTTTACTGATTTCAGAGAGGAAGGGAGAGGGAGAGAGAAACATCAATGATGACTGAGAACCATGGATCGGCTGCCGCCTGCACGCCCCCTTCTGGGCATGTGTCCTTCACTGGAATCGAACCCAGGACCCTTCAGGCCGCAGGCCAGCGCTCTATCCACTGAGCCACACCAGCTAGGGCGTTCTTCCAGCCTCTCTTGAAGCCAGATCCAGGTTGGAGAAAGTGGAATGGGCCGAAACTGGTTTGGCTCAGCGGTAGAGCGTTGGTCTGCGGACTGAAAGGTCCCGGGTTCGATTCCGGTCAAGGGCATGTACCTTGGTTGCGGGCACATCCCCGGTGGGGGGTGTGCAAGAGGCAGCTGGTCGATGTTTCTCTCTCATCGACGTTTCTAGCTCTCTATCTCTCTCCCTCCCTCTCTGTATAAAATCAATAAAATATATATTTTAAAAAAATTTTAAAAAAAGAAAGTGGAATGGGGCATGGCAGCTCCTGGGGGGACCTGTTGCGTGTGGGGTCTGGCATCCTGTGCCCAGGCTGTTCTCCCCACCTCTCCCGGCAGAGGGAGCTCCTCCCATTCTCTCCCACTCCGCTGTCTCCGACCCCAGAAACTGCCCCTTTGCTCCTGCTCAGCGCACTCAGCCCTTCCTCCCCTTCTCCGCCTCCTCTCTGCCCTCAGCGCTCACCTTCCTCCTCTTGTCCCCTGGGGCCTCCTCGGGCAGCAGGGGAGCAGGCCTGGAGGGCCCTGGCGGAGGCACTGGCTCTCAGCCTCCACCCCCGAGCCACAGCCCATGCCCTTCTGCAGCAGCTGCAGGGCCATTTCCATGCTGATGGGCCTCTCCCCACTCAGGGCCAGAGTGTCCTGCTCCACTGCCGGCCTCTCTTTTTAAAAAATTATATATTTATTGATTTCAGACAGGAAGGAAGAGGGAGAAAGAGAAGAATCAATGATAAGAATCATTCATTGATCGGCTGTCTCCTGCTCATCCCCTACTGGGGATTGAGCCCGCAACCTGGGTATGTGGCCTTGGCCGGAATGGAACCTGGGACCGCTCAGTCCGCAGGCCGACGCTCTATCCACTGAGCCACACCGGCCGGGCCATGCCCGGCTTCTCTTTCAGGACCTCCGGCCCCACCATCTTTCTGTTCCCTCACGCTCCGTGGCTCTCCCTGGGCCTCCGCCTCTCGTGTTTCTGTCTCTGCCTCTCCTTCCCACCTGCCTGCGACCCTCCGACCCTCCCTCTGTCTTCCTCTTTGTATTCCGCCGGCCCCTCCCTTCCGCCTGCCTCTGTTTGATCTGCCCGCTCCCTCTCCTCCCTCCTCTAACCAGAGCTCATTGAAGTCGGAAGGCCCAGGAGGGTAGGAGGAAGGAGGCAGTGAGGAGAGGAGCAGAGGAGCGAGCTCGAACACCAGGAAGCTTTTCCCGGGGTTGGGGGAGGCTTGCGAATCCTTTGAGTATGGCAGGCAGAGCCCCCGGAGGGGGTCAGGAGATCTGGGCCGTTTTCTGCACCGAGCGTCAGGAGAGGTCACAACCTCTGGACAGTAGTTTTCTTTCTTTCTTTTTCTTTCCTTTTTTCTTTTTTTAAAATATATTTTATTGATTTTTCACAGAGAGGAAGGGAGAGAGGGAGAGAGCTAGAAACATCGATGAGAGAGAAACACCGACCAGCTGCCTCCTGCACACCCCCCACCAGGGATGTACCCGCAACCAATGTACATTGCCCCTGACTGGAATCGAACCCGGGACCCTTTGGTCCACAGGCTGACGCTCCATCCACTGAGCCTAACTGGTCCTGGCAAGACGGTAGTTTTCTTAGGAGCTGTGAGCGTGGGGTCTGGGCGAACCGGAGAGGAAGCCCACAGCCGGGACTGTTGGCTGCAGAGGCCCTGCAGGATCAGGACTGAAGGACGGTGGCGGGGGACTTGCTTTTCCTCTCTGGAGAGGACGGAGTGGGGAGAATGCGCGAGGGGCAGGCCTGAGATTGGGGGCCGGCGTTAGTCGGCCGCCAGGGGTGGGCGTGGGAAGATGAGACGCCATCTTCCATCCCTGGTTAGAGGGTGTGAGCCCCACGCTGGAGCAGGCATTCCAGGGGGATTTGGGCTTCTGTTCCCCTCTCTGACGCCTGTGTTAGGTGCTGGCACAGGTGTCCCGGAGAGCTCCCGTCCCAATTAGAAGGTCTGATTACCTCCCTTCCCTTTCCCTCCCTACCCGAGCACTACAGGAATAAAGACAGATGAAGAAAGGCCAACCAAACCCCTAGACATGGCAGGGCCAGGACTTCCCTTGGTATCCAGAGGCTTGGTTCAATCCAGGAAGGCTTCCTGGAAGAGGAGACTATAAACGAGAGCCCTGCAGGGGGGAATCACTTGTTAAAAAGCTTGCAAGCCAGTGAGGCACATGAGTGGGAGAGCGGACTGGCCTGTGGGGAGGGCAGGGCTGGTGCTGAGGGTGTGGACCTTTGTAGCCATCTGGGCGACTTGGGCAGGGGAGGCGAGCAGGAACAGGCCCCAGGCATAAAGGGGAAAGGTTAGTCTGACCGCTTCCTTTCCCTCCTTGTCTCTCTCCAATTCTCAAACTACCTGCCCGCCCGGGTCTCAGGGAGGCGACGAGAAGGCAGGACATTCCTCACGTCCTTCCCCGCTGACCTGCGTAGACGCAGCTTCTGCTCCTGGCAACCTGGGGCCCGGACAGGGGGCGGGACGGGGTCAGGTGTGGACGGTGTCCCGTGCCCGGGACCAGCCTCCCTGCCCGGGGCTGGCCTCCAGCCCCCCCCGTCAGCAGCCAGGCCCCTCCGTGCTCTCTCCTCCAGCCCCATCCAGGCTGCCTCTTCACGGATGGCCTTTTTGCCTTCCCGCAGTGAGGCTTTGAAAGCTGCCTTCCACGCCCTGAAGGCAGACAGACACGACATCACCTCCATCCGCAGACCTACCTCCTCCTCCTCCTCCTTCACACCGTGACGGGCTCAGCGGGCCCGGCCCTCCAGCTCAGACCTCTGCTCACCTCCCTGAGCCTCCGCACCTCCTCTGTAGCTTGGGAGTCGTGGCATTTGCCATGAGAGGAGTAATGACATACGTGTGTCATTAATGAGGGTTCAGTGACATCATATGCACGAGGCACTGTGACCCCTGATGAGCACTCAGTGGAGATGGCCGTGTTCCCCGAGGCCGTCACATTCCTGACCTCAGACCTCACTTCCCTTCCCGCTAACAGCCCCAGGGAGTAGGTGTCAGAGTTCTTTTGTTTCTGGTGCCCTGACCGGACTCGAACCTGCGACCCCTTTGGTGCACAGGCAACGCTCAGCCCACGGAGCCACACCAGCCAGGGCAGAATGTTCTTTTTTCAATTATACAGACAAGGAAACTGAGGCCACCGACACGTACACATGGATATGCAAATTGGTCACGCATCATAAAAACTATTCGTAAACAGACAGGTGCTGTCTCGCCGAGGGCTGATCATACACGTTCACAATCTCTTTCTCTTGGCCCCAGATTCGCAGGGAAAGGTGGGCGAGTGGCAGGTGCCAAATGGGCCATCTTCCCGAAGGGCCCCTGATGCAGGGGGGGAGGGAGAGCCGGGGGGAAGAGAAGCCGCTCACAGGAGGGGCTCCTGTGTCTGGAGTGTCCCTCACCCCCTGGCCCACACCCCGGACGCCAGGGCCTGGGCGCAGCCAGCACCTCCCTCCGGGACATGATGGCCGGTGTGTCCTGCGCGGGCCCAGGCGGAGCAGGAGACCCTGAGTGGCAGCTCTCTGTCTGTCTGCCCACTTTCCTCTTCCACCGTTTCCCAATCTGCCCCCATCCAGCACGGGGCCCGGGTACCCCACAGAGCAAAGAGGAGAAGCCAGGCAGTCCGTGGGTGACTCGCTAGCCCCGTGGTCGGCAAACTGCGGCTCGAGAGCCACCCGCGGCTCTTTGGCCCCTTGAGTGTGGCTCTTCCACAAAATACCGCGGCCTGGGCCGGTCTATGCTGAAGAAGTGGCGTTAGAAGAAGCTGACGTTTAAAAAATGTGGCTCTCCAAAGAAATTCCAATCGTTGTACTGTTGCTATCTGGCTCTGTGGACGAATGAGTTTGCTGACCACTGGGCTACCCAGTAAAACGAACAGGTACCCGGACTCCCGGGCCCCGCACAGCCCAGCCCACACCCAGGGCCCCATGACCTCCGTGCGGCCCCAGAGCAGGCCTGCCATGTCTCTGCTGAAGAAACGGAGGCTCAGTGACTGAGTGGCTCACCTGAGATTGTGAGAGAAGTAACAGAGGCGCCAGGGTCAGGACCGGGCAGCGGGTTCTCCGTGCTCTCCCTCTGCCGCTCTGCATGCGCGAGGGGGAGGGCTCTGGGACAGACTCCTCTGCTGGAGCTGTGGCCCGGGGACCAGCGGTCCCTAAACTGTCGTCCCGCCCAGCCCTGACTCCAGTTCCCTCAGCCCCTCCGAGTCTTTCCCAGCAAACGACAAGCAAACCCTTTGCGTTTCTGGCCCCGTGAGCACCAGGTGGACCAGAAAGGTTGTGATCAAAATGTGTCCGCCTGTCTCTCGTCAGTAGCGTACTCAGTGACTCAGGGAACGGCCCCAGCACCTGCCCACCACCCAGCTCGGCTGTAAGACAAAAGCAGCAGCAGTCCCTGCCCGCAGGATTGTGGGCCCATTCACCTGAGCAGGTGGAGGGCTGTGGGGACAGCACCGGGAGGGGGGTCCCCGATTGCCTGCATCTGTGTCTGAAGCACTTAATGAGAGCCTGCTTCAGCACATGCTGGGCACGGAGCTGTGAGCATCAGTGAGACTGGCTCTGCTTTCCTGGGAATAAGGATCCTGGTGGGTGGAGTGTGGATAGTCAACATCGGTGACCCAAGCACAGGGGCCTGGTGGGAGGGGCTCTGGGTGGCTGCCGCAGACCACGAGGTGATGGTGGGGGGCAGGGGAAAGGCCTTGTGCGGCAGGAAGGATACAGTCAGGATGGGTAGCCCTTCAGCAGGAAGGAAAGGAGCGAGAGATGAGGACGTGAGCAGGAGGAGCCCTGAGCAGCAGGCTGAGGTGCTGGACCTCAGGAGGGGCCCAGACTTGGGAGGGAGTGACCTGCCGGCTGTGATGAATGGGCCAGAGCCACAGGGACGGAGTCAGGAGCCACTGGGGACCTGCTGTAGCAGACTCCCCCTCTGGCTGCCCCAGGGCAGAAGAACAGATAGCGGGGAATGGACAGAAGGAAGAAAATGCAGAGGTGAGAGGTGGCATCTTTCTGTGCCAGGCCACCACTACCCTTCTTTCTGCCCACCCCCCCACCCCCCATCCATAGGAGCTGGACTCAAACCCTGAGCTAGCCCCGCGCTTTCCTGACTTGAGGCCACTCCCCTCATCTGTACGTAGCCTTGAGAATGGCAGATATGGTATCAGAATACGGCCCAGGCTGTAAGAATGGCTGAAGGAGGGGAGGAAGCTGTAAGCAGAGGGAGGGCCTTGGGTGAAGCCACAGGAAGGCACCGGTGGAGTGACCACCATTTTGGGGGTGCCCGTGGCACCGCCTCCCCCAGGCCGGACGCACCAGGAGAGGGATGCCTCCGGGGCAGGGGTTTGGCCGTCAGGGCAGTGCCGGCCCCTGGCCTGACGGCTCCGCTCTCTCCCGCAGTCCCCCCGGAGGACACCAGGATCGACGGGGGCCCCGTGCTTCTGCTGCAAGCGGGCATCCCCCACAACCTCACCTGCCGCGCCTTCAGTGCCAAGCCCGCGGCCACCATCACCTGGTTCCGGGACGGGGCGCAGCAGGAGGGCGCCGTGGCCAGCACGGTGAGACCCGCACGCTCCCACCCCCTCCCGGGCCTCCTCCCAGGTCACCTGTCCCTCCTGGGGCTGACGCGGATGCAGACAGGGAAGGGGTCTTAAGGGTCATCTGGGCCAACCGTGTTGTTATGTGATTGGGAACACAGAGGCCCAGAGAAGAGAAACGAGTTCCCAGGTTCATGGTGCCATTCTGAGCAGAGACCACGAACAGTGGTCAGAACAGCGACGCCAGGAAACACTCCCTCTGTGTGGGCATGTGGATGCTGGCTCTCTGTGGACAGCGATTCTGGCCCTCCCAGGAGTTTCAGGAGTTAGGTGTTCTGTCTAGCTCACAGCAAGGACGCTGATGGTCAGAGGTGGAGAGCCTTGCCCCAGGCCACACAGCTGGCGTGCGGCAGAGCTCTGCCTGCCCTGCCCCTCCACCTCCTTCCCAGCCTCTGGCTGGCTCAGGCTGAGGAGGCAGGGACACCCTGTCCGCTTCAGGGCTGAGCCTGTGGCGAGAGAGGCAACGAGCGACTTGCCCGGGATCACCGGGCAGAGTTCTCGGGGATCTCCTGTTCGGAGTCCCTTCTGCAGCTGCTGGCAAGCATGTGTGTGCCCAGCCCTTTGCCAGGCGCGGCAGCAGACACCGCCCGCGGAGACACACTCAGTGTGCCTGTGAGTGAGACCGGCCCCAGGGCGAGCAGGGTTAGCTCTGCCCCTGACACCTTGGGCAGCTCACCTCTCCTTGGCCTCAGGCTCACCTTTTGACAAATGAGAATTTGGCCTGGGTGGTGCTTAACGCTTTCGCCACCAAGAACTCTGTTCCTTTCCTCCTTCTGGGCTCCATGCTGTGAAATACTTTGGCAACCAAGCAAGCTGACTTGTTAGTGGCATTTGGTCGGCCCCCCTCCTTGACATTCATGAGAGACCTGGCTCTGCCAGGCCGCAGGGCAGCCCCAGGAGAGGGGTGTGTAGCTTCGGCTCCTGGCCTGGCATGCCTTGAGCAGCCTGCAGTAGGACAGCCCCAGGGCTCTGAGCCTCAGAGTCGGTCTGATGGGTGTGAGGCTTAGGGCCTGTGAGCTCATTCCCTGCCCTCAAGGGGTTCATGGACCAGCAGGAGAGACCCAACTCGGAAACACTCCAGCCCAGTGCCCAAGGGCAGGGCAGAACGTGCCCAGAGCAGCGCGCAGGACAGACTGTCTGCGGGGGGCACAGGTTCAGGCCCGGAGAGTCCTGGGGGCTGAGGTGGCCGAGGAAGACTTAGCAGAAGAGGAGGGATTAGAGCTGGACTCAGAGAATTCCAGGAATCAAGCTCCACCACAACCGTGAGGCGGAGTGTGCAGCACACAGAATTGGCTCTGGTTAAACGATGGACATGAGTTAGTGTGACGTGTCAATATTGGCTGTGACACACAGATCACACTAAAGGGTCATGTTAATAACAGGGAAACTGGGGTGAGGGAGGAGGGCACATGGGCATGCTCTTTCAAAAAAATTTGTTTTTGGTAAATTTGAAACTTTTCTAAAAAAACGAAATCTACCAATTAAAGACAAAACAAAACCCAAGGAGAGGTGGGGGCTGGGGACGGGGTGAGCTGAGTCCGCCCTCCTGAGAGTAGGGAGGGGCTCTCAGCCTGACGCCGCCCCCCCCGGCCCCCCCAGGAGCTGCTGAAGGACGGGAAGCGGGAGACCACCGTCAGCCAGCTGCTCATCAACCCCACGGACCTGGACATCGGGCGCGTCTTCACCTGCCGCAGCGCCAACGAGGCCGTCCCCAGCGGCAGGGAGACCTCCATCGAGCTGGATGTGCACCGTGAGCTGGGGCCGGAGGGGAGGGGGTGTGTGAGGGGGGGACGGGGAGAGAGGGGAGAGCAGGGTCGGGGAGGGCAGAGAGGGGAGATGTGAGCACTGCAGAGGAGTCAGCAGAATCCTCCGAGGGCCCAGGACAGGCTCACTGTCTGCCTTTGTGCCGGCTCCCAGATTTGACCCAGGGGCGCTGGGGACTGGTGAAAAGGCATCAGCGAGGAGTCGAGCCGTTCCTGGGTCTAAACCAGAGTGTAGTTTTGGGCAATGATGTAATCTCCCCGTGCCTCAGTTTCCAATTCTGTATGCCTGCAGAAAACAAATGCAGGCATACAATTCCTTACCCAAAACTCCACAAACTAACAGATTTTGGATAAGATTCGTTATCCGAAACCTCAACCGAGGCTCTTCGCAGTCTTACTCGGAACAGCCATGGGTTTCGCTGCAGAGGGATTAGTGTAGGTGGCCACGGGTGTTGCCGGACCTGCTGGAGGCCTTGCGTGGTAAACAGTCCATGCACACTGTTACCTTTCTAAGATTTGAAAAATTCTCAGTTCTGAAACACACAGTTTCAGCGGTTTCAGATAAGGAATGTGGACCTGTGCCGCTTCTCAGGGTTGTGAGCATTCAGTGAGGTATAGTGTAAGAGCTTCTAGCGTGGAGTCTGCCAGCTGGTATGTGCTCCATGAATGACCTCTGCCCTGGGTAGGGTTGGATCTGGGCAGCCATAGAGAAATGCCCCGCCCCGAGCCCTCTTAATGAGCCAGGGGGGCCCACGCTGACATCTAGTGGCCACCGCTGGCCTTTACACCCATTGGCTAATCTGTCCCTTTGGCATCATCCTTGGTGGTCACTCCAGATGGCCCCCTAGAGTCCGCGGCGGGCTGTGGGTAAAGATGGAGACAGGGGTATTTATTGGAGCGGGTACCCTGCAAACGCAGACTCCCAGGCCACTGTGCACGGTGCCCGAGGGGATGTGCCGGGGAGGGAGACGGAAACCTGGGAACAGAAAAGGCCCTGACTTCGCGTCCGCTGCTTTGCAGACCCTCCCACGGTGACCCTGTCCATCGAGCCACAGACGGTGCAGGAGGGCGAACGCGTTGTCTTTACGTGCCAGGCCACAGCCAACCCCGAGATCCTGGGCTACAGGTGTGCGGCGCAGGGCGTGGGCACCCGGGGGAGGGCCGTGCCGCTGGGGGTGGTGAGAGGCTCCTAACCTCTCCTCCCCCACCCCCCACCCTCCCACCCCCCGTGCTGTCTCTTCCCCCAGATGGGCCAAGGGCGGCTTCTCCATTGAAGATGCCCACGAGAGTCGCTATGAGACGAATGTCGACTATTCCTTCTTCACGGAGCCTGTGTCCTGTGAGGTTTACAACAAAGTGGGCAGCACCAATGTCAGCACTTTGGTGAATGTCCATTGTGAGTGGCTGCAAGGGCAGGGGCAGGGGCAGGGGTGGGACACGGGGCGGAGGGAGGGGTGGGACATGGGGCGGAGCCTGGGTGGAGCTGGGAGGCTCCATGAAGCTGAGGAGGTAGGGAAGAAACGCAGGCAGGTGGCAGGGCAGGAGAAAGGAGAGGAGGAGGCTGAGGGGAGCTCACCCCGTGACACGAGACCCTAACGACCCGCTGCCTCCACCTCAGTCGCCCCCCGGATTGTGGTTGACCCTAAACCTACGACGACGGACATTGGCTCTGACGTGACGCTCACCTGTGTCTGGGTTGGGAATCCCCCCCTCACCCTCACCTGGACCAAGAAGGACTCCAACATGGTAAGCCCCTGACCGCTCCTCCCGGTGCTGGGAGGACGGAGCTGTCGAGGGAGGGCCGGCATGAGTTTTCAAGTTGAACTTGGGATATTTCTAAGAAATTGAGACTGAGAGGACAAGGCCGGTTCCTGCGATGACCCCCACCCCTCCTCCAGGGGAGGGCGTGCTGGCGTGTGCGTGTGTGTGTGTGTGTGTGTGTGTGTGTGTGTGGAGGGGGCGGGCCTGAGACAGGCTGTGGGCTGGGGGGGATGTGGTGAGTGCCGCATCGGAAGGTGGGGCTGGAGAGGTCACGAGGGGGGAAAGGCTGAATTCACAGCCCTCCAGAGACCGGACTGAACGGTTTGGGCAGAAGAGGGACTTCAGGGTGGAACTGTCAGGTCATCCGGGAGGCGGTCTCCTCGGTGACCTCATTCTCCGGCCACCTGCCGCCGTCCACCCGTGCGAGCTGGTGTTGAACGCCAGCCTGGTTAGAGCTGGGGGAGGGACCAGACTGACTCCTGGCCCCGTCTCCCTGCTGGGCATTCACCTGTGGCCCTTCCTGCTTTCTCTCCACTACGTCCAATGCGGGCCCCGGACCTAGGGGCCCAGGCCTCCTGGCTCCCCACCCGAGGCTGCTCTCTCTGCCCAGGTCCTGAGCAACAGCAACCAGCTGCTGCTGAAGTCGGTGACCCAGGCGGACGCCGGCACCTACACCTGCCGGGCCATCGTGCCCCGCATCGGAGTGGCCGAGCGGGAGGTGCCGCTCTACGTCAATGGTGAGCGGCCCGAGGGGCGGGGCTGGGCCTGGGGGCTGGGCTGGGCCTGGGGGGGGGGCAGGGCTGGGCGGGGGGGGCAGGGCCTGGGGGCGGGGCCTGGGTCTGGGGGGCGGGGCTGGGCCTGGGGGGGCCAGGGCTGGGCCATGGCGCGGGGGCAGGGCTGGGGCAGGGGGGGTCAGGGCTTGGCCTGGGGGGAGCAGGGCTGGGCCTGGGGGAGGCAGGGCTGGGGCTGGGGGGGGGGCAGGGCTGGGCCTGGGGGGGGACAGGGCCTGGGCCTGGGGGGCAGGCGCTGGCCTGGACCCTGACTGCGCCTTCTGCTCCCAGGGCCCCCCATTATCTCCAGCGAGGCCGTGCAGTACGCCGTGCGGGGGGACGGCGGCAAGGTGGAGTGCTTCATCGGGAGCACGCCCCCCCCAGATCGCATTGTGAGTGTGGGCGCCCCCCCGGGGCGTGGGCAGTGGGCAGTGGGCAGTGGGCAGTGGGCGCCTGCTCTCTGCTCGCTCAGTCTCCTCCGCTCTCTGTCCTGCTCCTACTCCTCTGCTTCCGATCCTCCAACTTCAGTCCCTCCGTCCCTTTCCTCGCTCTGTCCCACCACCTCTGACGTGTGTGACCCTGAGCAAATTGCTTTGCTCCTCAGTGTTTGACCCTCAGTGTCACCCTAACACGGAGCACGTGACAAGCAGCAGGAGCAGCAGGGGTGGAAGGCCAGGGGGCGACCGCGAGAGGTTCACTGTCAGTTTTTAGTGGATTTCAGAAAGAGAGAAGGACATGGAAACATCAACGATGAGAGAGAATCATTGATCGGTTGCCTCCTGCCCACCTCACACTAGGGATCGAGCCTGCATCTTGCATGTGCCCTGCTGGGAATCGAACCTATAACCTGCTGGTTCATAGGTCAGTGCTCAACCACTGAGCCACTCTTGCTCTCCTCCCTCCCCTCCTTCCTTTCTTCCTGATCTTTCCTTGCTCCCTCCTCTTCCTCTCCCTTCAGCCCTGCCCAGCAGCTCTCCTTCCCGCCCCGGCCCACAGCCATTCCCCTCCCTTCTCCTTGGCTCTGCACCGGCTCCTGCACCACCCCCTCCCCTCCTCTCTCCTCTTCCCCACACCACGAGCCATTAATTCCTGCCGTGGCCATTAACCGTCAAACCCCTCATCACATTTAATAACCATTTGGCTGCCTGCAGGGCTGCCCAGGGACACTTCATTACCACGGCTGCCGAGCCGGAGTGCCCCGCTCCCGGGGGCCGGTTCTCAGCCACACCACCTTCACGCCCTCCTCGGGGGAGGGGACGCACGGGGGCTGCCCTCCGGGAGCTGGGGGGGGGGGAGCCCGGACCCCCTCTCCTGTGGCAGCTCTGGGCCATCATGAGCGTCTGTGGCTGCGTCTCCCACGGCGGCAGCAGGTTAGCGTGCTGCTGGGTCTGGTTAGGGTGGGACTGACGACTGGCGAATGTGGAGTGTTTTCCAGTCCGGTCCTCTCCCTTCCCAGGTGAGGAACAGCCCGGAGAGGGGAGGGAGGCCACACCGGGACTCGAAGGGAGCACCGTGTTCTTGACCCCCGCTCCCCCTACCCCCCCAGGGCTTTATCTGCAACATCAGGGGTTCCCAACCCGTGCGCCCACGTCACACACACCACAGGGACCCTTATAAACAGGCTCCGCCCTGGCTGGTGGCTCAGTCGGGTGGAGCGTTGGCCCGCACACCAAGAGTTTACGGGTTTGCCCTAACCGGTTTGGCTCAATGGATAGAGCGCCGGCCTGCGGACTGAAGGGTCCTGGGTTCGATTCCGGCCAAGGGCACATGCCTGGGTTGCAGGCACATCCCAGTAGGGAGTGCGCAGGAGTCAGCCGATCCATGGTTCTCTCTCATCATTGATGTTTCTAACTCTCTCCCTCTCCCTTCCTCTCTGTAAAAAAAATCAATAAAATATATTAAAAAAATTAAAAAAGAATTTACGGGTTTGATCCCTGGTAGGGACACATGGGAGGCAACCGATCGAAGTTTCTCTCTCTCACCAGTGTTTCTCTCTCTCTTCCCTCTCTAAAAATCCATGGACAGATTCCTGGGTGAGGATTAAAAAAAAAAGGGAGGGGGAGATTCCTATTTAGGAAATAAGTCCCAGGAACGGGCATTTCGAAGGGCGTCCCTGGCTATGTCCGAGAGCCTCTGGCGTGCGCCTGTCGTGTGTCCGAGTGCCTCTGGCGTGTGCCTGTCATGTGTCCAAGAGCCTCTGGCGTGCACCTGTCGTGTGTCCGAGTGCCTCTGGCGTGCACCTGCCGTGTGTCCGAGTGCCTCTGGCGTGCGCCTGTCATGTGTCCGAGTGCCCCTGGCGTGCGCCTGTCGTGTGTCCGAGAGCCTCTGGCGTGCGCCTGTCGTGTGTCCGAGAGCCTCTGGCGTACGCCTGTCGTGTGTGGGAGCCGCTGCTTCTCCTGGACTGGGGGCTCCGTGCCCAGGTCTGAGGCGGAGGCTGAGAGTGACCAGGCTCGCTGCGGGGTGTGTGGGGCCGGGCCGCTGGCGCTCTGGGCACAGGCCTTGCAGGAGGTGAGGTGCTCCTCCCTCCCGCCCCTCTCTCACCCCCGCCCTCCCCCCCGCAGGCGTGGGCCTGGAAGGAGAACTTCCTGGAGGTGGGCACCCTGGAGCGCTACACGGTGGAGAGGACCAACTCGGGCAGCGGCGTGCTGTCCACGCTCACCATCAACAACGTCATGGAGGCCGACTTCCAGACCCACTACAACTGCACGGCCTGGAACAGCTTCGGCCCGGGCACCGCCATCATCCAGCTGGAGGAGCGAGGTGACCGCCTGGGGCCCCGCTCCCTCCTCTCTCCGGGGCTGCGCTCGGGGGGACCCCCGGCCTGGGCCTCCCCACCGGAAGCTGGCCTATTGCTCGGCGGGGAAACCCACTGACTTTCTGAGACGTTTGTTGTGCGTCTGTTACATGCCAGGCCCCGTGCGAGGGGCTGAGGGACCCATGTGCACGCGGTCCCTGCCCTCGGGACCCAGGTTAGTGGAAGGGCTTAGCCGGTGGCAGCAAATGGCTTCTGCTGGAGAGATGGCGAGTGATCTGTGAAAGGGAGCGGCCTGCCTCACTGGGAGGGTGTGAGGGTTACCCGAGAGTGTTCATTAAATGCCTGGCACATGACGGAGGCCAGGAGTTCGGGTTCCTCACCTCTTCAAGGATCCTTAGTCTGATGGGAGACACATCCCCCCCTGAGGTACTTCTAGTATAATAATAGCAGACATTACCTTTGCCTTTTTTTGGAAGTTCCCACATCTGAAGAGGGAAAAGGCTTTTATATATATATATTAGAGGCCCGGTGCACAAAATTCATGCACAGGCTGGGGGTGGGGTGTCCCTTAGCCCTGCCTGCACTCTCTCCCATCTGGGACCCCTTGAGGGATGTCCGACTGCCCATTTAAGCCCAATCCCACCAGGATTCACAGTCCGGGACTGCTGGCTCCCAACTGCTCACCTGCCTGCCTGCCTGATTGACCCTTACGCTTGTGCCTGCCAGCCTGATCATCCCTTCACCACTCCCTTACCAGCCTGATCAACACCTAACTGCTCCTCTGCTAGCCCAGTCACCCCTAACTGCCCTCCCCTGCAGGCCAGGTCCCCCTCAACTGCCCTCCCCTGCAGGCCTGGTCCCTCCCCCCACCCAACTGCCCTCCCTTGCAGGCCTGGTCACTCTCAACTGCCCTCCCCTGCCGGCCATCTTGTAGTGGCCATCTTGGGTCCACATAGGGGAGGCCATTGTGTGTGTATGTGTGTGTGTGTGTGTTGGAGTGATGGTTAATTTGCATGTTACTCTTTTATTAGAAAGGACTAGAGGCTTGATGCACGAAATTCCTGCAAGGGGCTCGGCCCCAGTGCAGGCCTCTGCCTCGGCCCCCCAGCATTGCCAAAGCTTTGTCTGGGAAGTCGTCTGGTCTAATTAGCATATTACTCTGTTATTCTTTTTTACATATAAACACACACACACACACACACACACACACACATATATATAACTAGCCATTTGATATGGGAGATGGGAATAACGGGACCCATCAGTTCTCAGCTGAGGGTGCCCGCCAGGAGGTGGTGGAGGAAGAGAGTAGGAGTAAGGCAGAGCTCCCCAAGCCAGGCTCCGAAGGGGAGGGGCCATGACCCACCCAGGACTTCCAGGAGAGAGAGAGCTGGCGTCTGAGTCCCAGGTGCTTCTCAGCCCCGGAGGCGGGGAGACAAGGTGGGCTGTTGGGGTTCTGGTGGGTGGGTGGGTGCCCAGGGGGCCTTCGCGATGCTGAGGTGGCAAAGAGGTCGGAACACATGCAGCCGATGGGAGAGTTTAGAGACGGCTGACCTCACACGGCCCAGCCAGGCGGGAGAGACCAGGGCTCATAGGAAGGTGGGACAGGAGAGGGACAGACGGACCACCAAGGCCAGGGTTGGGGGGATGCCCCAGCAGCTAGGATATGGTATCACCACGCCCTCCACTCTGATCAGGAGTAAGCTCTGGCCCAAACCCACACACAATGCAGGCCTTCCTCTACCACCCCACCTTGTCCTAAAGCAACCCGAGCACAATCCGGGGTGAGGAAGGGGGGAGGGGGACTGCGGCTGTGGCCAGCCTGGTCCTCGGCCAGCACAGAGCTCAGAGCCCGAGAGGCGGGCTCCGTCCTTACCCCCTCTCCTCTCCCGTCTGCAGAGGTGCTGCCTGTGGGCATCATCGCGGGAGCCACCATCGGGGCCGGCATCCTGCTCACCTTCTCCCTCATCGCCCTCGTGTTCTTCCTCTACCGGCGGCGCAAAGGCAGTGAGTATGGCCGTGGGCAGGGCCTCCCCGCCCGCCCCGGCTCCGGCGGCCGGCCTCGCTCCCAGGGGCCCGAGTCCAGTGGCGGGACCTCGCTCCCAGGGGCCCGGGGGGTGGCCATTGTGCTTCCCAGCCAAGGCGGGTCCGGGAACCAGCCCTTTGGGGCTGGCAGTGAGCGCCCAGGCCGTCTCCCCTGTCCCAGGTCGCAAGGACGTGACCCTCAGGAAGCTGGACATCAAGGTGGAGACCGTGAACCGGGAGCCGCTCACCATGCACTCTGACCGGGAGGACGACACCGCCAGCGTCTCCACGGCCACCCGCGTCATGAAAGCCATCTACTCAGTAAGGGCCCGCCCTGCCCTGGCCCCCTCCCTCCCTTCGTTCTCCAATAACCGCTGTCCCTGGCTCCTCCTTCGGTCAGCTCCTCCAACAGCCCTGGCACCGAGTTCAAATCCAGCCTTGGTCCGCACACACGCATATGCACACATGTTCACGCATGTTCACAACATGCTCACACGCCCTCCAGGCGGATTTCCCGCCACCAGAGGCTGGGCAGGCGGGCCACCCCTAGACTTCCTTTGTCCCATCCTTTTTTTTTCTTTTTTCTTTTTTTTTAATGTATTTTATTGATCTTTTTATAGAGAGGAAGGGAGAGGGATAGAGAGCTATAATAGAAACATTGATGAGAAACATCGACCAGCTGCCTCTCACACACCCCCTAATGGGGATGTGCCTGCAACCAAGGTACATGCCCTTGACCGGAATCGAACCTGGGACCTTTCAGTCTGCAGGTCGACGCTCTATCCAATGAGCCAAGCCGATTTCGGCTGCCCCATCCTTTCCCTGCAGAGTCAGAACTGGAAACCCCTGGGACTTTTCACATCTGACTGCCTCACGGCTGGATCCCTGAGAGGGGCAATGGCCCGGCCCTGGTCACGTGGTGTGTCAGGGACAGAACTGTGCCAGGGCCAGGTCCCTGGCCTCTCCACCACATCTCCAGTCTTCGCTGGGAGGGGGCACAGCCTCAAGCCCACCCAGGACCTGGCCTTTCCCACTGAGGGTGGCCTCAGGGTGTGGGGAGGGGTGCGTGGGGGTAAGAGCGGACTCCTAAGGCCCACACTCCTGCTGCTCTGCAGTCCTTCAAGGACGACGTGGACTTGAAGCAGGATCTGCGCTGTGACACCCTCGACACCCGGGAGGAGTATGAAATGAAGGTGGGAAGCGGGAAGGGGGTACGGGGGGGGGGGGCTGTCATAGGGTCCTGAGTGCTGAGATGGGAAGGAGGGCAGGTCGGGAGGGAGGGGTGGGGTGTGTCTTAGGGTCCTGGGTGCTGAGGATGGGAAAAAGGGCAGGTCTGGAGGGAGGGGCAGAGGGCGGTGGGGGGGTGGTGTCGTAGGGTCCTGGGTGCTGAGGATGGGAAGGAGGGGAGGTTGGGAGGGAGGGGCAGAGGGGGATGGGGGGTGGTGTTGTAGGGTCCTGGGTGCTGAGGATGGGAAGGAGGGCAGGTCTGGAGGGAGGGGCAGAGGGGGTTTAGGGGGGGGATGGTGTCGTAGGGTCCTGGGTGCTGAGGATGAGGGCAGGTTGGGGAGGGAGGGGCAGAGGGGGGTGGGGGGGGATGGTGTCGTAGGGTCCTGGGTGCTGAGGATGGGAAGGAGGGCAGGGAGGGAGGGAGGGGGGTACGGGGGTGGGGAGGGTGTCATAGGGTCCTGGGTGCTGAGGATGAGGGCAGGTCGGGAGGGAGGGGGAAGGCCAGGAGGCCTGAAGGAGCCCAGGAGGCAGGAGGTATTTGCTGGGAGCACAGGGGCGAGCCCAGGAAGCCCCGAGGGGGGGCCACAGCGAGGTGGGACCCCGCCACCAGGGGGCACGGCCTCACCCGCCCCTCTCCCCGCCCAGGACCCCACCAACGGCTACTACAACGTGCGCGCCCACGAGGACCGGCCGGCCTCGCGCACGGTGCTCTACGCCGACTACCGCGCGCCCGGGC
This sequence comes from Pipistrellus nathusii, assembly GCA_963693515.1. Classification (NCBI taxonomy): domain Eukaryota; kingdom Metazoa; phylum Chordata; class Mammalia; order Chiroptera; family Vespertilionidae; genus Pipistrellus; species Pipistrellus nathusii. Next base: position 34,686,471 of record OY882875.1, on the reverse strand, counting down.
CCGCGCGCTTCGACGGCCGCCCGGCCTCGCGCCTCTCGCACTCGAGCGGCTACGCGCAGCTCAGCTCCTACGGCCGCGCGCCCGCCGCCGACTTCCCCGAGCCCGCGCCCGCCGCGCCCGCCGCCGACACGGCCAGCCAGCTGTCCTACGACAACTACGACAAGTTCGGCGCCCACCCGTTCCCCGGGGCCGCGGGCTACCCCACCTACCGGCTGGGCTACCCGCAGGCGCCCGCCGGCCTGGAGCGGACCCCCTTCGAGGCCTACGACCCCATCGGCAAGTTCGCCACGGCCACGCGCTTCTCCTACACGTCGCAGCACTCGGACTTCGGGCAGCGCTTCCAGCAGCGCATGCAGACGCACGTGTAGCCGGCAGGGGGCGCTCTGCGGGCGGAGGGCAGCTCTGCGGGCGGCAGGGGGTGCTCTGCGGGCAGAGGAGGAGCGGCCCCCTGATATTCAGGGGTGCTGCTCGCCCGCCGCTCCTGTCCCCAACCATCCAACCTCCCTCCTTCCGCCTGGCAGGTGCGGGGACAGGTTTCCCCCCCGAAACACCCACCTGAGGTGCTTGCTCTGTGCTGCCCAGCCTCCTGGGCCTGCGCTTCCCTCCTCTGGAGGGTGGGGCTGGGAAGGGGAAGGTCGTGGAGAGCAGAGGGGGCACTTTTTGGCATTCCTATCCCTTCCTGTCCCGCCCTCTGGTCTCCCAGGACGGGGATCGGGGTTCATGTGGGAGGGGGTCGGCTGTGGCCTCGGGGGCCGCATGCAGTCTAGGGGTGAGTGTTGGCGCTGGCACATAGAGGTGGGAACAGGATGGCCTGGCCAGTCCTCTGTCATCTGCATTCATACCCCGGTGTACCCCCTTCCTTCCTCGGGACTGCAGAAGGTCCTGGGGTTTATTTGACCTTGGCCTAGAGAACAGCCCTGGCACCGAGTTCAAATCCAGCCCTCCTCCAGGGAGATGAAAATGCCCGCCCTCCTGGCTGCCCGCTGCGGACGCCCGTCTGTCAGTCTGCAGAGGGATCAGGCTGCCCCCCTTACCTTCTCTGTGCGGGGCTGGCCAGCCATGTCAGGGCTCATGGTGGAAGAAGGAAAGGCCAGGAACCACGTCCTGACTCACCAGCAAGACGACTGTCTGTGACGCAGCCGTTTGCAGAAGCCACGCTAGGGGTGCCCACCCTAGCCTTTCTCTCCCCAGTCTGCCCCCCTTCCTGCCTGGGGAGGTGTGGTGAGAGGGTAGGAGTCTTATAGGCTATTTTTTCAAAGAAAAAACAAAACAAAAAAACCCTCCCCAATAACAATAAACATCTCATTTTGGGGGGGGGGGGGGGAGTAACAATAAAGCTGTAGGGATTCCCCCGCCCGAATACCAGTCCTGGTGAGAAGGAGTGGGCACCTGCCCTTCACCAGCTTCTTGGCACCGTCCGCTCCTCTGTCTCCGAGCCTCGGGCGGTGAGGCCTGTCTGCGGACGGGCTGACAGGCTTAGGGAGGGGACCCGGCTCTCAGACACCCCGCACCACCCCAAACCCACAGCAGCCTAGAGACCACCTTCTGAGGGGGGCGAGATGTGCTCTTCGCACGGGTTTTGCTTAAGCGTCTCTCCCCCCTCTTGGATCCATCCTGTTCCTCCGCTTCGCAGTGCCTTGCGCTCAGGTTGGCCGGCCCTGTGTGGGAGGCTTGCAGGGAGCAGGCATTCTGAGCCCCAGACACTGTCAAGCGTTGCAGGTTTTCGGGAACAGCAGGGCCAGGGGGCTGGTAGGAGGAAGGGAAGACTGGGTAAGGTGGTCCAGAGGGCACTGCAGGCGGCCGCGGCCCAGGCTGATACCCACACATGCACACGCTCGGTCCCCATGGCTTTCAGCCACCACCTGCTAACCAAAGAGAACCAGCACTCCAAAGAACCCCGGGGGGACCTAGGCCTCCCGAGAGCAGGGCCTGGAGTGCACCCCCAGCTCGCTCAGCCCCGAAGACCCGGGCGGGGCCTCCTGTGCCCCCCAGGATGCACCCCGGCTTTTCTCGTGGTCGCCAGTCACGATCCAGTTCGCTTTCGTGAGTGCCAGGCTCCCGGGCCACGGGCCATCGGCACCTTTGGGTGGGTCTGCGGGGTGACACGCCTGGCCTCCCAGCTACCTCTGCCCTCCAGGCGGGGCCGGAGCCCCAGGCACCTGCCCTTTGGGAAGCGTCCAGGCTCCTACCCATGCCCAGCCCGGGAGCCGACCCCTCCCTGCGCGGTCCTCGTAGGCGGGCTCAGCGAGGAGGCCTGTTAAGGATGCGGGTTCCTCTGCAGATTCAGGCACCTTGGTGATTTTCACAGAATCCAAACGTCATGGGTAACCTGTTAAACATCGGGAATACTCCACAAGGAGGTTTTGTTTGGGCTTTGGTCAGATTCTCCTCTTTCCCCCTTTTTGGTTGCAGTGTGGGGTCCATTCTGTTGAAACGATGGAGAGGAGGGGGCCAAGGTCACTAGGTCACTGTCACCTGGCACTGAGGGGCCATTCGTCCTCTGAGGCCTGACACAGAGCTGCTGAACCTTCTTCCCTGGGGCCTCCGGGGTGCCAAGCAAGAGAGGCCTTTCCTGCCCAGCGACTGCTTACAAGGGGAAGCCTGCAGGCTGAGGGGTGGGTACAGGGGGCGAGGCCTGAGGTCAGCTGACCCCTCTGTGACGGGGCCCGAGGGAAGGGCATGTGGGTCCAGCACTTCTGACAAATTCTGGGTCTGGAAGCGGTTCTCGGGCTGCTGGGTGAGCCAGGGTTCCTTTGCCGAGGGCCTTGCCTGCATCCCCAATCCTGGACCCCTCCGCCCACCCACAGAGTTTGCATTAAGCAAAAACCCTAAATCAGGAAGGAAAGTGGCCACGGGTTAGGGCGGTGCTGTTTTGCTGGGGATGAAATGGTTGGTTTGACCACTGTCTCCAGCCGCTGTGTCTTCTCACCCAGCATCATGAGGCAGCCTCTCTGCCCCTGGCCCTCTCGTTACCCAGACGGCAATCCTGGGCTCCTTCAAATGGAATCCGGTGGTTTGTCACTATAGGGTAAGGTGACCAGACATCCTTATTTTGGCGGGATAGTCCCAATTTTTAACAATTTGTCCCACGCATTTTAAAAAAGCTTTGCAAAAATCAGGACTTTTTTAAAGGGACGCAGGACAAATTGTTCAAAATCAGGCCATCTGGTCACCTTACTATAGGGTATGAAAAAAATGATAAAACCCAGACCCCAGCTGGACTGACCTGGCTTAGTCACTGCCTCTGCTGTGGGCACTGTCCCCATGGCTACACTGCCCGGGCCAACCCGGCCCCAGAGCCCGGCTTCTCTGCTGCTTCGGTGCTGTGTGTGCCGGCCCGGTGACCGCCCGGCCACGGTGGGGCCAGCGAGGAAGCAATCATGGAACTCGAGTGCTCAGGCCCAGGGGTGCCATTGGGAAGGCATTTATTTTTGTGAAGAGGCTATAAAATTGGCATTTAACTATCCCATTCCCTTCGCTCTGCCTCTCCCTCCCCAGCTCCTCCCGCTTCTCTCCTCTGGAGGCCAGCCTCCTGGAAGGCCTGGCCTTTATCAGCTTGTCCTGACCTTTCACCTCTAGACGAGGAGAGGACTGAAAGGCACGGCTTGGGAGACGGAGGGGAGGCAGAATCCCATTTTCCTGCATCACTGTGAGGGCCCAGTCCTGCTCCCGGAGGAATATTTGCTGTGCGTAGTGGGGGTACCGTCATGAGCCTGCTCTTAAAAACAACTCCGTTTGCATGTAGCTCACTCATTCCTGCCCATCTCCTGCCCGTGCTGGCTTCTGAGGGCCCCAGCCAGTGGTCTTGTCAAGTGTGGGTGGGCTATGGCTCCTTTGGGAGCTTCTGATCTTGAGATGCTGCCCCTGCGAACACCCCAGCTTGGACGAGAGCAGCCATGGTGCAGCGCAGCCAAACTCCACTCACTTGCTAGCAATAGTGACTTGGAAGATCTGGCTGCTGCCGATTTCTCCAGAAAGAGGCCCAGGGCTCCCTGTGGTCTCATTTTCTACCCCAACCGTAATTGGGATTGCAACCTCCATTTCTGGCTCCAAACGAGTTCCCCCCCACGCAAACCCCAATACTAAATGGATCCACGATGATTAAAAGAAGAGAGAAAAAATATTTTTGTTAGGACAGACCATCGTAGATTTTTAGCAAGTGTATCTGTGTGTCCTTCACGACTTTTCCTATTCTGCCTTTTTTTCATTTTCCTTTTTTAAAAAATATTATGTACTATATTTTTAGTCTCAAACACACTATATATTATATATATTTAATTTTTATATATAAATATAAATGTTCTAAAAAGTACCATGTTTTGTGTTATTCATGCATGAACAGCTCCACATACGTAAAAGCTTGCCTGATTTGGGGTGAAATGGTCCAAACTTGGGGGAGGATAGGAGATTTTTGGATTGAGATCGCAGATAGCATATTTGGGTCCCCTTCAGGCCCTGCAGGGCAAGCACATTTTACTCAGTTTGTGACTCACAGAGCCCTGAGGCCAATGTGCCAGTTCGGAGAGGAACAGAACAGCTCCAGCCTCCGTGTTTTGCGGACACAGCATCCAAATGCTCTATGCCAAGTCTGATTATGGGATGGGGAAGGGGGAAACTGAGTCAGGGATCGAGATTCCAAAGGATTTGGGGGTAAGGGTGGGACAGGATTGGGTCTGTTTATTAAAATGCAGTGGTTTGGTAGAAAGCAAAGCTATCAGGTGTCAACCTTTGAACTTGTAGTGAAACAAAGTGAAACACACACACAAAAAATGGTGTACACACAGAAGCCATTCTGATGAGAAATTCCGAATTCTATTTTGGTAGATTGTAAGGATTTCTCTTTGCTCCTTTTACAGGATATATATTAACAAAGTTGTTTTTGTTTGTTTTTGTTCATCTTCACCTGAGGGTATTTTTCCATTGATCTTTAGAGAGTGGAAGGGAGGGGTAGTGACAGACACATCGATGTGAGTGAGACCTATTGATGGGTTGCCTCCTGCACACACCCCGACCAGTGATCCAGCCCATAACCAAGATTGATGCCCTTGACCGGAATCGAACCTGGGACCCTCCAGCATCAGTGGCAGGCCAATCCACTGAGCCAAACCGGCGAGGGCTGATAATGTTTTTGAAAGCTAAAAATCACTAGAGTGATACAAAGGGTTTGTTGTTTTCCTCATCCAGCTAACAACTAACCAAACCAGAGCTATTTATTCCACAGTAGCCTCTTTGTACACACGGGGCATGGGACATGAGACAGAGAGGGGGATGAAAGCTGAAAAAAAATGCTTCTGAGGTGATGCCACCCATTTCCAAGATGGTTGGTGTTCACAGCCCCGGGCTGCTGCTGCGGGAGGAGCAGAGCTGTGGGGCTGCTGTTTGGAGGCCTGTGTCTGGGGCCAAGAGCCTGTAGGTAGCCCAGGGCAAGTCCAGCCTGGCTGGGAAGGAGGCCCAGGTTCAGGGTGGATGTTGAGGCTGCAGCCAGGTAAGTTGAACTGGAACAGGTAATACAAGGCATGGTAGTTGGAACCCGAAAGCAAACTGATAGATCCTCCCTTCCTCCAGTTGATGGACAGACGTAAACCCCATCTGCAGCCAGACATTCCTGAGCACTGAACCACCAATCAGCACCTGCCAAACACCCTAAGCCCCCGATTCCTAAGTCCCTAGGTCCCTAATCACCAATCAGCGTGTGCTGAGTGCCCTAAGCCCCGCCCTCTATCCTTGAAGGTGCCTGTAAGCCCCTGCTTGCTCTCTTCTGCTCCTCTCTGTGGAAGCAGCCGGCAGGGGTACCCTTCCTTCCAATAAAGCCTGTGTGTGTCCTGCCATCCGGTCTCCGGTCTACAGAATAGAGTAATAGGGGGTTGGGGGTGGGGGTGGAGGAGACAAACAGGAGAATAAGCCAGTTTATGCAAACATGGAGGTCAGGTGAATTCTGTTAGGCCAAGGAGTGTTAGCTCAGATGCTTCCGGTGCTGTGTCCACCTCGGATGTGTTTGATTCCTCTCTGCGTCCCCAAGCCCAGAACAGGAGCGTGTGGCCTGTATCAGGCCTCTTCCTGTGCCAGGGCCCAGGCCCCTCCTTTATGCCACCCTAGATCAGTGGTGGGCAAACTGCAGCTCGAGAGGGGCTCTTTGGCCCCTCCAGTGTGGCTCTTCCACAAAACACCACGTACAGTGCGACTGAAACTTCGTGGCCCACGCGCAGAAGTCGGTTTTCGGCTCCCAAAAGAAATTTCAGTCGTTGTGCTGTTGATGTTTGGCTCTGTTGGCTAATGAGTTTGCCGACCATTGCCCTAGACTGAGCATAAGTAATGACACCAACAACCCCTTTGTCACCATTCTTTGCAGCCTTAAAAGCCACCCGTTAGGAGTTAGTCTGCCTTAGGCATAGACATGTTCCTGTCTGCACTTTTCACTAAAGTGTGGAAGTTCAAGGTCCCCAAGGATCCACTCATCCTACCTTCCCTTTCACCTACCGACATCTCAACACAGTCTTGTTTGGAGTAAGCCTTGCCCTCTCCTGGCCCTCTGTGCTTTTGGCCAAGCTCTTCCCCCGCCTGGAATGCCCAGGCCTTCCTACCTTTCCATGTGCACATTGTACTTATGTTACTCAAGGCCATCTCCCCCGGGAGGGAAACCTTGCCCAAGTCCCAGGACAGGTGGGCTGTATCCTGCTCACCTCACTCATACTTGTCTGATTGCATCACAGGGGTCTGTGTATGACACATTAGCATTAGCACTTCCTTCTTAAAATAAGGGCATTTAAAGGTAGAGAGCATGCATCATTTATTTTAGTATCCTCATCATCTAACAGAGTGGAATTTGTGCTAGTCCAGTGGTTGGCAAACTCAGTCAACAGAGCCAAATATCAACAATGATTGAAATTTCTTTTAAGAGCCAATTAAAAAAAAATTTTGTATTGGTTTCCCAAAGAGAGGAAGAGAGAGGGATAGAGAGTTAGAAACATCGATGAGAGAGAAACATCGCTTAGCCGCCCCCTGCACATCCCCCATTGGGGATACGCCGGCAACCAAGGCACATGCCCCCGACCGGAATTGAACCCGGGACCCTTGAGTCCGCAGGCCAATGCTCTATCCACTGAACCAAACCAGCCAGGGCGAGAGCCAAATTTTTTTAACTTTAACTTCTTCTAACGCCACTTCTTCCAAATAGACTGGCAGTTTGTGGAAGAGCCACACTCAAGGGGCCAAAGAGCTGCATGTGGCTCTCAAGCCGCAGTTTGTCGACCACGGTGCTAGAGGAATGCAGAGAGAGAGAGAGAGAGAGAGAGAGGCGGGGGAGGAACAAACCCATAAATGCAATGCATCAAAGCAGTTTAACCCAGGAGTCAGGAGCTTGATGGAGCGGTACGGCCACACGGACAGGCTTTGCCAGGACTTACTAACATGGGCTGCCCCCTCTCCGAGGCCCCTGGCAGGGCCTGCCTGGCTAATCTGGGCCAACGTACGGTAAGGAGAAGAAACATGCTACTTCCAAACCGAAGTGTGTGATCGCTGGTGCGAGACCTGTCGGCTGTTCGCCATGGCAACGGGAGCACATTATCCCAGGCGGTGCAGCTCCGTGATGGTGGGTCCCTCTCTGCCGGGATCCCGAGGGACCGCTGCCAACCCGGACGAACAGGTCCTTTGAGAAAGAAACGCATCTTTGTTCTGTTAACGTACTGACATTTTGGAGTTGTTTGATACTGCAACGTAACACATCCTGATCGATACAGAGGTCACCGCCTGCTCCTGCCTGACCTCAGGTGAGTTACTGTGCCTCTCTGAGCCCCGCTTTCCTCCTCTGTGAAACGGACCGACAATAGCTCCTCTCCCTTATCCAGTGCTGAGCTGATTTCCAGCACCGAAGCACTCAGTACACAGTAGCTTCTCTTAGCCTGGGGGGGGGGGGGGGGCGTGGCTATTCTCCCCCTTCCCTGTGCCCTTCTTCTGAGCAACATCAGGAAAGATGTCAACAATTGCCCAGGATTATGAGAAGGGCATGAACTCTGGTAAAAATCCCAGCAGCGCCTCATGGAGCGGCAGGTCAGCACACCTTTCTGAGCTTTTTCTCATTTGGAAAAGTTGCGAGCACTCAAGGGGAGAAGATACACAAGCCCCCTTCGCCAAGGACTAAGTGCTGCTCAAATGGGAGCTGGTTACTTTGGTCCATTAACATCGCATCACCCCAGCCCCAGCTCTTCCCCAGACTGCACATCCCACACCGCACAGCTCATTGCCGCCCACGTGCTCACCCCTGCACATGCCCCCTCTGTGCTGGCAGCTCCGGCACTGACCTGGAGGGGAAGGATGTGCCCATCCAGGGGAGCACGGGAGCCTCTCTCATCTGCCCCCAGGGTTCGAGCACCGAAAGACCAGCTCTTTGCAAAGCAAGCTTCTAGAGGGGAAGAAAGATCACTGCATGGATGCGCACATTCCCATTTCCCTCCTCATGTAATTAGCTGCAGAGCCGCCTCCTGGGGAGAGCAGAGCCATCGCTCCCGGAATCGAACCCAGGAGCCTTGTCTGTGTTTCCTCCCACGCAGTACTGCTCTCCTGGCGGCCGCTATGCGAACACATTCTGCATTCGTTGGCAAACAGGGGAATAGTTCGTATTTTGAGGCTCGCATGAACGCTTTGCCTCCCCCAAAGGGCAGTGGTTGGGACTTCTTTCTAAACAGTATCACGCCGATATCCTGGTCTGGCCCCCCAGTCATGCTGTAGCCCAGTGGTCGGCAAACTCATTAGTCCACAGAGCCAACTATCCACAGCACAACGATTGACATTTTTTGGAGAGCCAGATTTTTATACTTAAACTTCTTCTAACGCCACCTCTTCCAAACAGACTCGCCCAGGCCGTGGTATTTTGTTTAAAAGCCACACTCAAGGGGCCAAAGAGCCGCATGTGGCTCGTGAGCTGTGGTTTGCCGACCACAGCTGTAGCCTGATGGATGACCAAACCTGTAAAATAGGATCCCAAGAGCTCCCTGAAGAGGGCGGGCTCAGATGGCAGAAGCTGCAGCAGAGGGGCAGTGCAGAGGCCGGGAGTCCAGTGCAGGCTCGTCCATGATGTGCAGTTGGTATGAGAGGAGCCCGTGCAGAAATGGCTGCCAGTTCTGACTTGTTTTGTTTTGAAATGTGAGCCCAGCTAAGCCCCCAGGATCCCTTTATAGGAGGCATCTTCTTTCTCAGAGTCCGCAGTTCTCTGTGCCTCTGACCTTCAGTAACTATAGACACTGTTTTCTGGCTCTCCTTCCGGAGGGAGCGGGGCTCCCAGTGGCTCCGAGAGCCATTCCCTCCATGGCAATGGGCGGTGGTGCCAGATTTTCAGCCATTAATTCCTGGAGGTAGAATAAGAGGGATTCCCAGGTCCAGAAGCTTAGCTATGGCCATGCTGGCACCACAACCTAGCTCTTTTGTATGTCCCCAAACTTGGAGTGCTCTGTGTGGAGGGCCTTCTTGGAATTAATTTTTTTTTTAATTTTATTTATTTATTTATTTATTTATTTATTTTTTATTTCAGAGAAGAAGGGAGAGGGAGAAAGATAGAAACATCAGTGATGAGAGAGAATCATTGATCGGCTGCCTCCTGTAGGCCTCCAACTGGGAATTGCATCTGCAACCTGGACAGGTACCCAAACCAGGATGGAACTGTGACCTCTTGATTTACAGGTTGACACTCAACCACTGAGCCACACCAGCCAGGGTCTCTTCACTTATTAAAACACATTTTTTTCATGCCTGGCTGTTTGGTCCTGGCTACATGTCACAAAAAGTAACTGGAATCCCAGACTCCCCTTTGAAAGGGCAGCCCCCTCAACAAGGTAGGAAAAAGACAGATCTTGTGGCTCATGAGCTATCCTTTTAAAAATATATATATTTTATTGATTTTTTACAGAGAGGAAGGGAGAGGGATAGAGAGTTAGAAACATCGTTGAGAGAGAAACATCTATCAGCTGCCTTTTGCACACCTACCTCCTACTGAGGATGGGCCCTCAACCAAGGCACATACCCTTGACTGGAATTGAACCTGGAACCTTTCAATCCACAGGCTGACACTCTAGCCACTGAGCCAAACCGGTCAGGGCAGCTATCCCTTTCTTATGGGAGACACAGCTCCCCAGAGCTGGGCATGGACTCCTCGTGGATTTAAAGTCTCCATCCAGGTGAACGAATCTCAGGAAACAGTGGGAATCTGGTGAATCGAGGAGAAAAGTCTGGTGCTGTGTTCAGGCACCTGGGCTGCCTGTGCTGGGCTGCTCCGGGGGTCTGCGGTGTGTCCATACTGCTCAGGTTCCCAGAGGGCAGGAAAGCGAGTTCATGTTTCTCTCTGTCACACATCAGAGAATTCTAGGGCCAGATGGTATTGTCAAAGGCGGGAGATCAGACTCCTGGGGTCCATGATTCTGATGCATGTTAGGGGTGCCAAACGGGTGGAAACGAAGCAACTTGGATTTTTCGGAGAGTACGCTTCCAGTGTTCCCCACCAACTTTTCATTCAGAACACGTGGCTCCTGCATCTCACATGCCCACGGCAGATCAATGGCCCGGGGAAGAATTCAGGCTTCTGACCCCAAGGCTGCTCCACTGCAGCTTGTTTCCTGCACACGGCCCTGACTCATTACATCCCTGGCTCCTCTGGGACTTCGTAATTACAGCAACCAAGCTTGGCTCACCCTCTTTTAAAGAGCCAGTCCACTTGGCCGATGCGGCTCATCATCCCATATACCAAAAGGTTTGATTGCTGGTCAGGTCACATACCCAGGAGGTGGGTTAGGTCCCTGGTCAGGGAATGTTTGAGAGGCAACCAATCAATGTCTCTCTCTCTCTCTCTCTCTCTCTCTCTCTCTCTCTCTCTCTCTCTTCTCTCTCTCTCTCTCTCTCTCTCTCTCTCTCTCTCTCTCTCTCTCTCTCTCTCTCTCTCTCCTTGGTCAGGGCATGTTTGAGAGGCAACCAATCGATGTTTCTCTCTCTCTCTCTCTCTCTCACTCTCAAATAAATTTATAAAAAAATTTTTTGAAAACAGTCAATTAGCAGTTACCTCCTCAGTCAAGTCCTCTGCCCATCATCCCTTGTCATCTCATAGGGCCCCTTCTCAGCCCCTCTCCCCCTCCATGTGCCCAGGGCAGCTTCCCAAGGTCCTGAGAGCGTAAACAGGAATCGAGGTGCCAGCTGTAAAGGCAATCCTTCGTTCTTCCCACAGCATGGTCATCAACTCATATCCAATCTCCCGTCCACTCAAAGCAAAGCAAAGCATCCTTAGACCCACGGCCCCTGCCTCTCACACCTCTGCTGCCCCACCGGAATGCGCTGCAATCTGCCTTCTGCTCCTGCCAAGCCTCCAAACAGGTCTTGCTCCAGCTGCCAAGTCCAACGGGCACTGTTTAGTGATTTTCTTCTGTTACCGGATCATTTCTCAAACAAAAGTTAAATCATGATTTTCATGCAAATATAAAGTGAACGTGCATCAAAAGTGGTGTTTAATCATTTAATTAATGAGAGATCCAGTACAATGTTTTAATCGGTTCAAAGAAAAATTCTAAATGCCACACCGATAGGGGCTAGCCAGGAATTCTGAAATGAATTGGCCAGTAAATGTAAAGCTGATCTGCCCACAAGGCGCTAATCAATTGCACTCTGCCACAAACAACTAATTTGCATTTCTAAGGACAAGAATCTTTTCCATGATCAGTTTTTTTTGTTTGTTTGCTTGGTTTTTTTTTTTTTTTTTACAACTTACAGGATTGTAAAATAGCTGATAGACCAAGGCAGGAATCAATGGAAAAGTTAGACAGAACATCTATTTTTTTTTATTTTTTTTTTGCCTCCTTTAAAATCTTTCCTGACACTTCCTTGACTTTCCTGCAGCCATTTAACACCAGCGATTGTCAACTAAGGAAGCTCGAACCTGTGGAGAATCTTTATAGTTTCCGTGAGCCAAACTGACCACAACTGCTGGAAAGCAAAACCTCAAAGAACTGAGACAATGCTCTGGAAAATGGCAGTTCTGCACTCTGCTTTATAATCAAAAGAGAAGCTGTTGGTGGATTACATGAAATCCATTGGTGACGGTTGGGGAAACCTCTGGGACTGGCTGAAAAGCAGAATGATAGACACATACCTTCTTTACACAGGTGGGTACAGGACAATTAACAGTCACCAGTGAACACGCCAATGACAGCGAGTGGATCTGTGGTCTGCACTCCAGTAAGGCACCCGTGCAGGGAGGGATCTGAAAAAGGGGAAACTCCTTTGTTTTCGCAGTTATGTTTATCAGTTATGTTAACCTAGATGCAGAAAGACAACAGATAGTCTTTTTTTTTTTTAAATCAATCTTTATTGTTCATATTATTACAAAGGTTCCTCATTTCTTCCCCTGTCCACCAGGTTCCCCATTGTCCTCACCCCCCATTGTCCTCATCCATTGGTGCACAGGTTATGTTCAGTCTCTTCCCACATCCACCACACCCCCTCTTCCCTTTTGGCAAGAGACCTTAAACTTTCAGAACTTTAAATTTTTCAGGTAGTAAATCAGTTACTTAGCATTTTCTCAAATCAATAATACCTTCACATGCCCAAGGATACACTTCACACAAAAGACATTTCCAAATAGATCAACCAACCTCATCCAGACCCCACACAAGGCACTCACAGATCAACACCCCAGCGCTATAATAACTCAACACATCCAGATCTAAGCCTTCATCACTTGATTCAGCAGACCCTCAAGTTCCCCCAAAAGTTTCCAGCCATGTCTGAGAGGCAGCCGTGGGGCAGGGGCAGGCGAGGAGCGAGCTGTTCCGGGCCTGGCTGCTCCGGGCCTGGCCTCGACAACAGATAGTCTTAACTGAGGTGAAGACTGACCCCCACCCCCTCCCACCCCAGGGAAATTACTGCCTTAGGACATGGCTAATCTCCATGAACTGCTTTTAGTTTAAAAGGTGTTGTTTTTTTTTAATTCTAATTTTTATTTTTCCATTGTTTTTGTTTTGTTTTAGAGGGAGAGTGGAAGAGAGAGATGTAAAGACAGAGACACACATCCATGTGAGAAAGAAACACATTGATGGGTTGCCTCCCACATGAGCCCCGGCCCGGGGAGGAGCCTGCCACCAAGGTACAAGCTCTGGACCAAAATTGAACCCAGGACCCTTTGGTCAGCAGGCCGACGCTCTACCCATTGTGCCCAATTGGCTAGGGCAGTTCAAAAGTTTTAATTTCAGACCGTCCTATGTAGTGACCTTAGGTCTCCGAGTGTGCAAGGTGCCACGCAGGCCTCACCCTAGCTTGTCGCGATCAGTATGTGGCCCATTCTGTCCACATGGCCATTCCTGAGCCTCCTCCTGTGTCTGGATTTCCCCACCTCTGACATTCAGCCTCAGTAGAAGTGGGCCCTCTTCTATTGTTTTAAAAATGTGGCTATACTTCAGCGTTTTGTCCTGAGCCTTCTTCTCCCTCTGCCCATACTTTTAAGGGTAACCTCATCTATTGCTTTATCTCTAAGCCACCGAGGTCAAGTTGATGACTCTCAGCCTTCATCTCCAGCACAGTATCCTTCCCAGCTTCGGGCTGCTGTTTGCTTATGTTCCCCAGCTCCTCAAATACAACATGCTCTGCCTAAAACCCACCTTTCTGCGTAGGGTTGTGTCACCTTTCACCCAGATGCTCAGTCTGAAACCCTGGGTGACAGGCGTGTCTCTGGTCTTCACCCTCTCACATCCAGTCACCAAGACCGGCTGGTTCTGCCTCTAGCTTGCACTCCAGCCTGGCTGCTCCCCTCTGTTTCTGCGATGCTGTGTGGGTACCGGCTTTCTTCACCTCTCGTCTGGATTAACGGGAGCCTCCTCACTCATCTCCCTGCCTTTAGCCTAACATGTGATACTCGAATCCCTGAAACCTTTCCTGACCCCCTGTCAAAGTTGGGACAAAGTTAAGCCCACTTCCTGCCTGCCCTGTGAGCCAGCCCTTATAAAGGAGTTCCTGGAATCCTATCTCAACCAATGGGACTGAGGCTCTTCCCACCCAATCAGAGCTGCGCAGCTAGCTTCTTCACTGACCAATCAGGGAAGCTCCATTCTGACAATCAGGAAAGTGCCTTCTGGGTCAAGCAATCTGAGACAGGCTGGTAAGCAGGCAAGCAGAATAGGGAAACTGAGACACATGGTTAAACAATAGTTTGCAGCCACCTAGAAAATCTACATGTCAAGCAGTTTCGGCCATCTAGTAAGTCCTGTCTTCCCTAAACCAGGGGCTCTTAAGAGTAAAGGGTTTGCGGTTCTCCTCCCCAACCAGAGTGTGAACAGCTTAAACCACCTCACTCAGGGAGACAGCGGAAACCCAGTTAGTGCCATTTGCCAACCACACTCAAGGACAGGTGAAGTTAGCCAAAACCGGTTTGGCTCAGTGGTAGAGCGTCGGTCTGCAGACTGAAAGGTCCCAGGTTCGATTCTGGTCAAGGGCATGTACATTGGTTGCGGGCACATCCTCGGGAGGGGGTGTGCAAGAGGCAGCTGGACGATGTTTCTCTGTCATCAACGTTTCTAGCTCTCTATCCCTCTCTCCTCCTCTCTGTAAAAAATCAATAAAATATATTTAAAAAAAAAAGGACAGATGGAGTTAAAGGAATAAACCTCATTTTGGCACATGAGCATAAAACTGGTGAATATTCTATCGGGATCTTCCCCTAAGATCTCCCCTAAATGCCCCAAACCCCTTGAAAACTCCTCAAAACAAAGGTCCAGCACGTGTTCTCCCTCCCGGGAGCACACCTGTGCCTCTCCTCTCCTGCTCCTGCCCCCCCAGACGTGCATCGCCCGGACTCGAAGGCCCTCCCCGAGGCTCGCAGCCAGGGCAGCAATGGGCGGCAGCAGGTCGTCCTAGACAACCCCCCGAACTGTCCAACGCTCTTTTCCTCTGACGTCTTAGTGAGCCAAAGCAGCTCGGCCTGGCCATTTCCCCAGCCCTTCCTGCTTCCCTGTCCCCAGCCTTAATAGCCATCCTCTCAAAGTCACCTGGACTCATCTTAGGAAAATGGTCCTGCACGAAGGCAAGAATCCTTGCACTACTGGCTGGCCCGGGCAGGCAGACTAGCTCAGGGCCAGGATTCCTTTCCGATAACTCAATGGTCGGCCAACTGCAGCTCTCGAGCCACATGCGGCTCTTTGGCCCCTTGAGTGTGGCTCTTCCACAAAATACCACGACCTGGGCGAGTCCATTTTGAAGAAGTGGCGTTAGAAGAAGTTTAAGTTTAAAAAATGTGGCTCTCCAAAGAAATTTCAATCGTTGTACTGTTGCTGTTTGGCTCTGTGGACTAATGAGTTTGCCGACCACTGCGATAACAAAACAGCAAAGATGGGAGTCCTCGTTTGCATGAGGATGTAGTAATCGGGGACCAGGGATGGGGACTTCCTATGTCTCCATAAGCCAGCTCTCTGGTTCTCCGAGGGCACTTTCCCTTTCCACCAGGGACTGAAGAGTGGTTTTCCTGCCGAAACTGGTTTAGCTCAGTGGTAGAGCGTCAGTCTGCGGACTGAAAGGTCCCAGGTTCGATTCTGGTCAAGGGCATGTACCTTGGTTGCAGGCGCATCTCCGGTAGGGGGTGTGCAAGAGGCAGCTGAGTCGATGTTTCTCTCTCATCGACGTTTCTAGCTCTCTGTCCCTCTCCCTTCCTCTCTGTAAAAAAATAAATAAAATATATTTAAAAAAATAAATAAAAAGAGTGGTTTTCCTGGCTGAGCTGGAACACTGACAATGGCTTGCATGAGGAGAGGGGAGCAGGCAGAGCAGACTGGCACAGGACGGAGCAGAGCAGGAAAAGCACGGCAGAGCTGTCTAGCTGGAGGGCCCGGCCCCAGGGCTGTCTGGCCTCGGGCTGCCTCACAGCCATGCTGCTTCACAATTGAGATGTTTCGCACGGAATCAAACTTCCTTCTTTATCACACCCAGATTTGAGGATTCCTGTGCCGTTTCTTCTTTCTGAAATGGGTTGTTCTCTCCTTCAAACACTTGTCCTCCTTTTATCTTTTCCTAGCTAGCTCCTGTTCATCCTATGCAGCCTCCTCCCTGGAGATATTTAAAAATATATATATTTTATTGATTTTTCACAGAGAGGAAAGGAGAGGGACAGATAGTTAGAAACACCGGTGAGAGAGAAACATCGACTAGCTGCCTCCTGCACACCCCCACTGGGTACATACCCTTGGCCGGAATCGAACCTGGGATCCCTCAGTCTGTAAGTCGATGCTCTATCCATTGAGCCAAAAGGGTTTCGGCCCTGGAGATTTTCTTTCCTCCTGCCCCCGCCTAGATTAGGGGTTTCTCCTACATGTCCCCATCCTGCACGCGGAGTCACATGTTTGTGACTGTTGGCTTAGCATAGAAAGAGCTGTGGCTTCTTTCCTATGAGCTGGTATATGGGCTGTCATTGTTCATTTCATGGTTTTCTCACGATAAGGCAGCTCCCTGCAGGCAGAGACTGAGCTTGGTAGACCTCTCCCCACCCTCAGTGTTCTCTTCCTACGCAATTCTGGCTACTCTCTCCTGAGGAGGTTTCATCCAATATGTGGGGCAAAGTAGGTTTACAGTTTGTATGGAAAACAAGACAATCATTAATAAACAATACACGGATAAACTACGGCCCTCGCCTGTTTGGCTCGGTGGATAGAGCGTTGGCCTGAAGGGTCCTGGGTTCGTTTCCAGTCAGGGGCACATGCCAGGGTTGCAGGCTTGATCCTCAGTAAGGGGAACATGCAAGAGGCAGCCAATGATTCTCTTATCATCGATGTCCAGCAGTGGTTCTCTTATCATTATTGGACACAGTGCAAAGCCTCCTGGGTGTGGAAATAAGTAAATTGTGCTTTCTGTCCTTTAGGAATGTGCAGAAACAGACCTGCATGCAAGAAATCGCTAAATGCCAGGACTCTGAACACAGTGCTGCTGCCGTGGCAGGAGGAGAAAGCCAATACTTGCACCTGCTGAGGGTTCACAGCGAGGAGAGTGAACCTTGTGAGTAGGAACTAGAAGGGTGAGTGAGGGCCTACTTTTCTCTCTCTCTCTCTCTCTCTCTCTCTCTCTCTCTCTCTCTCAACAGCAACAACAACATTTAATCACCTTTATTTATTTACTTTTTTTGTTTGTTTTTTGTTAATCCTCACCCGAGGATATTTTTCCATTGATTTTTTTTTTTTTTAGAAAGAATGGAAGAGAGAGGGAAGGACAGAGAGAAATATCAATATGAGAGAAACACATCGATTGGTTGCCTCTTGCAGGAGCCGGGCTGGGTAGGATCCTGCAACCAAGGTACATGCCCTTGATTGGAATCGAACCCCAGGCCCTTTGGTCTGAAGGCTGATGCTCTATCCACTGAGCCAAACCAGCCAGGGTGAGGGCCTACTTTTCACAGAAAGGCATTCCAGGCAGAGGCAGCTGACCCTGCCAAGGTGTTAGGACAAGGGACTCAGGTCTGGGCAGTTCTCACTAAATGCTACTCTTGCTAAATGCTAAAATGTTGCACAGTATTTTTCAGATGCAGCTTTAAACAGGATGAGCTTGACAGGAACTCAAGCAGGTAAGTGTAGCCAACTGCAAAGAGCAAATCATGGTGTAATTGACCAAATCTATGTATATAAAAGCCCAAGCGACCTGCTGATCAGTAGCCACGATCTGCACTCACCACCAGGGGCAGATGCTTAATGCAGGAGCTTCGCCCTGGTGGTCAGTGTGCTCCCACAGCGGGAGCACTGCTCAGCCAGAAGCTGGGCTCAGGGCTGCCAAGCGCAGCTGTGGTGGCATCAGCCCCTCTCACCTCCACAACAGTGCTACCGAGTGGTGGCAGCAGGCACCGCCTGCCGCTTCCCGCACTGTTACATCCCTCAGGGGATGTTGGACTGCTGGTATTCCCTGAGGGGTCCTGATGGTGACAGGGTGCAGGCCAGGCTGAGGGACCCCACCAGTGCACGAATCCGTATACCAGGCCTCCAGTGAGCAATGGCTAAACCTGTGTCGGGGAAATGTGAGCAGAGCTCAGTTTGATGTGAAGCCCGTCTCTCCTTTACTTGCCCCAAGTTAATTAAACTACCTTGCAATGGCCACAGTCTCATCCTTGACTAGAACAGCCCACGTGATGCATGCTATTCATGTTACCATAGACAATCAGTTAGCGAACGAGCAGCTGGGGGCGCGGTGAGTGCAGGCTGGCTGGCCCCTCTGGAGGGGTGGGTGTGAGGGGGTGTGCAGAGAGTGCGGGCATGCCAGGATCCAGGCATGTCCTACAGACTACAACTGGCCTCTCTGGATGTATGGGCACCATAGCCAGTGTCTGGAGGTGGGCTGAGGGTTGCAGCATCTCCAGGCTTCCTGACAGCAGGTCCTGCAGCCACCTACTGCCTCACTGACACTGATACTAGACAGTCAGAGAGCTCTGGGGAGCTCCCCCATGGCCAAAATGGCACGGGGGGAGGTTCTGATACCGAGCATGCAAAACACTAGAAGGATCAATTGGATAGGCTTGAGCACACCCAAAGCTAGCAAAACAATTGGATAGAAAATACTCCTCCCTCCCTATCCCTACAAGATTTACAGGAAGGGGAGGATGGTCTTTGAGACAGAACCCATCATTCTCCCGGGCCACAGCGCCTGAACAAAGCTCCTTTCTTTCTTTCTTTCTTTCTTTCTTTCTTTCTTTCTTTCTTTCTTTCTTTCTTTCTTTCTTTCTTTCTTTCTTTCCTCCCCATCCCCCCCCCCCACACACACACACAGAGAAATCAAGAGGAAAAGAGAGTTAGAAACATCTATGAGAGAGAAACATTGATCAGTGCCTCCTGCACACCTCCTACCCGGGATGTGCCTGACTTGACTGGAATCGAACCTGGGACCTTTTAGTCTGCAGGCCGACCCTCTATCCACTGAGCCAAACCAGTCAGGTCATGAACCTCCTTTCTTTTGCACGAACACCTGTCTCACGAGTTTGGCTTTTGTTGCGGCAGGCAGCTGAACCTGCATTTCAGTTACATTCATATTCAGGTGAATGTAATGCTGTGTGCTCCTGATAACTTCTTCTTCCCTCCAGGTTCAGTTCTCGCATGTAAAATAAGGAGGTTGCACTGGATGAATGCTGAGGTTCTATAAACTACACTGAGTGGCCAGATTATTGTGACCACCTGACGTTTGTAGGCAAATTAGCCGTACCCTGCATCTTATGGGATATGGAAGCTGAAGGCCTGTTCAAACATCTTTGCTGTCTGCAGTTACCAAGATAAAACGACTCCAATCCGCACAGGAACACAAGGATTGGACAGTGGAGCACTGGGAAAAAGTCATGTGGTCAACGAATCATATTTCCAGTTGCATCATGCTGATGGCAGAGTAAGAATTTCACAGAAACAGCATGAAAGCATGCACCCCACATGCGTGAGTACCACCCTTCAAGCTGGTGGGGGCAGGTTTGGGGCATGTTTTCCTGGCATGATTTGGGCCCTTTAATTCGTGTGGAACAACGTCTGAATAGCACAACACACCTAAGTATCATTGCTGACCAAATTCATCCTATCATGTTGATGGCGTATCCCAATGGAGATTCCAACAAGACAGTGCGCCATGCCACGGTGCTCGTATTGTGCGGGAGTGGTTTCAAGAGTGTGAGGGAGACTTTACCTTGCTTAGGTGGCCTCCATAATCACCAGATCTCAATCCAATTGAGCATTTGTGGGATGAAGTTAGAAGAGCAATCCGGCAGCTGGTTCCACAACCATCAAATCTCACAGAACTGGACAGTGCTCTTCATCAGGCATGGTGTCAGATTCCTCACATCCCCTTTCAACATCTCGTGGAGTCAATGCCAAGAAGAATCACCGCAGTATTGAAGGCAAAAGGTGAATGAGGTACTGATGGGATGGTCATAATAATCTGGCCACTCGGTCTCTGTGTTAGGGGCAGAGACTAGCCCTGAATTTCCCAGGCAAAGGACTGTCCTTTATGCTCATTGATCCAGGAACTTTCCCCAGACAGCAGGAGACCAGGAATAATCTGAAGGAGTGGAAGAGATTGGTGAAGCAGGGAGTGTGTCCGAAAGAAGCATGGGAGGAGGAGTGTAGCCACAGAAGAGCAGGAGGAAACTGGGGTGGTTAGAGAGCAGAGGGGATGGGTTTGAAGTCCAGGCTGCAGGGCACCTGAGTGGTGAAGTCTTCCATGTGCAGGAGGTTGAACGCTCCCAGGGAGCAAGGGACGAGGAGGAGGCCAAGCAGGGTGAGAGGAGGAGGGCCCAGCTCAGGACCTGACCAGGGCCTGTGGTCCAGGAGCCAGAAGGACGTGTGGCTTGGAGTGTGAAGAGGAGCTGTGTTGTGGGGGACCTGAGCCTTCCTTGCTGAATTTTTTCCAAGTTTGCTATCCACGAAGGACCCTGTCCCCGAGGTCTGCTGGATCTTTCCAACAGTGCGGGGAGGGGCACCTCTTCCAGGGTCCTTGTAGGTTAAAGCTCAGGCATCCCCTACTCCTTCTCCGGGGGTGGGGGAGTGAAGAGAGCAAAGCAGCTTCTCACGGACAGGCTGGGAACCCCCTGGGGTGTGCGTGTGTTAGCGCGGGGGCATGTGTGTGCACCGTCAAGTCTGTGAAGGGAGTGGGCATGGGGGTGTGGGTGTGGGCTGGGGTGTATCTGGATGGGGACAGATGGTGGGGGTCTGTGCAGAAGCGGAGCTGCTGCCTAAGCTGGGTGGGATCTGGTGGCACCTGCCGGAGCTCAGCCCACGGTTAGAGGGAAGAGGAGCCGCCACGGGAAGGCAGAGAGCCACAGGGAGACGAGGGACATGGAGCCTCCAGGCTGTAGCCCAGGCGAGGGGAGAATGAATGGGCCTGACAAGGAGGAGAAACCCTTCCTCCGTTCGGATGAAAGAGAACAAAGGAGAAGGGAGGAGTCCCTGCGGATAAACAGAGAGGAGGGTGAGCTGAAGCCAAAGGGAGAAGGAGGACAGGGAGGAGAAAAGGCAGGAGAATGACAGAGCCGGATGGAGATTGATCCGGGAAGGATCCACTCAATAACTGTGTGCGCCTGCTCTGTGGGCCGGCAGCTGGGGAGGGAGGGGCGGTGCTGGCCCCTGCGGTGGGGAAGCAGATACAAGGACAGGCCATTTCGCTATGAGCTACAAGCCCGGGCCGGGGCGCTGGGAACCAAGGTGAAGGGGGGAGTGGTTATCTCACCTGGGTGTTCGGAGAGCAGACTGAGGTGCAGCACATAGACAGAGAGAGACAGGGTGGCAGGGAGCAATCTCGCGGGACCCAGGAGTCAAGCTCTGTGCTGAAGAGCATGGCCTGGCCCGGCCCGTGTGGCTCAGTGTTTCAGCGTCGACCTATGTGAACCAGGAGATCACGGTTCAATTCCTGGTCAGGGCACAGGCCCGGGTTGCAGGCTCGATCCCCAGAAGGGGCTGTGCAGGAGGCAGCCGATCAAGGATTCTCTGTCATTATTGATGTCTCTCTCTCTCCCTCTCTCTTTCTCTCTGGTCAGTAATAATATTTATTAATGAAGAAGAGCATGGCCCCAGAGAGCACTGCTGACCACCAGGGCTCCTGGCTGCAGCCTCCCGAGCCCTCAGGGGGACACCCATCACTGCACCTCAGCGGGCGGCCCCACAGACCTTACAGGCTCGGCTCTTCTTTGTGATGGCACAGGCCGAGCTATGGCGCATTCAGTGCCAGGCATCCTGGTTCTCAGGAGACGCTCCCGGAACAAGGAGCTGAGTGGAGCCGTGCGCCTCGCACAGGCAGTCACTCTCTGTGGACGATGACATTTCTTCCATGTTATTGATGAGGACGTGGGGCCTCTCGGCGGTGGGAGGATTTAATACTAAAGTCTCAGGATCCTTGGGCTTAAGCAGTCTGGGTTTTCTTAACAACAACAGCTTAATATGTCTATAGTTTGATTTATTTTTATTAGCCTCCATGCTGGTCAACATAAAATAATTATAAACTCAAGATTACAGTGAAAATCGCTACCGTTTTAATTGAAAAATAAAAACAATGTGCGGGCTACATGTCTTCTGCATTTCCTCCCGGGAATGTTACACGTATCCTGTTATGCAATAGGAAATCTTTGGATCAGAGGGGAAGGAAAAAGGAGAAGATGGTGGGAGTGGAGAAAGTGGGCTCAGGAATCCAGGAGAGGAGGAGGAACCCCCTAGAGAAACTGGAATTCCCATCAGCTCCCAGAGCAGAACCAGGGGTTCCTGTTGGCGCGGTTGGGGGCTCTGGGTGGCGCAGCAGAGTTGTGTGTCAGCACAGTCCCTGGAGGTCTGACCTCTGACCTTCCATAGAGCAGCTGGGTAGGGACCAGGCACCCGGAGGGCCCCCCCTCTCTTTGCCCCTCTCAACTGTCGAGAGAGCCAGTGCCCTGGCCAGAAAAGTCCGCCCGGCCTGAGTCCGCCCAGCTCTTCCTGGCCCGCCGTCCACCCGGTCTGCGGATAACTAATGAGCCGGCCTGGCTCATCGCTTCCCCCTCCAGCTGCTCTGCACCCTGCAGCCCGCCACCCTTCCTCCCGCTCCTCACACAGAATCTGGGGGCTGCCCGATTTATCTTTATGTAATTATCTGTCAGGTGCCACTTGTGAGACCCAGTCACTTCCCTCCTTACCCACCTCCCCCCGCAGACAGGAAACTAAGCTACACACAGGCCCAGAGACACCCATGCACAGTCCCGCCTCCGTACCCGGCGAGCTCAGGCCAGCCCAGGACTACGCTGCCTTCCCTGTGGCCCCCGCCCTCCTCTCCTCCAGCCCTCACACTTGTGCTTTCACTTTTCAGCTTGAGTTCCTCGTGGGGGAGGAGTTGATAGACCCTCCCTTCCTTCAGTTGATGGACAGACGTAAACTCCACTTGCAGCTGGACATTCCTGAGCACGGAACCACCAATCAGCACCTGCCAAATACCCTAAGCCCCCATTCTTAAGTCCCTAAGTCCTTAATCATAGGCCTTCCATGAAACCACCAATCAGCGTGTGCTGAGTGCCCTAAGCCCGTCCCCTATCCTCCCCTTAAAGATGCTTGTACCCCGGCCCTCGCTCTCTTCAGCGCGCTCTCTGGAAGCAGCCGGCAGTGGTACTCTTCAATAAAGCCTGTGTCCTGGCATTCTGGTCTCCGACCTTCTCTATTTCATCTTTCAGGAATGGGGAGGTCCACTCTGGCCTCCACGAGATCATGGATGAGGAGAAGGAAAGGAACACAGATTTCGTGGCCATTTCTGACGAGTCCAGGCACCGTGCTGAGCTTTATACACATTTTTCCCCCCATTGGTTCTCACAACAGACCCCTGGGCATGGTGCTTTCATCTCACGGCAGAGATGAGGCCTCAGAGACAGGGAAGTGGGCTTGCCCCATCGCACGGGGAGGCTGAGCGGAGGTGAATTCTCAGTAGACCGGCAGTGACTGCTGGGGAACAAAAGCATCTGGATTTCTATTCGCGACAGAAGCACAGGCATTGCTAGGGGAGCTCCTGGTAGAGAAATACTTATTCACTTAGGCCCCTGGTCGGCAAACTGTGGCTCGCTAGCCACATGCGGCTCTTTGGCCCCTTGAGTGTGGCTCTTCCACAAAAGACCATGGCCTGGGTGAGTCTATTTGGAAGAAGTGGCGTTAGAAGAAGTTTGCCAGGCTGGGAGCGGCCAGGCCCGGGGGAGCAGGTGGGTCGGGTGCGGCCAGGCCCGGAGCAGGGGCTGCCAGGCTGGGAGCGGCCAGGCCCTGGGGAGCAGGCGGGTTGGGTGCGGCCAGGCCTGGAGCAGGGGCTGCCAGGCTGGGAGCGGCCAGGGCCGGGGGAGCAGGCGGGTCGGGTGCGGCCAGGCCCGGAGCAGCGGCTGCCAGGCTGGGAGCGGCCAGGCCCGGGGGAGCAGGCGGGGCTGGTGCGGCCAGGCCCGGAGCAGCGGCTGCCAGGCTGGGAGTGGCCAGGCCCGGGGGAGCAGGCGGGTCGGGTGCGGCCAGGCCCGGAGCAGCGGCTGCCAGGCTGGGAGCGGCCAGGCCTGGAGCAGCAGCAGCCAAGTCCAGAGCAACTAGGTCGGGAGCGGCAGTGACCAGACCCGGAGCAGCTGGTTGTGGAATGAACCAGAGCAACAGAGGCCAGGCCCTGAGCAGCCAGGCCCAGAACAGCTCGCTCCTTGCCTGCCCCTGCCCCACGGCTGCTTCTCAGACATGGCTGGAAACTTTCGTGGGAACTTGAGGGTCTGCTGAATCAAGTGATGAAGGCTTAGATCTGGATGTGTTGAGTTAGTTTAGGACTGGGTTGTTGATCTGTGAGTGCCTTGGGTGGGGCCTGGATGAGGCTAGTTGACCCAGTGGGAAATGTCTTTTGTGTGAAGTGTATCATTGGGCATGTGGAGGTATTATTGATATGAGAAAATGCTAAGTAACTGATTTACTATCTGAAAAGGGATTTACTATTGGGGAAATTGAGGGAAGAAGAGACTGAACATAAACTGCACCTATGGATGAGGACAATGGGGGATGGGGGGGGAGACGGAGGGTGGGGTGGGAACCTGGTGGAGGGGGGAAGAAATGAGGAACCTTTGTAATAATATGAACAATAAAGATTGATTTAAAAAAAAAAAAAAGAAGAAGTTTAAGTTTAAAAAATGTGGCTCTCAAAAGAAATGTCAATCGTTGTCATGTTGATAGTTGGCTCTGTGGACTAATGCGTTTGCCAACCACTGACTTAGGGGGTCGTGAAAATGTATCCACCCTCCTCCTCCAAGTTCTCAGACCGCCCACATCCATCCATGCCTCCCAGGTTAGAGCAGAAGAAGTGGGTGAAAGCTTCATGTGAATTAAAAGTGCAGTTTAGAGGTAGGCAACTGGGGTAATGCAATAAGACCTCCCTTCGGGGAGAGGAGGTGTGAGGGATACGGCCTTCCTTTGGCTCGGGTCTGCCCAGGAGGACGTTCTAGAACACAAGTCAAGGTATGTTCCCAACGAGGCGAAGTGACCTCCTGAGAGCCCGAAGGGAGAGAGAAGCCAGCTCTTACTCAGGCCTGACTCTGCTGCCAGGCAGTTTCCACCTGGCAGCCTTGTCATCGCTCTCCCCTGCTGAGCTCTGCTCCCCAAGGCTCACCCGAGCTGTGCTCCAGGCGCCCCATTGGCTGTGGCGTTCTACTGCACAGCTGAGCGGAACCCCACTTGGCTTGGGAGGGTCTGTCTGGGAGGCAGGAGGGAGCTGGGCCCAGAGAAATGGAAGCAGCTTCTTCCAGCCGGAGAGGAAGGCTGGATCCCCATTCCGGTGGGACCAGGAAAGCTGCCACATTCACCTGGGTGAGCCGCGGGGGCCGGGGCCCTCCTGGCTCTCGGTTGGCAGCTGGATAAACTGGGCCATGTGGCGCCTTTGGCAATGGCACTGCCCACCTAACGCCCCTGGGAGCCGCACCACAGAGAGAATGCAAGCCTGAGACCCAGGATCGGCCTGCACTCCCGCTTGGCTGTGAGAGCTTGGGCAAGCGCCTTCACTCCGCAGACCCCATTTTCTCAGCGGCGACAGACGACTCCTCCGGGAGTCTCTTCTGGCCTCAGGAGTCAGGGGGGAATGTGGGCAAACTGCTCTGAGATGTGATGTAAGTGCCTGTTATTGCTGCCAGAAAGGCCCCTTTCCCGAGGCCACAGATTGATGGTTCTCCTCCGGAGCCATCTTCTTCGGACTGAGCTTTAATTAAACTCAGAGAACCACAAACTCCAAGGAACCTGAGCTTATTCAATCACTGCTCCGCTCTGACCCGAGCCAGGCAGGCTTTTCTGCATACTAATGAGATGAGTGAAGATGTGTGTGTGAGGATTAACCTACTTTGCTTTCCCTGCCTACGGCGTTAAACTCTTAAAGGGCACCATAGACTTCACAAATGTCCTTTGTACTTGTCTCTAAATAGATTCTCTCTCTCTCTCTCTCTCTCTCTCTCTCTCTCTCTCTCTCTCTCTCTCTCTCTCTCTCTCTCATTAATAAATAAATTTTAAAAAGGGAGGAAAAGAAGTGTTCCGCCCCACTCCCAACCTGTGTCACGCCCGTTTCAGCTCCAGACACGGCCACCCTGCCCTTAGGCCCGGAGAACGGGAATGGGCCACCGTCCCCATTCTGGCTTTGGGACAGAATCCTGAGGATAGACCCCTCCAAGTTCCACGGTCCTTTCCTCGCACACGCACCCTTGAACAAACTACTGGACAGAGACATGTTTACTAAAGGGCATTTCAGGTGGGAGACAGAACGGGCAGTCACTGAGACCGAAAGGGACCAGGAACTCGAGAAAGTTTATTTAACAAGCACCTAGCTGGCCCTCTTGACTTCTCCCAACTCACATCCGTCCTGCCCACTGATGATGCCATATTATTTCACACACTGCCCCCTTGTCAGAAACCTCCCCTGGGTCCTTCTTGGTTGAAACAGAACACCATAGTCCAGCATTCAAGGCCCTGTGCTACTGGGTGGTACTCTCTCTTAACCTGATTTCCCACTGTTCCCCTACACGCATCGTGTAGCTGGCTCTGTCCTTTGTCATCCCTGCTATGTGCTTTCTTCCAGGCCTAAATTGAGGCAGTCTGTTTCCAAACATTGCCCTCACTTCAGGAAGCCCTCGCTGATTAATGTAGCCCAGAGGGGACCCCATGCTTCAAAATGGGCCTCATCCTTGGCCTTTACAGAAACTACCTGGCATTGTGACTGGACCAAGAGGAACCCTCAGCCTCACCTGAACCAGAAGCTCCCCAAAGGAGGGCGTGAAAAGGAAAATGGGGGAGGGGGTAATGGGGGGGAGAGAGGCTTATCTGGTTAAAACTAGTCTTACTTCCCCGCTCTGGCTGACTTGGGCGGAGCTGCAGAGCCTAATGCCAGGGCCCCGCCACAGCTGACTTGGGTGGAGCTGGGGAGCATGCCCCCAAGGTCCCACTACGACAGACCTGGGCAAAGCTTTGGGGGCCCTCAGAGGCTGCCACAGGAGAAGCTATCTAGGTCAGAGCCTCCCCATGAGTTCAGTTCAGGCTTTGGATCTGGGATTCCCCTGGACCAGCCAATCTGCGAAATAAAGGTTCAACTTTCCTCCCTCAGAGTGCTGGTGATGGTTCTCCCGTCCATTCTGCCACCCCAGGATCGTGTAGTTCTCACTGCCTTCTCCTTCTGGCTGCTGTTACCACGGGTGGATTGTGGTGGCTGGTACTTGTTGGTTTGATCCCCACAGGTGCAGGACTTGGGGGCCGCAGACAGACCTCTCTAAAGATGCCGAGAGAAGCCAGAAGAAGGGGCAACAAAGGAAGACCAGTGACAAGAGAACAAAAACTCATACGCGTGGCATTTAGAGCGAAGAGACTTCTGAGAGGGAAGGAGGACCTCAAAGCAGGGGATGTCTCATTCCACAACAAAGGCCAGAGGTAGTCTGGAAGGGGAAGATAAGCTGACTTTGCTGTGAGACTTTGGGCAGATAGCAGCTCTCTGTTGGAGCCTTTGACCCTCAACTTCCCATCTGTAGCAGGAATAATGTTCTTATAGGGTTCTTAGGCAGAACAGAGGTGCTCAATATACAGTCTATGCTCTAAAATTTATGAAATTTCCAACCCAGATCATCTCCTGGAAAAGAGATTCTCATTATCCTGGATAACATAGATAAAGCCCTTTAAGGATGAGCTATCCAGCCCTCAGGAGTGTATGGGAGAGAGCATTCCTTTGCCTTGTAGTCAGTCACTACAGGGACTAAGTTTGTTGACCCTTTGCTACCACCAGGTGGTCATAACCTTGCAATGCAGTCTAGCTGATTTGTCGGTTCCAAATGAGGATAAAGCATAGATTTGGGGTGCATGAGGAGTCTGGGAGTGGGGAGATTCTGGGGGATACAAGACAATAGGAGGAGAGTGACTCAGAATCCCTGGGAAGCATGGAACCACTGGGCCAGGAGTCTTATAATGCCTGCACACAGCTGTTAAATAAAGGATTGTCCTAGCAGGGAAGCACCTGCCCCCTCCCACCTCCATCACCACCTCCAGTTAGTACTGTCCACTAGGATGTTGTGAGATCCAGATGCACTTAGGTCTCCAGTGACATGCTCCATTCCCATACTCACATTCTGGGCTCCAGAACCACTGTCTTCCTATCCCATTAACAATCCTTCTAATACAAGTCATTGCACATACCCGTGTCGGCAAACTGCGGCTCTTTGGCCCCTTGAGTGTGGCTCTTCCTCAAAATACCACAGCCTAGGTGAGTCTATTTTGAAGAAATGGCATTAAAAGAAGTTTAAGTTTAAAAAATTTGGCTCGCAAAAGAAATTTCAGTTGTTGTACTGTTGATATTCGGCTCTGTGGACTAAGGAGTTTGCCGACCACTGGCACATACTAACCTCTATCTAGAGTGACTAACCGTCTGTCCCCCCCCCCCCCACCACCGGTTTAAGTTCCTCAACTCTCAGCCCAAGCATGACATCCTCAGGTAGTAAGCCTTCTTCAGTCTAGGTCAGGTTCCTTTGATACATATCCTCATAAAGCAAAAAATAAAAATAAAATTCAAAGCACTTTTATGTATTCATCTATGTAATGTTTATCAACATCCATCGTTCACTGTGCTCTATAGGCTCCGGGAGAGAGAAGATGGGCCCCTTCCGCTTATATCTCTAGCACCAAGGACAGAGCCTGATAAACAGCAAGAGCTCCATAAACATGTTGAACAGAGGTGCTTACAGGATAGGAGAGAAAGACCTGGAGATGTTAGTTTATGCCAAAACCAATTTGGCTCAGTGGATGGAGCGTCAGCCTGCAGACTGGAAGGTCCCGGGTTTGATTCCGGTCAAGGGCATGTACCTTGGTTGCGGGCACATCCCCAATAGGGGGTGTGCAGGAGGCAGCTGATCAATGTTTCTCTCTCTCTCTCTCTCTCTCTCTCTCTCTCTCTCTCTCTCTCTCTCTGTCTCTCTCTCTAATCAATAAAATATATAATTCTATAAGTTCTGAGGATCTTTCAGCCAACTCTGAGGCATACACAGGTCTTTTGTGGAACTCAACAAAGGTGCTTTAAAACCACACTCATTTGTGCCGATATACCACTGAGAATGAAAGACTCGTGGGTTGAAATGCAGAGTACATAGCCCAGATATGGTGGCAGGGTGGAGGGGAGATTATTTGTATAGAGGCTGTATACAGCCCCATGATTCTAAACAATGGGAAAAGTTTTGAGGAAGGGGCTCTTGGCTTGAGACTCCAGAGCAAGTGCATGTGAGGGGGAGACAAAGGGATACCTGATAGATGGTTCTAGAAGGAAGAGTTAACAAATAATCAAATGCTCCTTAGGGTACCCCAGGCCTAATTGGATGAGTATGGATTTCCAAACCATTGTCTCTTTAATTTAGATTTCATTTCAAAAGAGCTTGTTATAAACTCAGAAGAGACAAAATAAAATTATCATATTAGAATATATTTTTAAAACTTGCTAACCCACAAAAGTTGGCGCTTTAAATAATTTTTGGAGAAGTAGTACTCTCTATTCCCAGAATTAGAAGAACAGGAGAGAGCTTTGTTTTTAACCCAGAACTCAGAAAAGGTGAGCTGTTCCATTCCAAGAATCTTCTGAAACTGAGCTTTTAGTACAGGTTTGTTAAAGTCTGAGATGCCGTGAACCTTCAATAATTTTAATTTCCCAGAATCAATACACGCCCAGTTAAAAACAATACTTAAGCTGTAATCAATTTTTTAATACTGTAATCAATTTTTAATTCTCCATGTTTGTCCCTCTGTCGATACAGAAATAGTCATTTCTAATTTCATTCCAGAAGACCCACAGAGAAAGGACATTCAAACTCAAGGAGCCAGGACAAGTCAAACCGCAGCAGCAAGAGTATGAATGACCCTGGAGGACGTGGAGAGAAGGAAACGAGGCCGCAGGAAGCGTCTGCCTTTGGGGGAATTGCGTGGCTCCCGCTGTTCTTCCTTCCCAGGCTCTGGCTCTAAGATGGCTGCAAGGTGGCCCGGCCTCTTGGGCCTCCACCTCTTCACCTCAGTGCCGCCTCCACCAAGAACTGGAGACGTTCATGCCAGCAGTGCTGGCTCCTTCCTTGCGTCTGGCTCTAGGTTCTTGTTCATTAGTCTTTGCTTCTGAACACTCTGTAGGCCAGGACGAGGAGAGAGAAGAGGGTCACCAAGAGTGTAATGAGGAAGATAACTTTCATTATGTAAACAGAATCAAGCGTGGACGAGGGGACTGAGGTCCTGCCCCATATGTTGGCTGGAAATTGTGGGGAAGACATAGGTTTCTCAAAAAGAGCGGAGATGTGTGGTAGAAGCAGACTGCCCAACAACTAAGGAAGTACCAAGAGCACTGGACTTGCTTTGTTATATCCCAGGAATGGCTCTGTGGAGTAATCCAATGGCATCAATGGATCCTGTTGTTCACACAGCAGGCAGAGACATCCGTTCAGGAAGGTTGAACAACTGCTCCCAAGGCAATCAGAGTCCTGAGACAACAGTTCAATTGGCCAAACTGCGGGTGGTGGGTGGGGCTTCTGGGGCTTTATGATGTCACTTGAGGGTGAGGCTAGGATCTGAAGGGGAGGTTCTAGTTCAGAAACTGCTACCCTGTGAAAATGCCCCTACGATACTCTTATGTTTTTCATTTCTCATTTTGAAATAATTTTTATTTTATTCTTTTGGCCAGGGCTAGATTTTTATTGTTTCCTCATTCCACTCTGCTAGGCTGTTTCTACACAAGGAAATCCAGCTTGTATTCCAAAATAGAAATTTTAGATCTATAGTGTGCACAGAAGGGGCCACATGCTGACCTGACAAGCTCAGGGAAGGCTGGCATGGCGGTCTTGCAAACTCAGACCTAAAGTCACCACAAAGGATGGTCCGAAATTAAACTTTAATTAAAAGCAGTGATGGTGGGTAGTCACATCCTAGGCTGGCATCTTCCCTGACAAGGTCAATCTTTACCTTAACTGAGGCTATTGTCTTTTTGCTCTATGATAAGGTATCGTTGAAATGTTAGGGTAACTTATAACTCCCTTTTTTTCTGGACCCTTCAGGGCACAACCAAATGCCCTGGGTGCCAGGACAGATACAAAAATTCCTTCGAGAGTGTACAGCTTCATTTTTTTTTAAAATATTAATAGGGTTGTTCAAACATCATCAGAATCTGAGGATATTTTCATCTCCCCTCAAAAGAAACTTTGTACCCATTAACATTCCTGTCTCTATCCCTCATGGCTCCTTATATCAGGCATATCGATCTCGTCTCCCCAACCAGACTGGACTTCTCAACCCCTTATCTTTTGTTCTCTTCTCTGATTCCCTATTCTGATCTTCCCTTGGGGGTGTGGCTGATTGGGTCCCCCTGTTAGATGGGGTACTGAGGAGTCTGGGAGAGCACTAGACTTGGTAGTTTCCTTAGTGCTCCTGATTAGGTCGCGGACCTGTAAGTTACAAACAACTCACCATTCCCTGAGCCAGACAGAACTGTTCTCCCTTTGTTCCTTGACAGGAAGGGCCCAAAAACGGTCATGCTGAATAGCTGGACAGTTTGAGCTCCCTCCAGTGCCCAAGAGAAATCAGTTGACTCACCACTGCTTTGTTGTTATTAATCCTCACCCGAGAATATGTTTCCATTTTAGAGTGAGAGGGAAGGAGAAGAGACTGAGAGAAACACTGATGTGAGATAAATCAATTGGTTGCCTCCGGCACCATTCCCTGTCCAGGACCAAGGTCGGAGCCTGCAACTGAAGTAAGTATCCTTGACCAGGATAGAACCTGGGATCCTTTGGTACTGAGCCAAACCAGCTAGAGCTTAACCACCACACTGTTGAGGTAAAGTTTACCACTGGCTAGGACATCTCTGTATGTCCCTGATGGCGGAGCCTGAAAGCCTAAGGAGAAAAAACAGAAATGGGACATGGTATTGGAGGAAGACTTTCTATACTTTTCTGATGCTTTCTTTTTTTTGGGGGGGGGGGAGGCAGAAGAAACCATATTAACACTCTTGGACTTTCTCCACTCTGGCTTTCACTCCCTGCACACCATGCCTCCCCTGCCTTATCCCCTCTGTCAAGGTACAGAGAGCATCCACTTGGATCTATTATACTTTCTCTAAGTTTTACAGGAGCACATCCCCATGAGTGAGAGGCCCATGGCTTTCCATTGGTAATAAGGGTGGGAAGCTGAGTTATTCTAATTCTGAATTTCCCTGTTAGGAAGCCCATTGTGGCTGCAAACCTAAGCCCTATAGGCCAATATGGTCTTTATCAATTATAAAGGTGAGTTTTGCCATTTGCCTCATTTCTCATAATCACTGTTCAGAACTTGAATGAGGAAAAGAGACCTATATGTACTCAGGTGGGAAAATAGGAGGTGTTACGTACTGACCACTTAAATCCCATAAACCCTGGGAGTTATGATGACTGCCTTTATGTGTCAACTTGACTGGACTAAGGGGTGCCCAGAAGCTGGTAAACATTTTTTTAATTTTTTAAAATTCATTAAGGAGTTACATATGTGTCCTTATTCCCCCATTACCCCCCTCATCTTCCCTCCACACACATGCCCTCACTCCCGTTGTCTGTGTCCATTGGTTAGGCTTATTTGCATGCATATAAGTCCTTTGGTTGATTTCTCAGTAAACATTATTTCTGAGTCTGCCTATGAGTATATTTCCACAAATTATCAGCATTTGAGTCAGTAGACTGAATAACAAAAGATAACCCTCACCACTGCGAGTGGGTACCCCCCCGCCCCCAATCTATTGAGGGTCTTAATAGTACAGAAAGGTAGAAGAAGGACGAGTCTGTTCTCCACTTGAGTTGGGACGTCATCTTTTCCTGCCCTTGGACATCAGTGCTCATGGTTCTCAGGCCTTCAGCCTTGGGCTGGATTATACCAGCTGGGCTTTCCTGAATCTTGAAGATTGCAGGTCCTGAGACTTCTGAGCCTCCATAATTGCCTGAGTCAATTCTTGTAAAACACACATACACTCACTCATATGTGTACTATTGGGTCTGTTTCTCCGGAGAATCCTGACTACTACATGCATGTTCTCACTACTACTGTAGCAGGGTCTCAAGAGCCTCCCAGCTTTCAGCATCTCTCCTGCTTTGTTTATAGAGAGCATTTAATTTAAATTTCTAATATGGAAAAGAGGAAATTAAAATTTAATGAGGTTTTGTTAAAACACCATCCTTGGTGCTTTGACATGTTATTTGAAACAATAATTCAAATCCTGGCTAGTAGCTCAGCTGGTTAGAGTTTCATCATGATACACCAAGGTTGTGGGTTTGGTCCCGGGTCAGAGCACATATATGAAGCAACCAATGAATGCATAAATAAATGGAACAAACAAATGTTTCTCTCTTTCTAAAATAAATAAATAAATAAATAAATAAATAAATAAATAAATAACTCGAGATAGTAACAGCAATAATTTATTACATTATTTCTTCTTTATGTCAGCTACTGGGCTAAGAGCTACACCTGCATCAGCTGGCTTAATCCTCTCAGGCAATTAAGCCTCAAAGAGGCTGAATAAGGAGGTCATGCAGACATTGGTTCTAGAACCAGCTATCTAACTTTAGATTAAAAAAAAAAAAATCAACCCACTGCTCTTTTTATTCCAATGTAATACTATTACATCTGTCAGAAACCTCGAGTAATTATGAATTTATTTTTCATCAATACAAACTATTCGTAGGGGCTTGTAATTCCCTTTACTGATTACCTCCTCAATTACTCCAGCCGTGTTTACACGAGGGGGTTAACTTGACTTCCAAATAACACTTGGCACAGCTATCTTTCCCTTTCCTACCCCTGAAGAGTTCCTTTCATTTGCAACACCTCCCATTTACTGAGCATCTATTTTGCAAAAGATACTGAGTCAGGGGCTCTGGGAGAAGCCACGATAAGAGAGTGAAAGCTGGGGAGCTGTATGATAGCATGTGGTGGGGTTGTCAGGTTGAAGCAGTGACAATACCATGGGCCCTCAGGAGTGTAGTCACACTTGAAGGAATAAGGTAGTAAATCAAATATGTATTGAGTGTTAAGATTCAAAGATTATTTCCGGGCATGTGTACAGGTGCACAGCACCTCACTTAATGTCCAGGAGCCAGTGTTCCTCCTTCATGCTGTGTTCTGGGCACATCCCTGATGACCCGAGTACTTGCTTTCCTTCAGAGTCTCAGTCTGTCTGTCACTCTCTCCCCCCAACTCCTGTGTTTGTATTGTCTGTCTAATAGCCCTTTCTCTTCAGTACAGAAATATTATTATTAGTAACAACATATTGAACATTTACTTTATGTCAGGACAGATACCATATGTGGCAGGCTGTGTAATGGCTCCCCACTGATGTTCCATCCTAGTCCACAAAACCTGTGGATATATCTTACATGGTAAAGGGGACTTTGCAGATATGATTAAGTTATGGATTTTTTAAAAAATATATTTTTTATTGATTTTTTTTACAGAGAGGAAGGGAGAGAGATAGAGAGCTAGAAACGTCGATGAGAGAGAAACATTGACTGGCTGCCTCTTGCACAACCCCCGCCGGGGATGTGCCCGCAACCAACATACATGCCCTTGACCGGAATCAAACCCGGGACCTTTCAGTCTGCAGACCGACGCTCTACCACTGAGCCAAATCGGTTTCGGCTAAGTTATGGATTTTTAAGTGGGGAAATTATACTTGATTATCTGAATAGGCTACATGTAATCAGAAGGATACTTTGACGAGTCAGACAGAAGGCAATGCGACAACATCAGCGGGAAAGAGAGAGAGACTGGAAGATGCTACATTGAAGACCAGGAAGGGGTCACAATCCAATGAATGCAGGCAGCTTCTAGATACTAGGAAGGGCATGAAAACAGATTCTCTCCTAGAACTCCCAACAAGAATGCAGCCTTACCAACTCATTTTAAGACCTCTGATCTCCAGAACTGTAAAATAATAAATTGTGTTAAGTCACTGACTTTGTGGTAATTTGTTAGAGCAGCAAAAGAAAACTAATACATCATGCTAAGTCTGTCTCATTTAAAAAACAACAACAGCCCTCGCTGGTTTGGCTCAGTGGAAGGAGCAGGGCCCTGGGTTCAATTCTAGTTAAGAGCATGTACCTTGGTTTCGGGCTCGATCCCCAGTAGAGGCCATGCAGGAGGCAGCTGATTTCTCTCCCTCTCCTTTCTTTTCTGAAACCAATAAAAAAAATATTTAAAACAAAAAACAACATCAGCAAACACACCACATTATACTAAGTGAAATAAGCCAGTCAGAGAAAGACAAGTACCATATGATTTCAATCATATCCGTATCATTTCACTCTTATGTGGAATCTAATGAAAAAAAAAAACAAAAAACTGAAATAACAAGCAAAGTAGAGAAAGATTCATTGAGAGCAGGCAGTCAGCTCTGGTGGTAGGAGGCTGGGTGGTGGCAGGGAGGGAGATAAAGGGATTAAGCAAAAGAGAAAAAAAAAAAGAGAGAGAAAGAACTTATGGATGGGAATGCTTCCCAAATTTTATGTCAGAATTGACCAGTTTTTCTTTTTTTTTTCTACACTTTATTATAAAAAGTACATCTTTCAACCCATGAGATTTTTCAATACAAGTAAAAGGGGGCGGAGCCACACCCCCGGTTGGAACCAGGAGGCTGTGGGGCCCTGGGACCGAAGATGAAGACGGTGATGAGAAGCAGAGGTAAAGCTGTGCATCTCGCTGGGGGAAGGCCGCTTCTCCAGGTTCAGTTTTTCTTTCTTGAAACCCTTTCCTCCCCTGAGTTTTGGTGGTAGCACAACCACAATCTCCTCCTTCCCCGGGCTCCTCCTGGTCCCCTTGCATCCAACTACCCTTTTGTATCTTGGATGTTTTTCCCGAGTCCACCTTTAGTTTGTTTCTGTTCTGAAATCTTCCCTGGGTTATTTCGTCCATTCTCGTGGTTTGAATAATCATCTGTATGCCAAATGACTCTCCAGTCTGTAACTCATTTCTTTCTTAATATATTTTATTGATTTTTTACAGAGAGGAAAAAAGAGAGATAGAGAGCTAGAAACATCGATGAGAGAGAAACATCGATCAGCTCCCTCCTGCACACCCCCCAACCGGGGATGCGCCCACAACCAAGGTACATGTCCTTGACAGGAATCGAACCCGGGACCTTTCAGTCCGTAGACCAATGCTCTACCACTGAGCTGAACTGGTTTCGGCAGATCTCATTTCTTACTCCAGATTCATAACCTAACTTCTCATTGGTCCAGTTGTCTCATCTATTGCACAAGCATCTCAAACCCTCACAATTATACCCAACCTAATTATCTTCCCATTCAAGTCTGCTTCTCTATATCCTCTCTCCACAATAAGAAACCTGGGAGTCATTTTAGGTTGCTCTTCACTTCCGACTCCCTGCACTGGCTCGGTTTTAATATACTATGAGCTCCACTTCTGAAATACCTCCCACATCCATCCACTCTTCCTACCCCCATTGCTTCTACCATAGCTAAACTTTAATTTCTTGTCTTGATCATTCTTGTCTGGATCCCTGCAACAGTTTACCAATTGGTCTTCATACGTTTAACAGTCTTATAATCTGTCTTACTCAATGGTAAGAGTAATATACATAAATCAGACCACTTCACTAAAAATCCCTAATTTTGATCCCTCTTCCTTTTTTTTTTTTTTTTTTAGTCTTCACTTAAGGAATTTTCCCCCATTGACTGTAGAGAGAATGGAAGAGGTGGGGGGGAGGGGAAGGGAGAGAAGGAGAGAAGAAAGAGGGAGGAAAGGAAGGAGAGAGAGTTGTGAAAGAGACACATTGATTGGTTGCCAGCCAGCTGGCTGGGGCTGATCCATCACATTTAGGATAGTCCAAATACCACCAGACAGTATAATGTGTAAACTCTTCATTCATGTTGTCTTTCCGTACCTACTAGCCTGTTTTCTTTTCCTCTCCTGCTTTCCCATACATTTCATATTCCTTTACAAAAGACAGCTTACAATGACTTCTAGTATCGATACCTGGTAGCAAAGAAATGAAAGGCAGAAACTTCCTGGTTTGAATAGGAAGTAAACTGTGATCTTGTTCAATATATTTACTGAACATCTCCATGTCTCCATGTTTCTTCACCAAAAAAAATGGGGTTTATCATAGTTCATGTTTCAAAGGTTGTTGTGAGAATCAAATGAGGTAATACTTGTGAAGTTCTTAGAACAGTGTCCAGCACAAGCTTGGAGAGTAAGCTTGGAGCTCAGCAAAGGTTAGCTTCTATTATCTCCTGGTCTCTGTACCTGTTCACTCTGCCCTCCTCCTCTTCTGCTTGGTCAATGTCTACTTTCAGTCTAATAAGCCAGTCTTATTTTCCTTAGGATCCTGACCTCCACAACATCCAGGCCATAAATGGATATTTCCATCAGAGTACTTAATGCTTCCCCTCCCCCCTTACTAGGTTGTAACTTGAAAGCAGGAACTGACTGGGTCGCTACTGTAGTATAGAGACTTGTGTTTTGGCAAATGACCCAGGAGAATGACAGCCAGCACCCAGAGGACCCACGAAAGTAAACCTTTATTACATACACAGCGCTGCTAGTTCAGGGGACTCTGATCCCAAGCCTGAACTGCCAATGCGGGGAGGTTTTGACATATGTATCTTCTTGAGGCGGGCCCCTCGGGGTGGGTGTTGCAGCTTCAGTTAGAATGGGGAAGTAAAATTATTATTTAGCTACAAACTGAACTAGGCTGTAAGCCCCCAAAGTTGACCCCCCCCCTATTTTCCTTCTCACTTGCATATAAATATCGCCCAATATATACATTTGTAAATTCGTGTTTTAGTTAATCCAGGAACTTGGTTCTTCAGACAAAAAGGCTACTCCATTTTAGCCCGGCAGGCGTGGCTCCGTGATTGTTAACCTATCCCAGGAGGTCAAGGTTTAGTTCTTGGTCAGGGCACATGACTGGGTGGCGGGGTCCATCCCCAGTGTGGGGTGTGCAGGAGGCAGCTTATCAATGATTCTCTCTCATTATTGATATTTCTCTCTCTCCCTTCCTCTATGAAATCAATAAAAATATACTTTTTTAAATGCTACTCTATTTTAAAGTAGAGAAGACAATTCAGGACAGGGGATATGGGAGGATCTTGAAACAATATCCCTCTTTCATCTCTGACACCCAAGAGGCATTTCCCCCTAAGCCTCTGGCATAACTTTTCCTTTCTGCTTCATTGTGGAGTGCGGAGTGGGAGGGAAGGGAAGCGAGGGAGGAATGGCTCTGACTCCTAGGGGATCTATCCAGGGTCTGAGCATAGGAACATCCTTACTTAGGGAAGCTGTTCATCCTCCTTCCTGTTTCCACGAACCTGATACACATTTAAGCTCCCAGAGCCCTCACATATGTTAATAGCAGTTTGTTGACAGATGAATGGATGTCACATTCAGAGGCTCTAGTGCAGTAGTAGGAGAAGCCATAATTTCCCTTGAATTTAAGTCAAATAGCGGAAAGGGAACTCCTACTGGGCAGAGTCAAACTTTTAATCACCCGGGAAAGGGGCTTGGGCTTGGGCTTGTGAGGCCTGGAGCTAACAGTTCAGGGT
This sequence comes from Pipistrellus nathusii, assembly GCA_963693515.1. Taxonomy (NCBI): domain Eukaryota; kingdom Metazoa; phylum Chordata; class Mammalia; order Chiroptera; family Vespertilionidae; genus Pipistrellus; species Pipistrellus nathusii. Next base: position 34,647,941 of record OY882875.1, on the reverse strand, counting down.
AACACCCTATCCAGAGTTATCTCACAATTTCCTCTTTTGCAAATGCTTATAGGGTAGATTGATCAAGTAAAACGAATTGATAAAAGCACGAATTCTAACACAGCCCTTCAGCTCTTCCTAAGATGTCCTACCAAATAACCTGATCTGTGGAGCTCAGCAGTTCTCAGGAAGAGGGGAAGCAGGGACAATGGCAATTTCAGCAGGACCCTCCTCGGCTTTTGCAAATCACAGACTCTTACCCAAAACCATAGTAATCATTTGTTATGTATTTATCCAACAAATACTGAGTATTTTCTGTGTGTGAGGCACTAGGAGTACAGAGATGAGTCAGCCAAGCTGACTTTGTTCAAGCCCTTGTGGAGCCAGTCTCATGGGGAAGACAGACTATTAATCATTTGGAAGATAATGTGGTAGGTGCTATGATAAGGAAGGCACCAGGAGCTTGAGAACTGATAGGTAAGGCTTGGCAGAGTTAGGATTTCTTTCTGGTAGTGATATCTACATAGATACCTAAAAGATAAGGAGGAGCTGGTCACAGAAAAAGGAACAAGAGGTGTCAAGGTGTGTGACAAAGGAGAGAACATGTGTTTTGCAGGGTGGTAAGTAGGACCCATTTGGTACCCTGGAATTGTCAGGACACCAATCTGAGAGGTACCATCAACAGCTGGCAAGCCAGTTCTGCTGTCCCAAACCATATTCCATCTTCTACCTCCATAGAAAATAAATAGAAGATGGTGTGGATGTGAAAACAGAAGGGGGATTGATGAGGTCATGTGTCTGTCACCAGTTAAGGGATCAAGTGCTATGCATATGTCCTCACTTCCAAGTGAGGGGTCTAAAACAGAACCACTCATAAAGGAGAGGCTGACATCTCAGTTCTTGCTCAGACGAGCTTGTTGTTCTCTGTGATCACTGGAGCAAGGAGCGAGGGTAACAGTTCTAACAGATCGTCTTCAAAAATCAAGTTGGTGACTTCAGTGATGTTTTTACAATAAGGTGATAGAACTGTAACCCCAGAATTTCCTTCCAATTTTTCCAAATTAGTTTGAAAGTCCTCTTTGGACCAATCATTATCTCGGCAACCAAGATGCAAATTACACTCAAAACCATGTGTGGAATTGTTCAAATTTTCAGGTTCGGAATCACTTGAAACTACTACTTTTCGCCTTTTTGAAGGAATAACTATATCACTGCCCCTGTCAAAGCTTTCATCACTTTCACTTGGAATGTCTGATAAATTGTCAGCAAATATATCCAGAATTTTATCATGTTCTTCGTCACTGTCCATGGTTACTGAGCACTTTAAAAATGTCAAATTGATATAAAAAAGTTATTTTTGTTACAAACAACAAGAGATGAATAACTTTTAATTCCCTTTTGTAATTTTTAACTTCAGCGAATGTGTTTTCTCTTACACTGTTTCTCTCTAAAGGACAACGAAAAGCCGAGAATTCTAGTGATTGGCCACAAGACTTAGAAAATTCTCATTGCTCTGTAAGCAATTCTCATTGCTCTGTTAAGGGACCTGCTCAACCTCCCACAGCTGCTTGGTGAAAGGGCTATTACCCCAAATACAATGCCTTGAACACAGCAATGTAGGCCAGCGCCCGGGGACCGGTGGTCTGGGTCTTTCTCAAGGTGGGCGCGTGCTCCACGGCGGAGGCCCACCCCAGGGCGTGGGGAAGTGCATTATAATTTATACTTAAAATTCAAGGCCATGGAGGTGGGGAGGTGGGGTGGTGGGGAGGCGTGCGCATGCGCCACAGGTTGGCCACGGAAACGGGGGGCGGGAAAAGCCCGACGGGTGGGTTGGCTCTCCAACCGCTGCCAGTCCACCTTCCGTTGGTGGGACCTATGCCATGCAGACCCTTCCCCAGGCCTGGGGCCGATGCCTCACCGTCTCGTAGCGAAACTGCACCGTTGGGGTCTTTGAGGAGCAAAGGGAAGCGCCACACTGACCGGAAGCGCCCACCTTTCCCGGGGCTTTTCCGGGGCAGAGGGCCTTGGCAAAGCTCATTGGCTAGTGGAGACCGGAAGAGGCTGGGTTTGGCTACGCGCGGGGCACCATGGGTGTTGTGGTTTGCGTCTGTGGTGCAGACCTTCCTGGTAGCTTGGAAGCCAGCAGGTCCCGCTGGCGAAGCGGGTGTGAGGCAGCTACGTCCCTGTGGCTTTGTTTTGCTGTTTCTGTTTAGGGCGAGACCTCCGTCTTTGAGTCTTGCTTTTGAAGACCTTCATTTCGTCCCATATCTTAGGCTTTCCTCTGTACAACACCCCTTGTCAACCTACAGACCCTTCTTTATTCTTCCTAGCTGGCTTCGCTTAGTCTGAGGTTCCTCTTCTCCGCAAACTTACACCAGTCTCTGAGTCTTCCACCTTTCTTTCGCTGTGTGCCTTTTCCTGTCGCCGCCCTAGTCAGATCCCTTCTAACATTCTGCCCCAGCCCATGAATAATGCCAGGGGCCCAGGAAAAGGATTCCATGAAAAGGATCCCTCCGCAAACGTTTGCAAGCACAAGCAGATCCCACTCTCCCACTTCAGCTGCCTTGTGGCTTAACTTCTTTTTGTTCTCCTCTGGTCACTGCCCCTTGTCTGGTCCACCTCCATGTAGCCTGTTTGATGGACCACTCTTGGCTATGAACCTTTGGTCCTGTCACTTTGTCTCTGGCTTCCCATAGTTGAGTAAACAAAAACCTGGTTTGATTTATAGCACAGAAAGGGGGAAATGAAAGAAACTGGAGTGAAAAAAAAGAAACTACTAATTAGGTTTCCTAGAAGTCATGGTAAAAGAGGAGGAAGAGAGCAAACCTTCCCAAACTGTTTGGTGTTGACTGTTGGAGGGCTCTGTGAACTTAGTGCTGGGGATAACTAGCCCCAAGTCACCCAGATGCTGGGGGCCCAGTCAGTGAGGACAGACATACAGGTAAGCAACAGTGCAAGAAGGGCATCAGGCTCTGCCCTGCAGACTTCCTGCCGTTCCTCTGCTCATTCCATTTCTCCCTCAGCTCATTCCAAAGTCTTTTGCCTTTTTACCTCTCCCGCTGTTCCATGCTCTTCTTCCCACTTGGAAGCTCCTTTCTCTCCTGTTCCAGTCCAAGCTGTTTCTTTTGTATCTAGCTTTGTCACTCTGACAACCATGTGGATATGGGATTTAGAAATGGAGTGCTCCACACTTGACTTCACCTTTATGTATGTGAGAGACGCTTATTAACTTTCTCATTCCAGGCTCTGCAGTCTCTCAAATTTGTGTACATTACTTGTACTCGAATCACCTGTAGATCTTTCATGCTCCATGCTCCAGAATTATGCTATGCCATGCAGCCCAAATAGACTTAATTCATCAGCTGCCTATTTAGTGGTGTTAGAAATCTTAAATTTGAGAAGTTAATTTCATGGAGACAGTAGTCAAGAAGGACCCATTCATATGTGGCCAGAAGTAGAATCCCATGCAAATATGGAAGATATACCTTAGCATTAAACAAACAAACAAAAACAACAAAAATGCCTTAGTGAATTAACTAGGCTAGAAAAGGAGATACTTTTTAACTGTTAATTGAGAAAACCTCATTCCCCAGTGTGTGTAAGAAGAAATTTCCGAAGAATAAATAATCTAATAGTCATGCTAGTTAGCTTGAGAATGTTTTACAATGTCTGTGGGAGGTAGATTTACCTCTGAGGTTCTTTATGGCTAATACTAACTTAATTGGCATTTCCTGAGACCCACCGCAAAGAAGGGAAACTTCATATTTGATGATGCTGAAGATAATGCCTCTCTAAGTTTGCCCTACATGATCTGATCCCCAGCTTCTTCTCTAATCTCACCTCCGACCCTCTTCCTTACCGTTATTGCTGTAGCTACCATGGTTTTATTGCTGTTTTGTGAACATGCCAAGTACATACTTTGCACCTGGAATACTTTTTTTTAGGTAGATCTGTTCAGGGCTTTACTCAAATAGTCATAGAGAGGCCTTCTCTGACCACCTTATCTAATATAGAGCCTTTAACAGGCTGTCCCTTTGTCTTCCTTAATTTCCCTCTATTTTAAAAAAATATATTTTATTGATTTTTTTTTTTTTTTTTTTACAGAGAGGAAGAGAGAGGGATAGAGAGTTAGAAACATCGATGAAAGAGAATCACCCATCAGTTGCCTCTTGCACACCTTCCCTCCCTCCCCCCACTGGGGATGTGCCCGCAACCATGGTACATGCTCTTGGCCGGAATTGAACCTGAGACCTTTCAGTCCGCAGGCCGACACTCTATCCACTGAGCCAAATCAGTTTCAGCTTAATTTTCCTCTATTATCACTACTTGAAAATATGTGTTTTCTCTTGAACACAGCAATATATTAGTTTACTTCTTTTTATTGATTTTCTTTTTTTCTTTTTGGAGAGAGAGAGAGAGAGAGAGAGAGAGAGAGAGAGAGAGAGAGAGAGAGAGACATTTGTTGTTCCACTTATTTATGCTTTCATTGGTTGCTTCTTGTATGTGATTAGAGATCAAATCTGCAACCTTGGCGTATCGAGATGATGCTCTAACCAACTAGGCCACCTGGCCAGGGCTATTTAAGAATATTTTATTAAACTGCAGCTAAGCAAAAGTTTATAAGTCTAAATAGCTAGGAGCAACTCTTGTGTATTTGGGACGAAGGATTATTTGTCCTACTTGACATACTTCTGAACTGACTTCTGTGCTACTCTTTTGGGTCCTGGACCTCTTTCCCTCCACGTCCTTGTGTAGAAGGATGAGCCTGACCAGGCAAGGGGCACAGAAACATCAAAGAAAATGTTGAGGACAGAAAATACTTTCTTAGCCCATCAAGAAGTATGATTATACATATTGACATTATACTAGTTTACCAGGAAAAAGAAGTAGACAATTTGGAAGATGGACTGTAGGTGGCAGTTTTATTTTAGTTGAAGAAATTGGTTGGTAGCCGAGACCGGTTTGGCTCAATGGATAGAGCGTCAGCTTGGGGACTGAAGGGACCCGGGTTCGATTCCGGTCAAGGGCATGTACCTTGGTTGCGGGCATATCCCCAGTAGGGGGTGTGCAAGAGGCAGCTGATCGATGACTCTCTCTCATCGATGTTTCTAGCTCTCTATCTCTCTCCCTTCCTCTCTGTACAAAATCAATAAAATATATTAAAAAAAAAAAAAAAGAAATTGGTTGGTCACCTATGAATATGTCTCTGTCAGCATCTACTCTCCACATCCACTTAGTTGGCTCAGACATCACCTTGTCATTTTTTCAGTTCTCATATCTGTATGCACTTATATGTGTGATTTTAATATCATGGCCTCAGCTTGAAGCAACATTTTTAAAAATCATTATTTAAAAAAATCAAATGTATTGGGGTGACAGTGATTAATAGCGTTAATTAAGTTTCAGTTGTACAAGTCTATAATGCATCATTGATAGATTGCATTGTGGGCTCACCACCCATAGCCTAGTTTTCTGTCACCATAGATTTGACCCCCTTTATCCTCTTCAGATTCCCCCAACCCCTTACCCTCTGGTAATCACCATACTGTTATCTGTGTATATGAGGATTTTTGGTACATCTGTTGCTTTCTGTTTTATAGCTCCTGTATAAGGGAAATCAAGGTTCTTGTGCTTTTCCCTCTGCCTTACCTTGCTTAACATGATACTCTTAAAATCTATTTATTTTGTTGCAGTAATTCATCCTTTATTATGGCTGGTAATATATATATATATATATATATATATATATATATATATATATATATATCCTATATAATAAAAGGCTAATATCCAAATCAACTGAAAGGTGGAATGATTGGTCGCTATGACACGCACTGACCAGCAGCAGGGAAGACACTCAAAGCAGGAGCTGTCCCCTGGTGGTCAGTATAGTCCCACAGGGGGAGTGCTGCTCAGCAGAAGCCCTGAGCCGGGCTCACTGCTGACAAATGCAGCAACGGTGGCAGGAACCTCTCCTGCTTCCACAGCAACACTAAGGATGTCTGACTGACTGCTTAGGCCCACTCCCAGCAGGCCTAAGCCATCGTATCCCTTGAGGGATCCCAGACTGTGAGATGGTGCAGGCCAGGCTGATGGACACCCCCCCCCCCCCCCACTTCCCCGCCAAGTGCACGAATTTCATGCCCCTGGCTATATATATATTATCTCCAATCATCCATCAAAGGAAACTTAGATTGTTTTCATGTCTTGGCTACTGTGAATAATGCTTCAATGAACATGGGGCTACATATATATTTACGAGTAAGTGTTTTCATTTTTTGGGGATAGATACCCAGAAGGGGGATTGCTGGGTCCTGTGTTAACTCTATTTTTACTTTTTTGAGGACCTTCTATACTATTTCTCTTAGTGGTTGTAACAATTTATATTCCCACTAGCAGTGTGTAAGGTTCCTTTTTCTCTACACCAAGCATGTCAAACTCAAAGGCTAACAAGGACGAAATAAACAAGGCTTGAGTTTATGTAGGCCTCAAAAAAAAACAAAAGCTTCAATTTCCATAGAAACGTAGGTTTATTTTGATAGAGACATGCTGAATACAAAGGGCTGTAGGTGAGACTGGCCGGACACACTCTGGAGCCAACCACCCGTGATCCCTCCCCTGCCAGCCACATCTGGGGCTGTGCCAGGACTAGAAGGGCATCTGCCCAATGAGCAGGGTCCCTCTGGCAGGTGGGTTCCCTTGGCCTGGCCTGTGGGATAAGGCTGAACCCAGCAGTCCAACATCCCCTGAGGGGTCCCGGAGTGCGAGGGGCACTATGCAAAGTTGCTGTCGCTTGGCAGCTCCTGTGTTGAGCATCTGCCCCTTACTGGTCAGTGCACATCATAGCTACTGGCCAGTTGCTCAGGCTTTTATATATATATATAGACTAGAGGCCCAGTGCACAAAATTCCTGTATTGGCAGGGGTGGGTGGGGGGAATCCCTCAGCCTGGCCTGCGCCCTCTTGCATTCCAGGAGCCCTCGGGGGATGTGGCTTAGGCCCGCTCCCCTCAGTTAGACATACTTAGCGCTGCTGCAGAGGCGGGAAAGGCTCCTACCACCGCTGCTGTGCTCACCAGTTGCCAGCCCAGCTTGTGGCGCTGAGCGCTCTCCCCCTGTGGGAGCACACTGACCACCAGGGGCAGTTCCTGTATTGAGCATCTGTCAGTGCAGGTCATAGCAACTGATCATTCTGCTGTTCAGCTGATTTGCATATTAGCCTTTTATTATATAGGATTATTGTAAAAATTAAGTTATGAAATTTTTATTAAAATGTTTCTTACATACCGTCGTTATATTGGCTGGGCTGCAAAAATATTTCATGGTGGGCTGCATGCCACCTGCAGGCCACAAGTCTGACATGCTTGCTCTGCATCCTCTCCAGTACTTTTTCTTTTTTTTATTTTATTTTAAAATATATATATATATATTTTATTGATTTTTTACAGAGAGGAAGGGAGAAAGAGATAGAGAACTAGAAACATCAATGAGAGAGAAACATCGACCAGCTGCCTCTTGCACACCCCCTACCGCTGTGCCCGCAACCAATGTACATGCCCTTGACTGGAATTGAACCTGGGACCTTTCAGTCCGCAGACCGACGCTCTACCACTGAGCCAAACCGGCTTCGGCTCTCCAGTACTTTTTCTTGTCTTGTTGGTACTAGCCATTCTGACAGGAGTGAGGTGTTATTGCATTTTGCTTTTGATTTGCATTTCTTTTATAACTAGTGAAGTTGAGCATCTTTTTATATGTTTCATGGCCATTGGTATGTATTCTTGGGGTAAGCATGTTTAGGTCCTCTGCCTGTTTTAAAAATTGGATGTTTTAAAAATTGTTATTGACTTGTATGAGTTCTTTATATATTTTGAGCAATAGCCCCTTATCAGAGGTATTATTTGCAAATATCTTCTTCCATTCAGTTTATTGTCATTTTGTTTTGTTGATTTTTTAAAAATAATAGAACATTTTAATAAAAATTCATATTTTTTCTTGAACATTAACTTACCAGACACTGAATATCTGCTCACATTAATAAGCACAATGTAAATAAACCTATTTTTCTTGTTCTCTGAAAGCAAAGTATTTCCTGTTGTGAACACCAAACAAGTCAGTCCAAGACTCTATTGATTTTTAAAAAAATATATTTTATTGATTTTGTACAGAGAGGAAGGGAGAGAGATAGAGAGTTAGAAACATCGATGAGAGAGAGTCATCGACCAGCTGCCTCCTGCACACCCCCTACTGGGGATATGCCTGCAACCAAGGTACATGCCCTTGACCGGAATCGAACCCGGGTCCTTCAGTCCCCAAGCCGACGCTCTATCCATTGAGCCAAACCGGTCTCGGCTCTATTGATTTTTTTTAATGCACAGAAACATTTCAGTGTGATGTAGTTCTTTTAATTTATTTTTGCTTTTACTTTCTTACCTTTGAGGTCAAGGTCACAAAAGCCTGTCAGAATCCAAGATTCATAAGTTTAGTACTTATGTTTTCTTCTATGTATTTTATTGTTTCAAGTCTTATATTTAAGTCTTTATTCCATTTTGAGTTAATTTTTATTTATGGTGTCAAATATTAGTCTAGTTTTATTTGTTTACAGTAGTTTTCCAAATTTTCCGACACTAATTATTGAAAAAGCTTTCCTTTCTCCATTGTATGTTTTTGGCTGCTTTGTCAAAAATTATTTGCCCATGTTCATGTGGTTTATTTCTGGGCTCTGGTTCTATCCTGTTAGTATGTATGTCTGTTTTCCCACCAATACCATACTGTTCTGATTATTGTAGCTTTGTGGTATAATATGAAGTCACGGAGTGTGATGCCTCCAGCTTTGTTCTTACTTGTAGAATTGCTTTGGTTACTTGGGATTTTTTGCAGTTTAATGAAATTTGGTTATTTTTTTGTTTTTTTTGTTCTGTTTCTTTGAAAAGTTCCAATGGGATTTTTATGGAGAGTGCATTAAACTTGTATATTGCTCTATGCCAGCGATTTTCCATTGGTGTGCTGCAAGAATTTTAAAAAAATGCAACACTTGACTAGTCAGGAGCATTAGCATCTTTTTCTCTAGATTGTCAAATAAAAAAATGACAACAGTCAACACAACAAAAATGTCTGGTGGGAATGAGTAAAAATTATACTTTTTTTTTATAGATTAGTAAAATACATTTTTTAGTGTGCCACAGAATTTTAGCAATTAGTTTATGTGTGCCATGAGATTAAAAAGACAGAAAATTGCTAATTCAGGTAATATGGCCATTTTAACTATGTTGATTGTTTCAATTCATGAACATGGAATATATTCTAATTTCTTTGTGTCTTCTTCAGTTTTTTTCAACAAGATCTTATAGTTTTCAGTGCATAGTTCCTTCACTTTTTTTTTTTTGTTGTTGTTGAATTGATTTCTAGGTATTTTATCTTTTTCTTTTGTTACAATTGCAAATGGAGTTGTGTTCTTTATTTCATTTTTTGGTATTTTGCTAGTATATAGGATTGCCATTGATTTTTGTATTCTGAAACTGTATTGTATTTTCTTATTGTTTCTAATAGTCTTTTGGTGAGCCTTTAGGGCTCTCTATATACAGAATTATGTCATCTGCACAAAGTGACAATTTTACCTCTTTCTTTCCAAGGGGGATGCTTTTTATTTCTTTCTCTTGCCTGATTGCTCTGTACTATGTTGAGTAGCAGGGGTGAGAGTAGGCATCCTTGTCTTGTTCCTGATCTTAGAGGAAAGGCTTTTCTTTATCTAATTGTCAACCCATTCATTGTTTAGTTACATGTTACTTAGCCTCCATCTCTTTGTGTGCTTTTCAGATTTTCCCTTGTGATTGATATCTGGCTTCATACCATTATGATCAGAAAAGACTCTTTATATGATTTCAATTTTCTTAAACTTATTGAGACTTTTTTTTTTGTTGTCTAACATTGCTCTATTTTAGAACGTATTCTATCTACCCTTGAAAAGAATGTACATTGAGAGGCCAGATTATTATGATCTTTGAATGCATAATAATCTGGCCACTCAGTGTATATCCTATATAATAAAAGGCTAATATGCACATTGTCCCCTCAACCAGGAGTTCGACCAGCAGACAGGCTGGCCATCCACCCATGTCCCCTCCCCCTGGCCAGACTGGTTGGATCTCACCCATGCATGAATTCATGCTCTAGGGCTCTAGTGTGTGTGTGTGTGTGTGTGTGTGTGTGTGTGTGTGTGTGCACACACTGAATGACCAGATTATTATGTGTTCAGAGATCATAATAATCTGGCCACTCAGTGTATATTCTGCTGCTTTGGGGTGAAATGCTCTGAATATATCAGTTAAATCCATCCGTTCTATTGTGCCAATACACTTGGCAGAGTATTTTCTTGATTGTTGCTGGCAATGAAGTGCAAGTAAGTTTTGTAAAGATGATCCAACATTAAGTCATGTTTTTGTGAAGATAGAAGCTTGAAAAGAGGCTTTATCTCTTTATTTTGGGAGCTGTGTTTTCATTTGACTATATTTAATGTTTGGAAGTCAGATCACTTCCCCAGCATCTCATGACACTACCGTGCAAAGTTTTAATACAGGAGGCAAAAGGAAGTTTCTTTGCTTTCTCACAGCTCAATTTCTGTCATATTGTTAGCCCTGTGAATTCTGACATGTTTTCCCTGATAGCATAGGTGCCCTGAGCCAAGGCATACCAAAGACCATTCTTTGTTCATCTCTCTAATTCTTTGCAAAACCGTGACTTCCTTTTTTTTTTTTTTTTTGCCATTCTCTCTTTATCCTTATTATACTCATGTGTCTAAAAATCTTCTCTGGGGTTCTAAAACTGGAATTTAGATTATTTATCACTAAACAGTCCTTTTCTATTTTATTTACAAAATGAAAGTTGGCTCTGCTGATGTCACCCCTAGCTCTTTTTGCGACTTTCTACCTCCCTAATCTTGGGAATTCCTTGAGATTACACACTGTATCTTCCCAGATGACTCACAAACCCTATTTGAGGAAAAGGTTGGTGGGAAAGGAACAGTACCTGCTGATTAGTCAAAGGGGAAGCAAGAAAGGGGAAGGACAATTTTGCTCAAAAGTGAAAATGATTCTTCTTGAGTTAGTTTTATTTCATTTTATTTTATTTTTTAAAAAAAATATATTTTATTGATTTTTTACAGAGAGGAAGGGAGAGAGATAGAGAGCCAGAAACGTCAATGAGAGAGAAACATCGACCAGCCGCCTCCTGCACATCCCCCACCGGGGATGTGCCCGCAGCCAATGTACATGCCTTTGACCAGAATCGAACCCGGGACCTTTCAGTCCGCAGGCCGACGCTCTACCACTGAGCCAAACCGGTTTCGGCGAGTTAGTTTTATTTTAAAGAGCTCTTACAAAAGCTAGCCTCAGTTTTTCTTGTTGCAAGTGGATTTATTTCATCCTTTCTTCTTTTAGATCTAAGGGTTCTTTGTAGGTCCGCTGAAAGTTTTCCCTGCATGGCATGCACATTTTAAACAAAAATATGTGCGAAGAAATGTGATAAGCTGTAAAATTATTAGGATTGTCATGAGCAAACTTTGGCAGAGGAAAGTGTGTGTGTGTGTGTGTGTGTGTGTGTGTGTGTGTGTGTGTTTGCAGAGAGATTTGGAAGATCAGTCTACCATAAATTTAGGCCCCTCTTTTTTTCCCCCAAAAAATTATTATTGGGTATTTTATTTTATTTATTTTTAAAATATATTTTATTGATTTTTTACAGAGAGGAAGGGAGAAGGATAGAGAGCTAGAAATATCAATGAGAAAGAATCATCGATCCGCTGCCTCCTACACAGCCCCCACCAGGGATGTGTCCACAACCATGGTACATGCTCTTGATCGAATTCGAACCCGGGACCTTCCAGTCTGCAGGCTGATGCTCTATCCACTAAGCCACACCCCAGCATTATTGGGTATTTTAGTCTATTAGGGGAGTTCCAAGAGAACAGGAAGGAGGGAAGGTGAGGGAGGGGCCATAGGACCCCTAGGAGGTTCACTTCACTGTAACTAGGGAGCATTTTTAAAAAATATATGTATTTTATTGATTTTTTACAGAGAGGAAGGGAGAGGGATAGAGAGCTAGAAACATCAATGAGAGAGAAACACTGATCAACTGCCTCCTGCACACCTCTTACTGGGGATGTGCCAGCAACCAAGGCACATGCCCTTGACCGGAATCGAACCTGTGACCCCTCAGTCCACAGACCAACGCTCTACCACCGAGCCAAACCGGTCTCGGCTAGGGAGCATTTTTGGAATGTGTGAAATTGCTTCTTAGGAAAGCGGTTGTGACTGTTCTCCCTCCCACTTTGGAACAAATTATTGGTATTTTTGGTGCATTCCCTGAATTCTTCATTAATGGGGAAGGACTGTTGTGATGCAAGTTGTGGAGATGGACATGGGGGAGGCCCCTGCTGAGTGAGGACACTAAGCTGTTGTCTGCTGTCCTCCCCTCCTTACTGTGCTGGGTCTCTTGATTACGCAGACGGACCCAATGGGGATGCACTCAAACCATAGCACCTTTATCACATGGAGAGACACCAACGCAAGGAAGCCACCTTTGTGACAGAGCGGGAAAACATAATTTTTTTTCTTTTAAAATATATTTTTATTAATTTCAGAAAGGAAGGGAGAGGGAGAGAGAGAGAGAAACATCAATGATGAGAGGGAATCATTGATGGGCTGCTTCTTGCATGCCCCACACTGGCGATGGAGCCAGTGATCTGGGCATGTGCCCTGACCGGAATCAAACTCAGACCCTTCAGTCTGCAGGCTGACGCTCTATCCACTGAGCCATACCGGCTAGGGCAGTAGGCAACCATCTTAGTCCTTAGTTGTCTTTGCTGCCTTTACTCAAATACCCTACAGTTTTTTTGGGGGGGAAGAGGGGTGTCTGGTGAAATGGCTGGTGCTTATAGACGAAGGGATATGATGCTCTGTGATCTATGACTTCACCCGCCACTTGGTGCAGGCAGACCTATCCAGAAAATCCTCCCCCACCTTCTCTGTATATTGAATCTCTCTTCCCATCGTCCACATTTTTGGACTGTCTCTTTCCCTTTCCACTGGGAGGCCTTTCCATACTGATCTCCTAAGGACGCTTAAAGCGTATCCACCAATTCCGAGGCTTCTTTCATTTGGTTCTTGCGTGAGCAAAATCCACCGGAAACCCACTCTTATTTAGAGAAATCATGTTCACATGGTAGAGATTCCCCTTTCAATAGTTCTAACCACAAATGTAAAGACACCCACAAAAATACAAGTGAGCAGTTAGATGTCGCAAAGAGCATGGCCTGGAAGGGGCATATGGACTGTAGGTCTCCATTTTTACAGTTTGTGCATAAAATACAAACCTGGGTTTTTATATTCACATGTAGCTTTGTAAACATTTTTAAAACATTAATTTGTATGCATATTTTACCCATACAGGCGTGTTGGTGGGTCTGTGCTTTGGCTAGGAGTGTTGACTACTTTTGTTATGATCACTTAAACTTCTCACAGGTGTAGCCTGACATCAGAAAGCTTAAAAAAATCAGGCCGTTACCAAACATTAACATTAGGTGATGGTTCTCCACTTTTCCTATAGTGAATGAACCATAGGTTCTTTTATATGAAATTTTTAAAAAAGTTAAAAAAGATTTTAATTGATTTTTAGAATAGAGGAGAGGGAGAAAGAAGAGAAACATTGACTTGCACATACCTCTTGCACACCTTATATATGAATGTTTTTTCTCTGAGTGTGGGTGTTACCAGATCATTAGCAACTTGGTAGAAGAACTCTTAGGCAGCATCACCTATAGAGAAAATGGAACTTTTCAGTTCAAGGTCAATCTGAAAGGCAAGTCAAAACATCTTAAAATAGCAGTATGAGTCAGTGTGAAGCTAACATTTGATATTCATTAAATCTTTTTCTTTGGCCGAGACCAGTTTGGCTCAATGGATAGAGCGTCGGCTTGGGGACTGAAGGGACCCGGGTTCAATTCCGGTCAAGGGTATGTACCTTGGTTGTGGGCATATCCCCAGTAGGGCATGTGCAAGAGGCAGCTGATTGATGACTCTCTCTCATCGATGTTTCTAACTCTCTATCTCTCTCCCTTCCTCTCTGTATAAGATCAATAAAATATATTTTAAAAAATCTTTTTCTTTGAACTTTCTGGAACTATCCTTTTTGCTAAATGAAGTACACTTGTTTTTAAATACCAAGGAGTAATTGCATTCAACTATTATTACATTAATAACGCCAGACGCAGTTGTCAGAGCTGGCAGAAGTAGCCATGCACAAAACGGAAGAAAAAAACCCCAGAAAAAACCCCTCTGCCTTTAAGGACTCCATTTCTAATGAAGAGAAATGTGTCCAGTGGACAAGTTCAGAGTCAAGAATAAGCAAGGCAGGGGAGATAAGAGATCAACCAAAGGACTTGTGTGCATGCATATAAGCATAACCAATGGACACAAAACTCTGGGGAGGGAAGGCATATATGGGTGCGGGGGGGAGGAATTGGTAAGATATGTACACATATAATACCTTAATAAAAAAATGAAAGAAAAAAAACAATTAAAAAAATAAAGAATAAGCAGGCCTGCCTGTGGAAGCAGAGGGCTATTCTAAACATAGTTGGGGCTCCGTGGTGGAGAGTTTAAAGAAGTGGTGAGGGGCCATGAAGGCTTTGACATGAGGAATCTGTGGGTGAGGTGGGGTGGGGGGAGGAAGTACTTAACCTCAGGGCCTGCTCATGGGAAACAGAACTTCAGATCTGCCCAGCGCTCATTAAGCATGCATTGCATTAGTACCAAAAGCCTATGTACTGTTGGACCCAAATACCTGATGTTCTGGAAAAGGCAAACTCATGGAGAGAGATCAGTGGTTGCCAGGGGTTGGGGGCGTTTGAATTGGCCTGCAGATGGGAAAGGGCAGGTTGGAAGAGGAGTGTGTTACTAAGAGAAATTGAATTAAGAGTCAACTAAAAGATACCAGATAATTTACACACATTAATCATTTTTTTAAAATATATTTTTATTGGTTTCAGAGAGGAAGGGAGAGGGAGAGAGAGAGAGGAACATCAATGATGAGAGAGAATCACTGATTGGCTGCCTTCTGCACGTCCCATACTGAGGGTTGAGCTTGCAACCTGGGCATGTGCCCTTCACCGGAATCGAACCTGGAACCCTTCAGTCCACAGGCTGATGCTCTATCCACTGAGCTCAACCAGCAAGGGCCATTATCTAAACTTCATAAGCCTCATGTAAGATTCTCATTTCATAAATAAGGAGATTCAGAAGTTCAATGACTTGCCCATAAAGTGGGGAAGACAAGTGTTACCCTCTTTTTTAAACTTCCTTAGTCCTCTGTGGCTCTACTTTTTTTTTTTTTAATCTTCACCTGAGGATAATTTTTCCATTGATCTTTAGAGAAAGAGAGAGTGAAAGGAAGGGAATGGGGGTGAGGGGAGAGAAAAACATGGATGTGAGAGACACATAGACTGGTTGCCTCCTGCACGTGCCCCAAGTCAGACCAGGGATTGAACCTGTAACCGAGGTATGTGCCTTCACCGAGAATGGGACCTGCAACCCTTTAGTCCTCGGGCTGACGCTCTAATCACTGAGCAACACTGGCCAGGGCTGTGTCTCTATTTTTTTTTTTTTTAAATATATTTTTTATTGATTTTTTACAGAGAGGAAGGGAGAGAGATAGAGAGCTAGAAATGTCTATGAGCTAGAAACGTCGATGAGAAAGAAACATCGACCAGCTGCCTCCTGCACACCCCCCACCGGGGATGTGCCCGCAACTAACGTACATGCCCCTGACCGGAATCGACCCTGGGACACTTCAGTCCGCAGACCGACGCTCTACCACTGAGCCAAACCGGTTTCGGCTGTGTCTCTATTTTTAAAAGTGAAAGGGAAGCTAATTAGATCTTCCTGCCTGTTTCCCCCCCCCCCCCCCCCCCCCCAGTGGAGAAAAATTGGCCGTTTTCGTATGAATGGAACCTCTGAGAACGGGAAGCCCCAACCTCATGATCCAGGGTCCAGGGCTGGGTGTTAGGGGGAGAGGGGTAACAGGTATGCAGAAGCACTGACTAGCGGAGCAAGTTTGAATTGGAGGACTTCCTGCTCAATTTTTCTTAGTGTCACCATAAAAAAGCAAACTCTGACTGAAAAGGGTGCTATTGTAGGCAGGGGTATCTGGCCTCATGCAATACTCCAGGTTCATTCCTGCTCAAGCACAGCACCGGATGGGACAGAGGAGCTAAGAGTACCCCCTGCCTCCCTTTGCCCCTCCTCTGGTGGAGACTGAATTCTAGAGAAGTGTAGAAGCTGGCTCTCGGCTTAAACCCCAGCTCTGAACTCTCTAACTCTATCACCTTGGGCAGTGGTCAGCAAACTGCTTAGTCAACAGAGCCAAATATCAACAGCACAACGATTGAAATTTCTTTTGAGAGCCAGATTTTTTAAACTTAAACTTCTTCTAACGCCACTTCTTCAAAACAGACTCGTCTAGGCCGTGGTATTTTGTGGAAGAGCCACACTCAAGGGGCCAACGAACCTCATGTGGCTCACAAGGACCTTGGGCAAATTAATTTGCATTTCTAAGTCTTGGCTTTGCCCTCAGTAAAAGGATGTTGATAATGGTACCTAACTTATCAGGCTGTTGTGAGAACCCGAGAAGAAAAATGTAAAGTACTTGCTGTGGTGCTGGCCCTTAGAAAATGTTCAAAGAATAGCAGTTAAAAGGATCATATTGAGGAGAAGGAAGTTCACTTCCCTAAGCTCTAGGGACACTCCTTGGTTTGACCCTGGGTTGACCTGTCATCTTCCCTGCAGCCTGCACTGTGAGTGAAATGGAAACTGACCAAAGGGATCAGGGCCAGAGCGCTGCCAGGGTAGTCACGCAAGAAACCCAGTGTTTAGGCCCCTCAGCAGAGCCTCCAGACCCTGGCCTGCTCCAGGCACATGGACATGTGGGATGTGGGCGAACACCCTCATTAGGAGCTGGGGCAAAAGGGAGAACATGAGGCAGTGGAGTAAGGAAGGGGTGGGGGAGGGAAGTAGGAGGAATGGGGTGCTTTGCCCATGATTTCTAGCCGGCCACAGCATCCTCCTGCACAGGAATAAACTTGCCTTGCCAATAATAATAAAGAAAATAAGTAAGGAAAGAAAGAAAGAAAGAAAGAAAGAAAGAAAGAAAGAAAGAAAGAAAGAAAGAAAGAAAGAAAGAAAAAAGTAGGAGGAATGGGATAATTTGGCTATATGTAGATATAGTCATAAAACAGCCAGAAAAAGAGAAGAGGGTGATGAAAGAGGGAGAAGAGAGAGAGGAGGAGGAAGAAGAGGAGGAAAGAGAGAGAGAGAGAGAGAGAGAGAGAGAGAGAGAGAGAGAGAGAGAGAGAATGAAAATGGGGTGGGCGTGGGAGTAAGGGAGCAAGAGGAATGAAAGATTCAAGAGATATGGCAACATATGGTTTAAAAACAAAACCTGGCAGGTGTAGCTGAGTGTCTGTTACGTAATGGTGACTCTTCGTAATGACTTTTCACAGACTTTGTGAACTGAGGGCTCTAGAGGACAAAAGGGACCATCCCAAAAGGGCAGGTGTTCCTTTTCTCCCCTTGAAATCAGTTGCGGTTTGTGAGAAAGCGGTGTGTTTTTCTCCAACTTTTGATTTTATTTCATTGGTGGTTAATGTCTCCCTTATATGTCTAAATCACAAGCTTTGACTTCCAAACTACTTGGTGACAGACCAGGAAAGGTGAGCCCACAAGATTAGAATTTTGTCACAAAACCAAAGAATCTTAGAACTGCAGGATCCCATTCAATGCAGACTTCTCTTCACCTGCAGATTTAGCAGATGGCCATCCAGGTCCAGTATGGACATCCCTATTGGCAGAATTCCCACAAAAACCAGACCACCTCTATTAGACAACTCTAAGAGCCAGTAGAAAATTTTTTCATTCTTATTTTGGACCTCATGTCACACACTGGACCTCATGTCACCAGCTAATGCAACTGAGAAGTGAGTGAGTTCCCATTTCTTCATAACAGACATTCAGACACTGGCTAAGTTGTTCTTCTGTTTTGATGGTTTTGGAGCCTTCCCCATTTGGAATTACCTCTTCTGCACAGACTCCTATCTAATAAAGAGGGAATATGCTAATTGACCATCACACCCTCATGAAGATTGTGGCGCCCACAGCCAATAAGGAAGGAATATGCTAATTGACTGCCACACCCTCAAAGATGGCGGCGCCCAGTTCCCTCAGCCCCCCAGCCACCCAGGGTTGGCCCGAGCTCAGGTAACTAAGGCCAGCAGTGGCAGCAGCAGAAGTGTGATACACTTCTGAAGGCTCCTGGATTGTGAGAGGGGGCAGGCTGGGCTGAGAGACTTCCCCCACCCTCCAATGCATGAATTTTCATGCACTGGGATTCTAGTAGAATTATAAATGCTTCTCTTCAATCAAGGTGCTCAGAACAACACATTATAGTGGACAATTTCTGATAACAAGGAACAAGAGACTGCTCACTCATCTCAACACACACTCCAAAGACTTGTACATGCTGAATGAAGTGTAACCTAATGGATGATCAATAGCACAGTTAAACTCAAACACACAGTCAAACTACACCTGCTTGCAACAAAGAGAAGTGCTACATTCATAGAGTGAGGTCACCAAGTGGCAGTTCTGAGTATTTTAATCTTGGTTACACCAGGGTGTTGGGGGGCTAGCTTTATATTGCTCATGCAGGGACAGGAGACTGCCAGGATCATGGGAGGTGAAACTCTACAAAAAAGGGTCCCTGCATAAAGCTGGATCCTCTAACAGTGTAAAGTCAAGGCAACGGGGGGAAGGAGGAAAAGCCAGCACACTGGCCCTAGGAATTTATGGCAAAACTTGCTAGGGCCTTGGGTAAAAAGAAAAAGAAAAATTCCCCTGGAGAAATTAAAAGCCCAGAGCTGTGATATGCATTGGTTTTGTTAGGGTCACAAAGAAGGAACTCACAAGGCCAAAGTGGTAAGGGATTATAAATTTATTAGGTCATCTGAAGCCCCAAAATGGAGTCAGTGCCCAAAGATGAGAAGTCGGAGATTTTTAAAGGACTCTGGGTGGGCTTTTTCTGAGCAGAGAATTTTCTGTGCAGGTCCGGATTCCGGGAAAGTCCAGAGGGGAGAGGTAATGTGGAATGTGGTCTAAGCAAGTGGAATGTCTGTTGTGAAGTGGCCTAAAGGAGGAGAAAAGGGAACCCTCATAAACTGTTGGTAGGAATGCAGATTGGTGTGTAGCCACTCTGGAAAACAATATGGAGGGTCCTCAAAAATTTTTAAGTGGAACTACCTTATGACCCACCTCCCATGATCCTGGCAAAGTCTCCGGTCCCTGCATGAGCAATATAAAGCTAGCACCCCTATACCCAGGTGTAACCAAGATTAAAATACCCAGGAGCTGCCACTTGATGACCTCTCTCTATTATGGATGTAGCACTTCATTGCAAGCAGGTTTTTTGTGGCTGAGTTATATTCCATTGTATATATGTACCACAGCTTCCCCCCCACCCCCCAGCCACTCAAGGTGGATAAGTACACGGATTGCCTGCATATCTTGGCTATCTACACTAATAAAAAAGAAAGATGCAAATTGACCATACCTTCACAACGCCCACCAGCCAATCAAGGGTGAGTATGCAAATTAGCTCAACAAAGATGGCAGGTTAATTTGAATACACAGGCGCTGAGTGGCCAAGGGAGTTGGCGATGACGCAGGTGTTCTGCGCCACCCCAGCAGCTCTAGGTTTCTGGGCAGCATGGGAAGGCAGAAAGGTGGTTTTGGCTGGAGTGAAAGCAGTGCCGACAGCCAGGGGAAAGAAGGTCCATTCTTACATGAATCTTCGTTCATCGAGTCTCTAGTTGTAAATAAAGCTGCAATGAGCATAGGTGTGCACATATTCTTTTGAAGTGGTGTTTTGGGTTTCTTCAGTTATATACTGTTTTCCATAGTTGCTGCACCAATATGCATTCCCACCAATAATTTATCGATTCAATTATTTGATCAGACCTAACAGTGAGGCCTCAATGTTTTGTTCTCTGTATAGAGTGTAAAACAGATGCTGAGAAATTGGTACAAGAACTTGTCCAGGACCATTAACATTCCTAGGGCCTTGGCAGAGTAAGTGCAAAAAGTTCTATATGAACCTCTAATTTGTACTTCTTAATCCCCTATCCCTTTTCACCCAATCCCCAACTCTTCTAGCCTCTGTTCTCTGTATCTATGAATCTGTTTCCATTTTGTTTGTTCCTTTATTTTACTCTTTAGATTCCACATATAAGTAAAATCATAGGTATTTGTCTTTCTCTGACTAATTTCACTTCGCATAATACTTGCTAGGTCTCTCCATATTGTCACAAATGGTAAGATTTCATCCTTTTTTGTGGTTGAGTCATATTCCATTGTAAATATGTACCACGTCTTTTTAAAAAAAAATTAATTAATTAATTAATTAATTTATTTATTTTAATTCACTCAAGGTGGATGAGCACATGGATTGCCTGTATATTTTGGCTATTACAAATAATGCTGCAATGAACATAGGGGTGGGTGCACTTATTCTTTCAAAGTTGTGTTTTGGGTTTCTTCAGTGATAGACCCAGAAGCAGAATCACTGGGTCACAAGGTAGTTCCATTTAAAAAATTCTGAGGACCCTCCATACTGTTTTCCATAGTGGCTGCACAGATCTGCACTCCCATCGACAGTTTGTGAGGGTTCCCTTTCTCCACATCGGCAGCAGCATTTGTTGCTTTTTGATTTATTGATGACAGCCATGCTGACGGGTGTGCAGTGATATCTCATGGTTTTAATTTGCATTTCTCTGATGATTAATGAAGCTGAACATCTTTTCACATGTCTATTGGCCATCTGTGGAGAAGTGTCTATTTAGGTCCTCTGCCCAGTTTTAAATTGGATTGTTTGAGTTTTGGGGGGATTGAGTTGCATGAGTTCTTGATACATTTTGGATATTAACCCCTTATTAGATGTGCCATTGACAAATATTTTCTCTATTTTTTTTTAAAAATATATACTTTATTGACTTTTTACAGAGAGGAAGGGAGAGGGATAGAAAGTCTGAAACATCGATGAGAGAGAAACATGGATCAGCCGCCTCTTGTACACCCCCTACCGGGGATATGCCCGCAACCAGAGTACATGCCCTTGACCGGAATCGAACCTGGGATCCTTGAGTCCGCAGTCCGATGCTCTATCCACTGAGCCAAGCCGGTTTCGGCTCTTCTCTATTCTTTAGGTTGTCTTTTCATTATGTTGATGGTTTCCTTTGCTGTGCAAAAACTTTTTATAACTATGTATGGTGCTGGTTGGGTACTGGAAATGTCTGGATAGGGAGTATACATAAAACTCTCCCATGCACACACTACAAACTCACATTCATATTACATATAGGCATGGGCAAAAGCCAACACAGTTTATTCTTGTGTTATTATTTAATTATTGTATTCATCATCATCGTCGTCGTTATTATTAGCCTACTTTTGCCCAACCCTGTATAGGGTCTTAGGTTTGACTCTCTGGAGAAGAGGCTTCCTCAGTGTCTTCAGGGCTGAAGCGCCCAGCTCTGCCTTACTCTAACCCAGTGGTCGGCAAACTGTGGCTCGCAAGCCACATGCGGCCCGTGAGCCGCGGTTTGCAGCTCTGTTGAGTAATGAGTTTGCCGACCACTGGAATAGGGGCTTAATCACAAAGAACAACAACAGCCTGCCATTATTGGAATCGAGAGTCTAGGTCAGTGGTCGGCAAACTCATTAGTCACCACCAGAGCGGCAAACCGCGGCTCGGGAACCGCATGTGGCTTTCGAGCTGCAGTTTGTCGACCGCTGCTCTGACCTACTTTTTTCCATTTCAGCGTCCCCCAGCAGCATATTCAGGTGTTCCCTGGGGTCATATGAAGGAAGATATGTAGTGCAGAGCAAAGAACATGATATTTGGGAAGAAGACAATTGAATTATAGTCTAGAGTCACTATTATAAGCGGATGAAAGTTATCTTAAATTTCTGTATATATTTTCCAGAAAAAAATATGGATTAATGGTACTTATCTTAATATTTTTTGAAAAATATTTGCATGCTTCAACAGTCCCAAGGATTATTCTAGGTGTGAAGACATCAGTGAGGAAAACCAATAAGATGCCTTGTAAGATCTCAATTAGGATTAAATCAGTGGCTGTAAAGTGCTTAGAATAATTGCAGATATAGGAAATATGCTTGGCAATATTTTTGCTTAAAACTTATTTATTGTATAGCTACCAATGTTCTTGTCTCCGAGGAAATAGTACTGAGTTGTACCAGGGCAAAATACTTGAAGATAAACAGGCAAAAACGAGTCAGTTAATTTCAGATGGTTATCTATGTGTGTAATTCACGCAAATCAAAAAGAACAAACAAAAGTACTCTGGAGATCCATAGAAAAGTTTTATTTCAAACACTTAAACCAAGCCAGCCAACTGAACAGTACTGGGAGGAGAAAAAAGAATCAAAAAGTAAATGCCAGGAGTAAAAAGAGAACTTAAGCAAATCAACATAGGGAGATCAGAACTAGTCAGAATAAATACAGAAAGCAGAAGGACTTAGAAAAGAGCTGTGTAATCAGCAATAAGCAGGGGGCATTATTCCTCTTTGGGAAAGGGGATGAGGGAGGGATAATACTAGCAAAGCCCTCAAGATGTTTGAGTTTCTGACAATTAAACAATTTTGTGCCGAGACCGGTTTGACTCAGTGGATAGAGCATCGGCTTGGGGACTGAAAGGTCCCGGGTTCGATTCTGGTCAAGGGCATGTATCTTGGTTGCGGGCACATCCCCGGTGGGGAGTGTGCAAGAGGCAGCTGATTGATGATTTTCTTTCATCGATGTTTCTAACTCTCTGTCCCTCTCTCTTCCTCTCTGTAAAAAAATCAATAAAATATATTAAAAAAACAAAACAAAACAAAACAAAAGAACAATTTCGTAACCACTTACATTTTGTGGCTATTTTTAGTCAAATCATCTGTGATTCTTTGATTCTAGTTCAACCTCTTTCCCATCCAAGAAATTCTGACTGTCTTCTCCAGCTATGACGACCCAGGATCATAGAGTCCCAATGTTAAAAGAAACCACACCAGGCGTACCACTTTAGCACCCTTTCAGAGTAGAAGGTGTAACCTCAGACAGCAGCCATGAGAAAAGGAAGTGTGCTGAATTAGGAGTTAGAAAAGCAAAATTTCGGTGCTGGCCCAAGTCATTGCTGTGCTTTGCCTTGGGCCCGGGTGCACTCTCTTTGATTTGGTTTCCTTGTTTACAAATTAAGGACAATGATCCCTGTCTCTCACAGTAGTTATGGACATTTTAAAAAATGGCATATTTGAATGGCTGATTGGGTGCAGGCAACCGTCACATCTGCAGAAGCAAATTCAGCAGGGCCAGCGTAATTAGGACTGAGGGTGGGGTGTATGTGTGTGATACCCTGTTTCCCCAGAAATAAGACAGTGTCTTATATTAATTTTTGCTCCCAAAGATGGGCTAGGTCTTATTTTCAGGGGATGTCTTGCTTTTCCACGCGCTAGGTCTTATTTTTGGAGGATGTCTTATTTTCGGGGAAACACGGTAGATCAAAAGAGTCTCTTTTTAGTTGCCGGCCAAACCTGTAGGAGGGGTCCCGGCACCTTGTCCCAGCCCCAGACAATAGCCTCCTAGGGAGACTCACTCCAAATGTCCCAGCTCTAAGCAGCCCTTTCTTTCTCCCACAGAGCTCAGCTCAGTAGGATGGGGCTACTGGGACTTGGGGACACAGATCAAAGCGCACTGCCTGGTTTTCTAACTTCTGGAGACACCTGTAGTTGGAGATTTTCCAACCAGCCTGTAGGAGGAGGGCAGATACTCTGTTCCCTTCCTGGGAAAACTCAGGCTGAACTCACAGTGGAGAGAGGAGGTCTCTCTCTGAGGTAGCTACACAATCCAGCACCAGCTCATCTGATTCCAGACAAAAATTTCCCAGGATATGGCTCTCTGAAAGTGCCAACTCTGCATGGCATTTTGACTGCCCTGTTTGACTGAAGTTAGCAGGGCGGGGCCACAGGTAGGGCAGGCCAAGTGACTCAGCAGATGTGTGGGGGGTGCTAGTTATGTGCTAAGGTGGGGAAGAATGGTCCCCTTTCAGTAGCTACACAGTCCAATTACTGTCTGAGTCTCTGTCAAGAGCCTCTCCAGAAAAAGGGCACCCTGAAATCTGCTGCTGGGTGTGCCACCAGATCCCTCTGCAGGATATGAGCATGGCAGAATGGTGTCTTAGAAAACCAGGCAGTGCTCTCCCGGTGCTGGTGCTGAAACATCGGAGTGCTTGACTTTAAGAAAGTGGTGTCTGGGTCTCTAGCAGACTCCTTTCTCTATCAGACAGTCTGATCCCACTGATGTACACCCCCTGATACTCTGGGCTCCTCTTCCCATCTCTGTGGATCCCTGCCTGGGGTTGAGACTCTCATACTGTTGGGAAAAGGAGTTTTACTGTCCCTCCAGCTTCTCAGCTGCTGCACAGGGGTGCTGGGGCCAGCCCTTTCACCATCTCTGCTCTTCTTACCAGACTCTATGTGGCTTCATATGTAAATCCTTGGTTATAATAGTTCAGTTCAGCCAGTCTTCAGTTGATTGTTCAGCTTGATTGCTCTATAATTGAGCTGTAAATCTGGTTTGGTTTGGGACTAGGATCAGGTGAGTGTAGCTTCCACCTACTCTGCAGCCATCTTGGAATCCCCGCACACTTGAAAATTTTAACATGCAAATAAACTAAATAGAACTGTTCAAGTTTTTAAAGAAAGGTTGGAAATTTGAAGCAAGTTAGATGTAGCATGATTCATATAACCAGTTTTCTTTTTACTTCCATCCTCACAGCTCCCATCCTATCCAGACCTTAACCCACAATTTGGATAATTTTTGAATCTTAATTTAGTCACTTAACCCTTTATTTACAGCAACAATATTCCCCCCCGCTGTTGTAGCCCCCCCCCCATTATTTCAAAATGTTTTGGACAATATTAGCACAATAAGAGGCCAGGTAAGGGTTATCTCCCAGGTCCCAGACTAGAGGGAGGGGCAGAAGTTTATTCTCTAAGTCTCTTACTATAGTCGAGTATGGGAAGATGGAAGCATTGAGGTTGGCCGAATGGGAAGAACCAGAGTAAAGAGACATGACCCAGTAGGTTGAGAAGAATACACAGAGACAGACAGACATAAGAACATTTCTGTAATTACAAGCTCTGATCTGTGCTGGGAGAAAAGTTTATGAAGACATTGAGTATACGAAGAGTGAACTGGCCTTTGCTCACACAGAGACTATATACCCTGAGAAGACTCCCCTGAGAATGACCTTTGAGCTGAGCTATGTGTAGGAGTTGACTATGCATTGGAAAGGGGTGGAGAGGGCAAAAAAGAACTATGCAAAGACCTTGGGCAGTGTAGAGGGCCCCATGGGAAGACACATAGACATTCTTTAGATTGTTGTTGGCTGGGCCAGGGACATTGACGAAGTCATGTCAGTTGCACACACACACACACACACACACACACACACACACACACACACTCACACCCCAGCTCTGGGAGCGCGGAGGTGTTGTGAGTTCCTGGCTTGCTTTGTCCGGGTTCCAAAAGAGGGCTTTGAGATGTGGAACCCATGTGGCACTGGAGAGGAAGGAGTGGGTGGGACCTGGGCCCTCCCAGGTTCCTTTGGTCTTGGGTTTTCCGGAGAAACCCCCTTGTATATTGGAGAATAAATAGATGTGCTGCATCAGGTGAGTCGTCTGTCTCTCCAGCTTGAACCTATTTCTGCGTCAACTCTCTTCATTTCATTATTTTTCAATCCTCAGACACCTCTACGAAGAACCAATTTCATCTCTCTTTCCGTGCTGGCCACGGAAAAGGGAGGTCCCCTCTGCATCAGGCCCCGCAGGGCAGGAAGAAGCTTTGCATATGAGAGGAACTGAAAGCATATCAACCATGCTAACGGAGATCTAGTGAGACTAGAATAAGAGATGACATTAGACCATAGACCACGGTCAAACTGCATAATCTTGCAGGCCATGCCAATGATTGTGATCTTGACCCTAAGAACGCTATTTCAAGAGATTGAGTAAAAGGTTAGGGTGGTGGTGGAGGTGGAAATGTAGACAAGGGCACACTTTCAAGAGCTATTTCAGAAGAGTGAAACTGTGATGAGTGGCTGATGGGTTGGATCAAAGGAATGAGAGAGAGGGAGGTGCCAGGGTGCTGCCCTGGTTCTGCCTCGCCAAGGCCGGGGCCTTTCTTCACCATGACCTAAGGTTTGGAACCTTATGTCTCCTTGCTCTTATTCTCAGCGTGAGCAGTGGGGACTTGGCTGACCAGGAATGCACTGGAATCTTGTCTCTGTTGTTTAACATAAAGGCATGTCATATTTAGGGAGTGGATGAGTGGGGTGTCAGAGGAGCAGGCAGAGAGGCCAACCAGCCAGGAGGGTTGAGAGGTGGGGCTGGGGGGCTTGGTAGGGGATCAGGGCAAGAGCAGAGGCAATGACCGAGGAAGAGAAGTGCCAGGAACAATGAAATGAAATAATATTGGGATGTGAAAGCCATTTAAATGTAAGTTGTGAAACTATAAAAATCCTAGAAGAAAACATAGGCAGTATAATTGCAGACTACTCTCAGAGCAATATTTTTGTCAATATGTCTCTTAGGGCAAGGGAAATAAAGGAAAGAATAAACAAATGGAACAACATCCAACTAAAAAGCTTCTCCACAGCAAAAGAAACCATCAACAACATGAAAAGAGAACCCACTATATGGGAGAGCCTATTCACTGATGATACATCTGATAAGGGTTTTAATCTCCAAAATATATAAAGACGTTACACAATTCAACACTGGGAAGACAAACCATCCAATTAAAAAATGAGCAAAGAACCTGAATAAACACATCTCTGAAAAGGACACACAGATAGCTAGCAGCCGTGAAAACATCACTAATCATCAGAGAGATGCAAATTAAAACTATTACAACATATCACCTCACACTTGCCAGAATGGCTACCATCAATAAATCAACAACAAAACAAGTGCAGGAATTCCATGCAGGAATTTCATGTACCGGGCCTCTAGTTGATAATAAAGGGATATATGCACTCCTGTGTTCATAGCAGCATTATTTCCAATAGCCAAGATCTGGAAACAGCTTGAGTGCCCATTAGTAGATGAGTGAGTGCATAAAAAAAGCCCTGGTACATTTGCATAATGGAAGACGGGGCGGCTGTAAAAAGAAAAATCTTACCTTTTGTGAGAGCATGGATGAACCTGGAGGTTATTATGCTAAGTGAAATAAGCCAGTCAGAGAAAGACAAATACCATATGGTCTCATCTAATGAACTGACAAAATAAGCTGACAAAATCGAAGCAGAGGCATGGATACGGGGAACAGCCTGACAGCCGTTAGATGAGTGTGAGGAGGGCCGAACTGGATGAAAGAAGGCGGAGGGATTAGGGAAAGAACATGTACACCTAACCCATGGACACAAACAGTGCGGTGGTGGCCAGAGGGAAGGGGGTGGGGGCTGGGTGGTGGTGGGCAAAGGGGAGGGGGGAGACACATCTGTCATAGTGTCAACAACAAAAATAAAGAAGAAAAATGCACACTAAAAAATCCGAGCCAACCCAGTCCTATACCCTCAATGTACAACGGAGAAAATCAGTTTTAATGTTTGCATTTTATTATAGACTAGAGGCCCAGTGCACAAAATTCATGCAAGGACCTTGCCCCCCCCCCCCCCCCCCCCAGGGCCAGGGGCTTCTGCCCACTGCAGCTCTGTCTGGAAGGAAGGACGTCGGTAGGATGTCCGTTCTAATTAGCACGTTATGCTTTTGTTGTTATAGATGTGATACTTATACCTGCAGAAAGTTTGAGGCAAACAATGTAGAACAAAATAAAACCACCCCAGCCTTTCCTCCTAGGGGAATCCACTGCTAAGTCACAGCCTTTCCTCCTCCTTTTCGTCTTTGCATTTTTAACACGGTTGCAGTTACACCATAGACCCAACTTCATGTCTTGTTTTTAAAGCTTACACAGATGAGACAAGTTGGTTGTGAAAAATGCTGGAGCGGTGGTTTCAGGACTCCTCGAGCCCCGACCACAGCTCTTTGCAGCTCCAGCAGCTCATGGCGAGCAGAACACCTGGCAGGTGAGGAAGGGGTGGTGCCTAGGCGGGGCTGGGAGCAAACCCTAAACCGGGGCGGGAGTCTGTTCTGTGGAGCGTGTAAACCTCCGGCTCCCGCGTCAAAGCGCTGCGGTCCAGGGTCCAGCCCCGTGGCGGGGGAGGGGCCAGAGGTCTGAGCCAGAGTTGGGAGCCCGGCGACATGGAGTGCTGGCCGGTCCTGCTGCTCTGGGGTCTCCCCCAGATTTGGGCAAGTTCTGAGGGTGAGTGGAGGGAGCAAGGATGCCTGGGCATGGGTCTGGGAGACAGCGAGAGGGAGCTGGGCGGGGAACGGGGGCGACCGTGATGGGGGCGGCGGAGATGCCTGCGTTTGGGAAACTGTGAGCCGCGACCTGGCGCTCCCTGCTCTCGGCTCCAGGGGTGCGGGGTGCAGGGTGCAGGGTGCTGGGTGCGGGGTGCAGGGTTCTTGATGCGGGGTGCGGAGTGCTGGGAGCGGGGGAACTGGCCGACAGCACCCCTCCTGCCCAAGTTTGTGTTTGTGTTTTTCCTTCCTTCCTTCTACAGCCCTGCGCCCTCCCGGCCGCCCGCCGCGCCTCTCCGGGCCCCGCTCTACGTCCGCGCCCCCGGGCAGCACCCGCTTCCGCGGCCTCCAGGTCTCCTCCTTCGCCAACAGCAGCTGGATGCGCACCGACGGTTCCGGCTGGCTGGGACCGCTGCAGACCCACTCCTGGAGCAACGGCTCGGACATCCGCTGCCTGAGGCCCTGGTCCAGGGGCACCTTCAGCGACCGCCAGTGGGCGCAGCAGCAGCAGCTGTTCAGGGTGTACCGCAGCAGCTTCACCAGGGACGTCTGGGCCTTCGCCAAGACGCTGCACCTGGCCTGTGAGCTTGGGGGTGGTGGTGGAGGTGGGGGGGTGGTGGTGGGGAGGTCCCCCGGGCAGCTGCCCCCTCCCCCGGGAGACAGCGGAGGCCCAGGCCCAGCTGGGAGGCACTGGGATGCTCTCATCTCCACTTCTGCCAGAGAGGTCCCGGCCTCCGACTCCCCCACATACCCCTTGTTCCTCCTGCTCTGTGTCACCCCCTCTCCTTTCCCGGGGGCGTTGGGTATTACAGCCCTCACCTCATTGTCTTCTTTGGTCCCACCAGTTTGATGTCTGTCCATTCCTCTCCTCAGACCCCTTTGAGGTCCAGCTGTCTGCGGGATGTGAGGTGCGTCCTGGAGGCCCCCCAGAAGTCTTCCTCAGCTCAGCATTTCAAGGAAGCGATATCCTGAATTTCCAGGGACATTTCTGGGTGCTAGCCCCAGGCGCCCCGCCTTGGGCCGAGACGGTCAGCAACACACTCAACAAGGACCACGAGACCAGGGACACCATCCACTGGCTCCTCAATGACGTCTGCCCCCAGTTTCTCACCGGCCTCCTGGAGCTGGGGCAGCAGGAGCTGGAGAAGCAAGGTCAGCCTGGGTGTTCCCCCTCTACCCCCATCTCCCCTGCACCCCCTGCACCCCCAATCCTCCGCTGTGGGGCTCCAGCTGGGCTTCCATTCTAGGGTTTGCATTCCTTTGAGCCTGGGAAGAGAAAGGCCCAGGAGGGGATGGCTAAGAGTGAGGGGATTCATTCCAGAGTGTTCCTGAGCAACCTTTGGGTTCCAGTTACACACACACAGGGTCAAACAGGACCTTTGTGTGAGGGGGAGGATGGAAAGACTAACAAGGAGAGCGGTGTTTGAAATGTCAATGTGTGACAGGGTGCTCTGGGAGTGTAGACAGGGGCATTTACAGGAGACCGGGTTGGGGAGAAGTGAGCACAGATGGATGCAATGATGGGAGCCTTCATTTCCTGCGGTGGAACTGGGCTGCACGAGGCCCAGCCTCTGACGCAGGCACCCCATCCCCTTGTTGGATACAGAGAAGCCCGAGGCCTGGCTGTCCAGTGGCCCCCCTCCTGGTCCCGGCCGGCTGCTGCTGGTGTGTCACGTCTCAGGATTCCACCCCGAGCCCGTGTGGGTGCGGTGGATGCGGGGGCAGCAGGAGCTGCCGGGCGCCCAGCAAGGGGACGTCCTGCCCAATGCTGACGGGACGTGGTATCTCCGGGTGCCC
This sequence comes from Pipistrellus nathusii, assembly GCA_963693515.1. Taxonomy (NCBI): domain Eukaryota; kingdom Metazoa; phylum Chordata; class Mammalia; order Chiroptera; family Vespertilionidae; genus Pipistrellus; species Pipistrellus nathusii. Next base: position 34,617,653 of record OY882875.1, on the reverse strand, counting down.
CTGGACGTGGCGGCCGGGGAGGCAGCTGGCCTGGCCTGCCGGGTGAGGCACAGCAGCCTTGGAGGCCAGGACATCGTCCTCTCCTGGGGTGAGCGCTGGGGCCCGCTGGGAGGGGATGTGGTTCTGAAGCACGGAGGGAGGGATGGGGGAGGTGGGAGTGGACTGATGAAGGACAGAGGGGTTTCAGAGAGAAAGGAGGGGACCCCGGGTACAGTACAGAGGGGAACAAAAATCTCAGCTCAAAAAGCACGGAGGCAGGATGTTCCCTAAGCAAGAAAAATGAGACGGAAATACTCCCAGTTTCAGAAGTAGGGGGCACAGGAAGGGTACTTCCTCAGGAGAGGGGCTGGGAGCAGGAGAAGGCAGGGTACACAGGTAGCTGCAGTTCGCTGGCTGCTTCCTGTGTGTGGGCTGAGCATTCTGCACACAGCATGCCATCCGATCACCTCTCCTTTGAAGCAAGTATTATTCTCACTTTATAGACGAGAAACCGAGGCTCAGCTAGGTTAAGTGAACTGCCCACAGCCGCATTTTTTTTTTAATAATATATATTTTATTGGTTTTATACAGAGATGAAGGGAGAGAGATAGTTAGGAACATCGATGAGAGAGAAACATCAATCAGCTGCCTCTTGCACACCCCCTACTAGGGATGTGCCCACAACCAAGGTACATGCCCTTGGCGGGAATTGAACCTGGGACCTTTCAGTCGCAGGCTGACGCTCTATCCACTGAGCCAAACTGGTTTTGGCAACAGCTGTATTGTTAGAAAGAGGAAAACTGGGCGTAGATGCAGGACTGCCTCGCTCAGGAATTACTGCCCTTCCCGTGTATGCTGTGCTATACAAGGTGAATTGGACTGAATTACGGATACCCAGACCCCGAGAAAAGCTGGGCCCTCCAAACTTCAGAGTAATAGAAGTGGCCACATTATTTTTTATTAAAAAAACATGTATATATATTGATTTCATAGAGGAAGGCAGAGAAATAGAAACATCAATAATGAGAATGAATCATTGATCAGCTGCCTCCTGCACACCTCACACTGGGGATCAATCCCAAAACCCAGGCATGTGCCCTGACCGGAAGTTGAGCCGTGACTTCCTGGTTCATAGGTTGATGCTCAACCACTGAGCCACACTGGCTGGGCCAGCAGTGGGAACTTTAAATGGGAGAGGAAATAAGCACCTGGCATCCTCACCTGTGCTTAGACCAGGCGGCCTGAGCTAGGGAGGAATCTGGGCTGAGACATCCCCGTATTCCTGAAGCAGAGGGAAGTCACGTGCCGGTGGGCTTGATCGTCACAGTGGTCCTGGCATCCCTCCTTCTGATAGGCGGAGGCGTAGCCTTCTGGCATAAGAAGCGCTGGTAAGTCTTCTTTTCCATCTCCTTTCCTCAGCCTTTCTCCCCAGTTCCTCTTCCTTCCATTCCCTCTTCCACTTTTCTTCATGGTCCCTCCCTCGCTGTTCTCTCACAGCTCTTATCAAGACATCTTGTGACTGTCCTCGCCATACCTGCCTGGGACTCCGGATCTCAAGTTCAAAGGATCTCAAGTCCAGCTGCTTGTTGTTTAATGAAAGCCAGACCCTGGATTGGCTGTGACCTACGTTTTTCAAGAAAAGCAGAAGTCTGGATTTTTATGTGAACGTACCTCATGTTAAAAATATTGACTCAAACTTTTACCCAATTAGGGGTATGGAACCCCAAACACCTCTGCTAGTGAACAACAACTGGGGGGTTTTTCAGTTTGCATCCTTCCGGAAAGCTCGTGGTGAGTGTCAATGGGCAGTTTGAGAATATCCTTTCTATCATGAATTTGGGTTTATAAAGGAATATTTTATCTTTAAAAAGAAAGTTGGGTCAAAGAAATAGAGGCATCTCAAGCTTTTACTTATGTAACTTGATTAAAAGAGGAGAAATCCTAGCGTATGTGTATGATATAGAAAAAAATTACTCTGGGGAGGGATATTTCTCACCAATGGGCAGTCATTTTATTCAGATTGGAAGAGGCAGTCATGAAGAGACCCCCAAACAGGCTCTCTCTTAAAAAAATATATATATATTTTTATTTATTTATTATTTTTTTACAGAAAAGAAGGGAGAGAGGTAGAGAGTTAGAAACATTGCTGAGAGAGAACAGCTGCCTCCATCAGCTGCCTCCTGCGCACCCCCTACTGGGGATGTATCCACAACACCAAGGTACATAACCTTGACAGGAATCAAACCTTGGACCTTTCAATCCCTAGGCCGACGCTCTATCCACTGAGCCAAACCAGTAGAGCCAAACAAGTCCTCTTACTTCTAGCTCTTAAGTGAGACAATGCACCGAAGGCTGAGCATACCTGGGCGGGCCTGAGGCATAGTGATGCCGGTCTAGCTGGCTTCTCTCTGGTCTTAGACAGGAGGGAGCAGGAAGTTTAGAGGAACAGCAGACCTTTCTGGAGCTAAGAAATGAAAAGGTCAAGTTAAAATGACCTGTTGTCTCTCAGGAAACTCACCTCTAGGCACTCCAGGGCTCTGAACATCCAGGAAAAGAGAGGCTCCCCTTTTGAAGAGTCTTTGCTTGAGGACATTAAGATTTGGCATCTTCTATGCTGGAGTTGCAGGTCAAACCTAGGATGTAGGTGAAGAATCTGCTGGCTTCTAAACCAGCGGTTCCCAAATTGTGGTTTCCTGACCAGCAGCCTTGGCTTCACCTGGGAACTTATGAGTTATTTTGGGCCCGACCCCAGAACTACGGAATGAGAGACCTTGGGAGTGGGGCCCAGTGGTCTGGTCAAGCCCTCAGGTAACGCCCTTGGCAAAAATTAGAGAACCACAGTTCTTAGACAAGTGTCATGCTGTGCAACACATTTCCCAGAATGCTTAGTGAAAATACTGGCTTGGGGTTAGTCAAGGAAGGCTTCGTGGATGAAGGGGAATTGGAAGCAGAACTTGGGAGGCAGGTAAGTGAACCAACAAGTGCACTGGATCAGGAGACTGGAGTTCTGGCCTCTGACTCAGTTTCCTCCTGTGCCCATTGGGGTTAATCATGTCTGTCTTGATTACACTACTGATTAGATGCTTGTGTATGCCCCGATTCATATGTTAGAAATCTAATATGGGTATGAGAAGGTGGGGCCTCTGAGAGGTGGTTAAGTTATGAGGTCTGAGCTCTTAAATGGAATCAGTGCTGTCAGACGAGGGGCTCCTTCACCCCTCACCGTGTGAAGACAGAGCAGAAGATGCCACCGAGGATGCAGGAAGTGGACCCTCATCAAATCCTGAATCTCCTGGCTCCTTGACATTGGACTTCCTAGCTTCCGATCTGTGAACAATAAATTTCTATTGCTTATAAGCCACCCAGTCTGGGTTACTTTGTTACAGCAGCCCAAATGGACAAAGACAGATTTTCCCGTAGACTTGTTGTCTCGTAGACAAATGTGTGAAATGTGTGGCAAGCTATCATGCCTGCAGAAGTGAGTGACCTGCTGTTGTTTTTGGTGCCACACTGCCCCCGGGAGATGCTATTCAGCGTGGCTTTCTCACGCAGCGTCGTTTGTGAACATATCCCACCGGGCTTTTACCTTCTCAGGCTCTTCTGAAATCTCTTTGGAAATGCTTCAGCCTGAATGTACAGCGGCTCTGGTTCATTTTAAAGCGATTTTTATTTATTTGGGAAGTACACGTATATATCTCCAGAAAATTTTGTGTTTTTTTTTCTTCCCAAATAGTTCCTATTATCTCAGAAAATTCATTTTAAAATATGTTAATATTCTATGGATGAATATCATGTTCCTCATTGAGTGCTGTGCTGTTAGTCACTCTATTACACTTAAATTTATCACTATAAGTGCTCAATCCATCCTTATGTGCTCAGGGATAATGGATGGAAATTCATTATTTCTCCTTTAAAGTCAGCCCGATGTTAAGCTTTTACAGTAGAGGGCCCTGGAGAGACACAGCAGGCAGAAGAGGCTCTCCTACAGTCGCCAGCTACCACATGGCAGTTCCTACTGTGTTTTGTCATAGTGCCTCAGCCGTGTGCCCAGAGCTCATGGGCACTTGGTTGACTTTGCAACCTAAGCCTGGCAAAAGCCTTTCCATAGCCATCTTAAAATTTATATATATAATATAATATATATATTAAAAGCCTAAGTGACCATTATATGGAATGACCAGAATATGATCGGTTGCTATGATGCACACTGACCACCGGGGGCCAGATGCTTAACGCAGGAGCTGCCCCCTGGTGGTCAGTGCACTCCCATAGGGGGAGCACTGCTCAGCCAGAAGCCGGACTCACTGCAGTGGCTGTGGTGGGAGCCTCTCCTGCCTCCATGGCAGCGCTAAGGGGCAGCGGGTCCCAGACATCGCCGAGGGGTCCCGGGCTGCAAGAGGGCGCAGGCTGGGCTGAGGGACCACCCCTTCCCCAGTGCATGAATTTCATGCACCGAGCCTCTTTTGTGTGTGTGTGTGTGTGTGTACACATATATACATATGTATATATATATGTGTGTGTGTGTGTGTGTATGTATATATATCTCCAGAAAAAAATATCTCCAGAAAGCCAAGTGGAATACATGGAAATATGTGATATATATATATTTGTATTTGATTTCAGAGAGAAAGGGAGAGGGAGAAAAAGATGGAAACATCAATGATGAGAGAGAATCATTGATTGGATACCTCCTGCACACTCCCTCCTGGGGATTGAGCCTGCAACCCAGGCATATGCCCTTGATCAGAATCAAACCTGGAACCTTCAGTCTGCAGGCCGATGCTCTATCCACCAAGCCAAAATCAATATGGAAATAGTAACTGTAATAGACACACTGGAATGTCAGAGGAATGTGGTGTGAGAGATCCCCTTGGTTTCTCCCCATGAAATTTCAACAAGTTGATCGGCTATCACTCAACAAAGGACTCCCAGCTCACAACACAGGCATGTCTGAGAGATCCAGGCATTGAAGCATCTAAAGGTGGGTGCATGGGAACAAAAAAGGGGGAGCAAGAAGGGAGGCGAGCTAAGAAGCCATGGATGCAGCTCTGCAGCTTGGCCAGAGGGGAGGAAGCTGGCTGTAGCTGGCGCTAGCTTGGCTGTGAGGTGCAGAGAATCTCGGGACGGCACCCCTGATGGAGGGAGCTGTGCAAACTGTAGATGCTGAGAGGTTTGGGCAAGGACAAAGCGCGGAGTTCTTCCGAGGTCGGTGTTCCAAACTGAGACATGGAGCCACGGAGCCCTGCTGTCACTCAGACTCCCCAAAACTGTCTCCCCTGGCCCTTGGTGCTGGGGTGTGGAGCACATTATGTGCAAACCCGAGAACTACTATGCAGAATTGTTACATATCTTCGTGACTGATCCCCGGTTGGGACGCATTGGGGGTGGCCCTGTGGGGGTCCGAGGGAAAAACTGAGAGGGAAGAACAAACTTCATCCCCCCAACTTGGCAGCCATGCTGAAGGCAGCAGCAGAGGTCAGCTTGGGAATTTCTCAGAACTAAAAAACTTGTGATTTAGTGCCACCTACTGGAAAATAATAGAAATATCTCTTTATAGAAATCTGCTAAAGAATTGTCAATACATAACTGCCCAGAGAGGGAGCCCAGCCGGCCAAATAGCACGAATAACCAAATTAGTGAGGCAGTTCAGAAAGAAAGAAAAAAATATCTCCAGAAAGCCAAGTGGAATACATGGAAATATGTGATATAAGTGACAGAATTCAAGATTGCCATTCTGAAAATACTCATTGAGATGAGAGAAAAGACAGACAGGCAACTTGATTTACTCAGAACACAAATCATTGTACCGAAGAGATTAAAACTTTAAAAAACCAAACAGAAATTCTTGGGATGAATCACTCAGTTAAGGAGATCAGCAATAAGCTACTGAGCATAGGAAACAGAAGTGACCATGTGGAGGAAAGGTTTAGTGTTATCAAAGATAGGAACCTATAATAATAAAAGCATAATATGCCAATTAGAATGGACGTCCTTCCAGACGTCCTTCCTTCTGGACACAGCCTCAGCAGGCAGGGGCCGCGGCAGAGGCAGCAGAGGCCGGGGCCAAGGCTCTTGCACAAATTACATGCATCAGGTCTCTAGTCTAGAAATAACACAGGGAAGAAGAGAGAGACCTAAGCATAAAAAATATGAAAGTGCTCTATGAGAACTATCTGACTCAATCAGAAAAAGCAATAAAAGAATAATAGGCATACCAGAAGATGAGGAAGGGAAAGGAATGGGGAGCCTATTCAAACAAATGGTGGATGAGAACTTCCCAAACCGATGGAAAGGACTAGATCCTCCAATCCAAGAAGCAAACAGAACATGTAGTTACCTTAATCCAAATAGGCCCTCTCCAAGACATGTTGTATTAAAACTATAAAGAGTTAATGACAGAGAAAAAGTTCTAAAAGTTTCCAGGATACGAAGGAATGATCTACAAAGAAAAGCTCAGCCCTAACTGGTTTGTTCCAGGTTCAATTCCGGTCAAGGGCATGTACCTTGGTTGCAGGCACATCCCCAGTGGGGAGTGTGCAAGAGGCAGCTGATCGATGACTCTCTCTTATCGATGTTTCTAACTCTCTGTCCCTCTCCCTTCCTCTCTATAAAAAATCAATAAAATACATTTAAAAAACACAAAACAAAGGAAAACTCATCAATTATCATCCAACTTCTCAGCAGAAACTCTATAATCCAGAAGACAGTAGAACCAAATATTCAAACAACAGAAGGAGAGAAATTACCAGCCTAGAATAATATATCCATCACTTATCCTGATAATAAGAAGGAGAAATAAAGGTGTTCATAGATTTACAGAAGCTGAAGGTATTTATCACCAGAAAACTTCCATTGCAGGAAATACTCATGGGGTTATTTTACTGAAAACAAAGACCAAAAGGTCACAACACTGTGAGTAAAATCAGCAAAAAACTTACATAAAACACAGGGATAATTTGTGACAACAAAGACATAAAAGACAAGAGGGTAAAGGTCTGAATTGGCAAAGGAGGATGGAGATCAGATGTACTAATCCCCCCTCCCCCAAAAAAAGAACAAAACAAAAACAAAAACAAAAAACAACTCCTATATATATGCAAGTTATTTTTCATAAACCTAATGGTAACCACACAGAAAACCCCCAAAACTGAAATACATAGATTTATAAAAGAGGGAACAGAGGAAAGAAATATGGAATACCGCCAAATAAAAACAACAGACAGAAACAAAAAAGAAAAGAGCCAATGGAGGCACAGAGTTACCAGAAAATATGGATAAAGTGGATATATAATAGTAAATCCTCAGACATCAATAATAACCCTAAATGTAAATGAACTGAGTTCACTATTAAAAAGTCACAAGGTAGCAGACTGGATCAAAAAACAAAACCCAACCATATGCTGCCTTCAAGAGACAGCAAGGATAAAGGTAGATTCAAAATGAAAGGGTGGAAAATGTTCCTCTAATAATATCCACAGAAAAGAGGGTGAAGAATGTGTAGCCATACTTATATCTAAAATGGCTGGGTCAAAGAATAAATAAAAGGTGAGATCAAAAGATATATAGAGACAAATGAGAAGGGCAATACGACATATCAAAACTGTGATGCGCCCAGCAGATGTGGCTCAGGGGTTAAGTGTTTACTCATGAACTAGGAGGTCAGTTCAATTCCTGGTCAGGACACATGCCCAGTTGCAGGCTTGATCTCTAGTAGAGGGTATGCAGGAGCGAACTGATTGATAATTCTCTCTCATCATTGATATTTCTCTCATTCTCTCCCTCTCCCTTCGTAACTCTGAAATCATTAGTAACATATTAAAAAAAAAAACTTCTATGATGCAATTAAAGTATTAATAAGAGGGAAGATTTATCATTATAAGCCTATCTCAAGAAAGAAGAGAAATACCAAGTAAACTAATCCTATCTAATAAAAGAGTAATATGCAAATTAACCATCATTCCAATACACAAGATGGCTGCCCCCATATGGACACAAGATGGCCACCACAAGATGGCCAGCAGAGGAAGGCAGTTGGAAGGGACCAGGCCTGCAAGGGAGGGCAGTGGAAGGTGACCAGGCCAACAGGAAAGGGCTGTTGGGGAGCACCCAGACCTGCAGGGGAGAGCAGTTGGGGAGGATCAGGCCTGCAAGGGATGGCAGGTAGGAGTGACCAGGCCTGCATGGGAGGGTAGTTAAGGGCAAACAGGCTGGCAGAGGAACAGTTAGGCATCAATCAGGCTGGCAGGGGAGTGGTTAGGGGGTGATCAGGCTGGCAGGCAGAAGCAGTTAGGAGCAATCAGGCAGGCAGGCAGGTGAGCAGTTGGAAGCCAGCAGTTCTGGATTGTGAGAGGGATGTCCGACTGCCCATTTAGGCCCTATACTATTGGGATCGGGCCTAGACAGGCAGTCAGACATCCCTTGAGGGGTCCCATATGGGAGAAGGTACAGGCTGGGCTGAGGGATACTCCCCCCCCCCATGCACGAATTTTGCGCACCAGGCCTCTAGTCCAAAATAAAGGACAGTGAACTAAACTGTTTTTGTTTTATCTAAAATTTCAAATAAATATGAAGAGCAGCAAAAGCAAACCAAAATAAAATATTTAGTAGATACAACTACATATAGTGGCATTTATATCTATATAAGTTAATGAGAGAAAATTGCCTTTTTGTAAAAATAATGGTTATACAAGTAACTTTCTAAAGCTAAACCTTTATAGGTAAAATTAAACATTTAATTTGCTAATTCATTTTTACTGTGTCTAATTTTTATATGAAAAAATTCATCTGTCTGAATATCCTATATAATAAAAGGCTAATATGCAAATCGACCAGACAGTGGAACAATTGGTCGCTATGATATGCACTGATCACCAGGGGGCAGGCACTCAATGCAGGAGCTTCTCCCTGGTGGTCAGTGCACTCCCACAGGGAGAGCACTGCTCAGCCAGCAGCCCTGAGCCGGGCTCACGGTTGGTGAGTGCAGCAGTGGTAACGGTAGCCTCTCCTGCCTCCGAGGCAGGGCTAAGCTGTCAGTCAGACATCCCCAAGGGCTCCTGGACTGTGAGAGAGTGTAGGCCAGGCTGAGAGACCCGCTCCCCTCAGTGCACAAATTTTGTGCACCAGGCCTCTAATACTTCTAATAAAATATATATCATTTTGGATAAATAGAAATTATATAACTGTGATTTTAGAATAATGAAGTTGATTTAATGGAGTTTACTTGGTATTCTTTCTTATACATATTTTAACTTGAAGATTACAGTAGGAGAATTAACAAAAACTGTAGAAATTAAGATTTTAGATTATACATGTGATAATCCTTGACTTCTGGGTGTGGATCACTGAATATTTTTGTGCATGTGTTTGGATAACATAAGCATTCATTTCTCATAAGATTATATATAGAAATAGAATTGCTGGATCACAGGAGGTACATATTTTTTGCATGTAATGATGCTACTAACAGGTTTTCATTAGGGTCTACTTTTTACCTTCTCCACAAACTTATCATAGTACTCTTTTATTAGATAGGATTTTTATGGCGATTTCCCCCATTGTTTCATTTAGGGCATATTTCTTCGTCTCCTTATTTTGTATGGCTTTCTGAGTTTGTTTCTGGGTATTAGGCAGATCTCCCAGTGTCGATAGGGTGGCCCCTGTTGTAGGTTTTCTGTGGGGCCCAGTGGCACAGTCTCTTTGATTACCTGAGCTGTATATTCCAAAATTGTTCCTTATGTGTACTTTTGTGTTTAAGTGGGTCCTTGATTGCTGTTTCACATTCCTGGGTGCGACTGACCCTCAGGCTGGCTGGTTGTGTGGTCTGACTGGAGCACAGTGTATGAGGTGCTGTGCAGTGGCTGACTGCATAAAGTGGAATTTGCCTTTGTAGGGTCTAGTTTCTGCTGATTATATAATATTATTTAATATATATATTTGGGGGGAGTAATGCTACTCGTGGAGCTAATTGGGTCATGCTTTGTTATGGACTGAAGCCAGTCCTTAGATATGTTGGTTCTGGGAATTCTTAAGATGAACTTCGATCAGGTCAATGTCAGACACCACCTGTGACCTCTCTTGGCTGCCTGTTTTGCTGTGCAAAGCTATGCACAGAGTCTAGCTTCCTCTGCTGGACTTGGGTGCATGTAAAAGGGGTTAAGATGTGAATCAAGTGTGGATGCCATCAGTACTGAGCCTATGACATGTCACTCTAAAACTAAGTTCCCCCCAAACCACTGCCACCTGTTGGCTTCTGTTAGGCATATAAGAGGATTTCAAAGATGTGTTAATCTAGCCTTGTGCCTTTAAGAAGAAATATCTGGTCTTCTTAAAAAAATTTTGTTGCCCTAGCCAGTTTGGTTGATAGAGCATTGGCCTGCGGTTTGAAAGGTTTGGGGTTCAATTCTGGTCAAGAGTACATACTAGGGTTGCAGACTCGATCCCCAGTAGGGGTCATGCAAGAGGCAGCCACTCAATCTCATCACTGATGTTTCTCTCTCTCCCTCTCCCTTCCTTCTGAAAACAATAAAAAAAAATATTTAATAACAACAACAAAAAAAAAACCAAACCAAACAAAAATATCCTGAAAAATACCTCTTATCTGGGCCATCTTTTAAAATGAAAGTTTCTGGGAGGTGATCCTTAATGAAAAAAAAAAAAAAAAATCTTAGCCATTTGAGCAGATCAATGAACTCATTTCAGATGTTAAACAATGATTTTGCTAGACAAGTCTTAAGTTTACTTATTTTGGGCCTTTTATTACAGAACAGCTAGAAAATAAACTTGAAATGGTTAGTGAATTTCTTTATTAAAAAATGTCTCTTAAAAGTGTGAGAGTGGCCCAGTTAGTGGAGCTCACTGGTTGAGTGTCACCCTATGAACCTGGAGATCATGGTTTGATTCCCCATCTGGGCACATGCTTGGGTTGCAGGCTCAGTCCCCAGTGGGGGGTGTGCAGGAGCCAGCCTATCAATGAAATACATTTAATAAAAAATAAGTTAATCTAGATATACAAAAATAATGAACAGGACTTGCTTAAGGAGAAGACAAACCTTTTATTGAAGAAGTTGTATACCTATATGACTACTCACCATAACCTGCCCAATTAGGAGCTTATGATCAGATCACCCAGTGAGATTAGTTTTCATAAAATCCCTTTTTAATCCATACTTCTCCCTTTTGGTATAAATCAATTTAAAGTATGCATTGATGACCAACCTTTAGTCTGATAGTGTTATCTTATAATGCTAGGAAAGCTTATTCTTAGGAAGTCTCAGTATCAAAGTTGTCTTGTTGGGCTTTGGAAATGGGCCAATGGGATGCGACTTGAAGCCAAAATTTCCCCAAACAAGAACAGGTAAATGGAAGGCAGCCAGGTCTTAAGGCCTTTGTTGTGAAAAAATGCTCAATCATTTTACAATGTGGGAAGCTGCCCTAAAGTGGTAATCTATTCATTCTAGTAAGTGGTCCACCTTGGAATTTACACTTGCTCTCAGGATGAGAGTCTTTCCCATCTTGTAGATATGAGAGGTCAGAGGACACAGGACAGAGGCAGGTTCTGCCATTGAAAACCAGAAAGGGGAGCCCTAGCTGGTTTGGCTCAGTGGACAGAGCATCGGCCTGTGGACTGAAGGATCCCAGGTCTGATTCCTGTCCAGGGCACATGTTCAGGTTTCAGGCTTGTTCCCCAGTAGGGGGTATGCAGGAGGCAGCGGATCAATGATTCTTTCTCATTTAAGTTTCTATCTCTCCCTCTTGCTTCCTTTCAGAGTCAATAAAAGTATATTAAAAAAGAAAAAAGAAAAAGAAAAAAAGAAACCCAGACAGGGGAGAGGCTTGCTTGAAGAAGTGCTGATGGGGAAATGAAAGGGCCAGGAAAAGGCATGTGACTGTGGGAGGCAATGGGGTTTTTCAAACAGGGAAGTGGGCAGAGGGCAAGGTTTTTGTTGGCACAGAGGAGGGTAATAGAGTGTGAGGCTGGGAAGAGCAGAGGTGTGGGAGGCATCCCATCAGATTTCTGAGGAGAGTTCTCTCTGTGGGGGGTGGGGTGGGGACGTCTGGCCCGAGGGCCTTATTTGGTCTGATCCTGCCCAGGCCTTAGTGGGGTGAGTTAATTACATGTTTGACCAAAACAGCAGGATGATTTTTAAGTTGCTAATTTTGTATGGACCTCAAATGATGTTAGAAATATCCAAATGGCCCTTGGCAGAAAAAAGGTTCCCCACTCCTGACCTAGGAGAACAAAAATCACTCACTGAAGTGAACTTGGAACAGGTCAGATAAGCTCTCAAACAAAATGACCACCGGGATGCCGGTGGTCTGAGCACGAATCGGGGGAGAAGCAGGAGCCTGGGAGAAGCCAGCGAGAGAGGAAGAGCCCCCTCTTCCCTCAGGACAGCCAGGACCCTAGCCAGGCTGGCTTTTAACCACAGAATTCCCCACTCAACTCAGATGATTGTTTGGGGTTATGTGTGTCTAGAGGGTTTATATAGCCATTTTCTTCTCTCCCATTACATAAATTTCAGATTCTTGGATCCGTGTTTATAAGTATTCATACCAGTGCATACTTTGGCAACACATATACTGAAATTAAAAATTTTTTTTAAAGAAGTATTCATGCTACAAATAGCCGGCCAGTTTTCCTGGTCACAGAGCCCCTTCTCTTACTGCACAGGAACTCCATTTCTTGAATACGGCTTTTCCTAAGTCAAGCTGGCTTTGGCCAGTGTAATAGCACATGACTCACTTGTCTTCTTTCAACCAGCTCCCTCTACTTTTGTACATATCAGCTATCCAAACCCTTAATCATTAAGCCCTTAATATCAGGTTTTAGTCAGTGTCCAGTTTTATCTTAAGGAAAACACCTCAGGTTTGTTGATGAACAGAGTTTTGGTCAAACTAAAGGTAAATTATTTTGTTTCGTTTTGTTTTTGTTCATCCTCACCTGAGGATATTTTCCCATTGATTTTTTGAGAGAGTAGAGAGAGAGGGAAAGATAGAGGGAAGCACTGATGTGAGAGAAACACATTGATTGGTTGCCTCCTGCATGAGGGCCCGGGGCCAGGGAGGAGCCTGCAAACGAAGTATGTGCTTTTGAACAGAATTGAACCTGGGACACTTTGATCCACAGGCTGACACTTTCCACTGAGCCAAACTGTCTAGGGCTAAGGATAAAATTTTGACTTCAGTTGTGTTTCAGCCCCAAGCCCATGAAAGCAGAACTACCCTATTGACCACAACCTCGTGTAACCATACGGAACAATGCCATGCTCTGATACAACAATCAACTACACCCTCCCTTAACCCAACCAATGACCCAACTCCATTTGTCATCATGACTAATAAATTTTTCTTTATTTAACCTATTCCCTAGGCACCATCAGCGAGCCAGGTCTTAGAGCATTAGAGCACCTATATTTCTGGGCTTGGCACCATTTCTTCAAATAAATCTTTCCTTTCTTTGCTGCAAACTCCTGTTCTCATTCTATTGGGCTTTGATGCACACAGACAAACCCTTTAGCCCAGTAATATTCTCTTCACTTTCCTTTTTGTTGGGCATTTGTGTATAAAATTGATATACTCAGGAGTTTTGATTATTTTTTAAAAAAGCAATTGGAATGTCTCAAGTGTGAGCTCGTTGTAATAAGGTTTACCATTAATGTAGCAATTCTGAAGCAGAGTGCTAAATGCATATGGAGAGAACGTGGATTGCAATGTACAGCTAAGAGATGGTGGCAGTAATCCAGACCCCACACAATAAGAGCAGAACTATGTTGACGTAAGAGACATTCATACTTGTAGAGAATTTTTATAAAAGTTCATGAGTCAAACTGATGACATAGGATGAGTAACAAGATCTCAAATGCTCTCAAGAATGATAGTTTTACCCTAGCCGGTTTGGCTCAATGGATAGAGCATCAGCCTGCGAACTGAAAGGTCTAGGGTTTGATTCCAGTAGAGGGCATGTACCTTGGTTGTGGGCACATCTCCAGTAGGCAGTGTGCAGGAGGCAGCTGACCGATGTTTCTCTCTCATCGATGTTTCTGGCTCTATACCTCTCCCTTCCTCTCTGTGAAAAATCAATAAAATATATTTTAAAAAAAACACACCAAACTCACTCATCCCTCACCCTCACCCCGCCCATGAAAATAGAGTGAAGAATTTCATTGGTGGATACAGAAGAGAACGTGGGTACATATTTTGTTTGAACATCTTTCCCTCTTTATCTCTTGAGCCAGGTTGTTCTCAGAAGTGTCAGTCCTGGTCTCCTCCTCCATGCCCTGCTTCTCGCAAGAGCAGGCCCTCAGTACAGGAGTATTTTAATTTTTTCAGTTTTCCAGAATTTCCTGAACTAAGTGAGTGTATCAGTCTGCTCAAGCTGCCCTAACAAAATACCACATAAACTGGATTGCTTAAGGGGGACATCCATTTTCTCATAGTTGTTGAGACCAGAAGTCTAAGGCAATTTGGTTTTGGTGAAGGCTCTTTTCTTGGTTTGCAGACAGCTGTCTTCTTGATATGTACTCACATGACCTTACATATATATATATATATATATATAGAGAGAGAGAGAGAGAGAGAGAGAGAGAGAGAGAGAGAGAGAGAGAGAGAGAAAAGGGGGAGAGAGATAAGAGGAGGAGAGAGAGAGAGAGAGAAGAGGGGGGAGAGAGAGAGAGAGAGAGAGAGAGAGAGAGAGAGAGAGAGAGAGAGAGAGAGAGAAGAGGGGGAGAGAGAGAGAGGGAGAGAGAGAAAGAGAGAGAGAAAAGGGGGAGAGAGAGAGAGAGAGAGAGAGAGAGAGAGAGAGAAAGAAAACTCAGTCTCTGATGACTCTTCTTATAAGACTCCACTCTTAGGAAATCATTTAACTTTAATTACTTAGAGGCCCATCTCCAACAACACTGGAAGTTAGGTGATCAACATATTAATTTTGGGAAAACACAATCATTTTCTGAGAATGAGTAAGGCCACTTATTTGGAGCTCAATACCAGCAAGATTCCTGCATTACACACTTAATGGAAATTCTCTGGAAGATTTATCTAGAAGCTTTATACAAAGTGAACAGTTTAATCTACATATTTTATGTTTATGTTCTTATTTGATTATGAGTTTAGGAGGAGAACACGAGTCTCAGGCTTTTATAGTATTAACCAGTATATATAGGTTGAATTGCAATTATAGATAAACTTGAGCATCTTAGAGGTTTAAACACAAAAAGTTTATTCCTCTTGTAGGCAAACTCTATGTAAATCAGGCTGTCTTGTAGCTCTGCCATCTGGAACAGGTGACCTCCACTTGGCATTGTAGGGCAAGCTTATGCGTATTTTACATGGTTAGGCCTGGAGGTGGCTTATATCTTCAGCACATGACATTCTATCACCCAGAACTTAGCACAGAGCCATAGTCATTATAAGAAAGCAAGGGGGCTGTAATTTCCCATAGGTGGATAGGAAAATATATGGTAAATATATAAAATTGTATCAGCTATAGCTTCCTAAACCATTGACCAGGAGATTCAGGCAGAGATGAGATCTGGTGTTTATGAATGATTTGGGCGGGGCTTACCCTGTATATAGTTCTTAGAGAGTTTGTAGGTCATAGAAGTTGCCTAATATCCGTGTCCAAATATCTGTGTAACTTCCAGCCTCATTATTAACACTGACAAGTATAAAAGATAAATAATGCCACAAATGCAGTTTTAAATTATTGCTTCCTGCATTCAATAATTGCTTAAAGTTTTTTTTTTAAAGAAGTACTATAATAATGAACACATGGCCTGTATATTAAAAAGATCATGTGTTCATGTGTTCAATGGTGCTCACATTAGCCAGTGAGAACCATTGGCAAATCACCATCTGTTTCTTAAAAGACTGCTTAAACACATGGAAACAGTAACAAATGTTACTCTTTTTTTGTCAATGTATTTTTATCAGATAACAAAATTTAACTTCCACGTGAATTTTTAATGTCTCTCCATGTATCCTCTTGAAAAGCTGCATTTTATGACTAAGAAGAGGGGACTTAATGGAGCCTGCAGGCAGAATTGAGTTGAGGAGACAAATGGTGATCTGCAGGGTCCAGAAAAGCTAAGTAATTGATGCTTTATTATTATCATCACTTTTAAAATTTTAGAGTTGAGATGCAAGTCCCAAGGAGGTCAAGTGACCTTTCTATATTTCCATGAACTTTTTTGCATTTTATTTGAGGATACTGTTCTAGTGGGTGCTCATCTGCACACCGATGTTCATTTTTATGTTTAACCCAATGACTCATACATCTTTACCTCCAGTCCAGACCTCTTTCCAATGGTATTACACCCATCTAGTCCTAGTATCCTGATACTTGAGGGTCAGTGAAGTTCCTGTTCTCTTTTACCTTCATTCCCCATATTCAATCACTCTCCTAATTGTGTTCATTTCATCTCTGGAATATATTTTAAAAGATAATAATAAATAATAATCATTTTCAGTTCTCTCATCTTCACTGCTCCCACGTTTGTTCCTGTTACTATTGGTTCACCTGATTTCTTACAATAGGATGCTAATCACTTTTTAAAAAATATATATATTTTATTGATTTTACACAGAAAGGAATTGAGAGGGACAGAGAGCTAGAAACATCGATGAGAGAGAAACATCGACCAGCTGCCTCTTGCACACCCCCCAATGGGGATGTGCCTGCAACCAAGGTACATGTCCTTGACTGGAATCAAACCCGGGACCTTTCAGTCTGCCGTCCGACGCTCTAGCCACTGAGCCAAACTGGTTTTGGCGGAGACTAATCACTTTCTACATAGCATCATAGTGTCCATCCTTTAAAAAAATTTTTTTTTTTATCTTTAAAAAATTCACTTTTGAATACGTGCACTATTATTTAATCTTTCACTGCTCCCAATAACTTCCTGCTTTGGGGATTAAAAAAAGCCCCTCTACCTCCCCTTAGTATCGTTCCTCCTTGGCTCTCCAGGATTCAGCCATATGGAACTTATAATTACTTCAGAGGTCTGTTCCCCCCCAAGATTCCTTATGTTTGATATTATTTATTCTTTCTATTTAGCAGATCCTTTAGGTTTTAGCTCCAAACTTTTTTTTTTTGTTGGGGGGGCAAGTTTTCCTGAAGTGACCTTTCAATATCACACACAACTTTGTCTATGGCAGTTGAGGAGGGAGAATAGACAGGATAAAGTCTAGTGATAAGAACAGCGGCTGGGCTGGGCTGGTGAGCTCAGTGGTTAAGCATCGACCTATGAACCAGGAGGTCACAGTTCTATTCCCAGTCAGGGCATGCCGGGGTTGCATGCTTGATCCCCAGTAGGGGGTGTGGAGGAGGCAGCTGATCAATGATTCTCTCTCCTCATTGATGTATCTCTCTCCCCTTCTCCTTTCCTCACTCTGATATCAATTTAAAAAAAAAATTAAAAAAGGAAGAAGAACAGCAGCCAAAACCCAGAGAGGAAAAAATAATCTGAGGCCAGAGACAGAGAGGAAGTGAGAGATCAAGTAGAAGGTCCAAGGGTGAGGCAAGCAGCAGACTTTCTTGGTCCAGTCAGCCGTTGGTGGGAGGCTGTCTGTTGGTGAAAGAAGGAAGCCAGAATAGAGAGACTGAAAGATAGGTTTGCTGGGAACAAAGTAAAAGAAGAAACATCTGCAAACGACACGCTGCTTTTGCAACTTGCAATGTGAGCTGCTTTCTCCTGCAGTGACAATCCTGATGGGGAGACATCCGTTGGGGGCTCAGGTGGTGACATTCTCAAAGACGGATCTGGATTCCAAGGATACCAGAGTGCGTCCCAGCGGAGCACCCCAGTCTGCAGGCCAGGTTACTCTTCTGAAGAAGGTGGGAGAGTCAGGGGCCCTGTGTCAGGAAAATACACTTTTAAACTAGTCAGAACATTTTTCTCTCCCTCTGGTAACTGGTTTATTGTCCACTTTTTTTCCTCCTTACTTTCCTGTTTTTTTTTTTTTTGTCTTTCTTTCTTTCTTTCTTTCTTTCTTTCTTTCTTTCTTTCTTTCTTTCTTTCTTTCTTTCTTTCTTTCTTTCTTTCTTTCTTTCTTTCTTCTTTCTTTCTTTCTTTCTTTCTTTCTTTCTTTCTTTCTTTCTTTCTTTCTTTCTTTCTTTCCTTTTCTTTCTTTCCTTTTCTTTCTTTCTTTCTTTCTTTCTTTCTTTCTTTCTTTCTTTCTTTCTTTCTTTCTTTCTTTCTTTCTTTCTTTCTTTCTTTCTTTCTTTCTTTCTTTCTATCTTCCTTCCTTCCTTCCTTCCTTCCTTCCTTCCTTCCTTCCTTCCTTCCTTCCTTCCTTCCTTCCTTCTTTCTTTCTTTCTTTCTTTCTTTCTTTCTTTCTTTCTTTCTTTCTTTCTTTCTTTCTTCCTTTTTTTTTTTTTTTTTCCTGAAACCATCTGACTTCTACCACCCACAGTGGTCCAGTTACATATCTGGTTCCATCTCATTTTGACCTCATCATTTGTCCGTCAATCCTAAGCACAAAATCACAGTCCACATTGGCTGGCTGAGTCACAACCTCATGACTGGGAGAGTACAAACGCCCCAGAAATTTCCCCACACACATGGTCCAAAGATAACTTCGTCAACAAGGAGTTGATAGACCGGGGGCTGTTACTTTATGTCTGCTTCACTGGATTAACTCAGGAGATTCAAAATGTCTAGTCAATCGCTGTTTGCATGTAACTTCATTATACTCAATTAAGTTATCTTCCTGGGAAACATTCTCACATTCTTCCTAGATCTTTTCGCATTATTCCTATCCCACCATAACATTCCTTATGCATTAACTTTTTGGGGCTATTCCAGATGTTGACTCCTCAGGATTTCTTCTGGTGTGTGTGTGTGTGTGTGTGTGTGTGTGTGTGTGTGTGCGCGCGCGGCGCGCGCGCGCGTGCACGCGCATGTGTGTACGTTAAAAAATAATCTTTCCCCAAGATTTCTACCTTCTATGGCCTAAAATCCAGAGAGACACAATTGTCCCACTGTGTACTTGACTCCCTTTTGATCTGATGTCCTCCTCCATTCAATGTCTTCAGAGGTCCATACCCCACAATCTATGATGACCCATTTCATGCACTCTGGAAATATACCGAGTTGCCAGATTATTATCTCTGAAGGCATAATAATCTGGCCACTCAGTGTGTGTGTGTGTGTGTGTATTTTTTTAGAGGCCCGGTGCATGAATTCGTGTATGGGTGGGGTCCCGTCAGCCTGGCCAGGGGGAGGGGACATGGACAGTTGGCCGGCCTGCCTGCTGGATGAACTCTTGGTAGAGGGGACAATTTGCATATTAGCCTTTTATTATATACAATATACACTGAGTGGCCAGATTACTATGGATTCAGAGGTCATAATAATCTGGCCACTCAGTGTATATCCAAAGAAATTTTTTAAAAAATGGAAGTATATATGCACCTCTATGTTCATTGCAGCATTATTCACAATAACCAAGATTTGGAAGCAATACAAGTTCCCACCAGTAGATGAGTGGCTAAAAAAGCTGTGGTATGTTTATACAATGCAATACTACTCAGCCATAAAAAAGAAGGAAATCTTACCTTTTGCAACAGCATGGATGGATCTGGGAAGTATAATGCTAAGTGAAATAAGCCAGTCAGAGAAAGACAAATACCTTATGATTTCACTTACATGTGGAATCTAATGAACAACAACCAAAAGTTAGAAACAAATTCAGATAAAAAGAATAGACTACAAGCTATCAGAGAGGAGGAGATGAGGCAGGGCTGAGTGAGAAAGATGAAGGGATTACAGAAAAAACAAACTAATAAACAAAAAGAGCTTGTTTTTGACTTAGCCTGAAGCTACATGTAACATAACTTCCCAAGGTCTGCTTGTCTCAGAATAATCTGTTACTCAAACTCTCACAGGTCAGAAAGTTACTGCAAAGAGGGTCATATGCTAGTAGCCAATGTAATTTTTCTTTTCAAAAATCGCTATGGTCTAAGATAATTTTGCTTGTATGATAAGCTACAGTATTTAATTTATTTGATTTTGGAAGTTGGGTCTGCAGTACTATAGTCCAGACAAATGTTTTATCTTATTATGAATATTTTTAATTCTCACCTGAGGATATGTTTTCTTATTGACTTTAGAGAGAGAGGGAGACAGAGAACCTTTTGGTGGATGGGAAGAAGCTTTAACCAACTGAGCTACTCGGCCAGGACTGGGCAAATGTTTTAAATGCTTTGCCTTTTGTAAATTACTGACACACACACACACACACACACACACACACACACACACACACCCTAAACAAGAATATGGCTTTAGGAAGATCAGGAAAGGAGATGAGATTTAAAAAAAAAAAGAGGCATTGAGAATGTTGGGCTAGAGCGCCAGGGAAGAGAGGGCTGTGAGGAGGAAGGCAGGGTTGGGTGGATAAATCAAAAGAATATTCCTAGGTGAAAGCAGAGAATTATTTACCATTACCTTCTGATGTAACCGATGTTACCAGAAAAGGTGGGAGAAGTCAAACAACTTTTCAAAATCACATGGGGGCTGTTTCAAGGCGGCATGAGAAAGCTGAGGTGAGGGACAGCCGCTGGGAGCCAAGGAGACAAGACAACAGTCTGGAAGTCAGGGCTGGAGTGGAAATGAGAGCAGAGTGGGAGGGCCTGGCAGGGGGAGGCACAGCTTTTCTCGTGTGCAGCCTGGCCGAGGCAGAGGTTTGTTCGTTGGAGGAGAGAGGAAGACACTGCAGAGGGCGGAGAACACGGCTTGCTGAGCTCAGAGACCAGACGCCAGCTCTGAGAGGCAGACGCTCTGTCTCCCAGGGAGATGCTGCCTCTGCCACTTCTGCTGCTCGCGGTTCTCCTCCCAGGTGGTGACAGCGGGCCGGGTAAGAGGAGCCTCTCCCAGCAAGGGGATCAGGGTCTGGGTAATTGTAAGGGTCTGGGCCCTCTGTCTCCAGCCTCTTTTTCATTCTGGGGCTGGGGATGGAGCCCGGAGTCCTGGCACAGGAAAATGTCTCTGGCATTTTGCTGTTCAGGTTCTGGGTTCTTTTCCTCTGGACCTTTCTGGTTTTCATTTCTCCCTCTCTCCTCATTCCCCCATTTCCTTCTGTTTCTCTCTCTTTCACTTTTCTTTCTTTCTTTTTTTTAAAATATATATTTTGTTGATATTTCACAGAGAGGAAGAGAGAGGGATAGAGAATCAGAAACATCAATGAGAGAGAATCACCAACCAGCTGCCTCTTGCACACCACCCATTGGGAATGTGCCGGCAACTAAGGTACATGACTTTGACCGGAATCGAACCTGGGACCTTTTGGTCTGCAGGCCAACGCTCTATCCACTGAGCCAAACTGGTTTCGGCTCCTTTTCACTTTTCTTATCCTTTCACCACCCACAGCTTTCCAGGGGCCGACCACCTTCCACCTCAACCAGATATCGTCCTTTGCCAACAGCAGCTGGGCACAGAACCAGGGCTCCGGCTGGCTGGGCGACGTGCAGATCCAAGGCTGGGACAACGAGGCGGGCACGGCCATCTTCCTGAAGCCCTGGTCTAAGGGCAACTTGAGCGACGAGGAGGTGACAGAGCTGGTGGAGCTGTTCCGGGTCTATCTGATCGGGTTCGTCCGGGTGGTGCAGGACCATGTCAGTGAGTTCCAGCTGACCTGTGAGTGCCGGGCTTGGAGAGATTATCAGTGATCTCTCTCTCTCTGGTGTAAGCACCGCATCCCCAGGCCTTTCTCTTCTTCTTCCCAGCTTATCCAACGTCACTAGACTTGCCTTCCCCTAGGCCTGTGGTCAGCAAATCATGGCTCGCAAGTCACATGCGGCTCTTTGGCTCTCTGAGTGTGGCTCTTCCACAAAATACCACGTGCGGGCGCGCACATATTATATAGTGCGATTGAAGGAGTACCCTCATTAAGTGAATAACAATGTACCTACCGATATAGTTTAAGTTTTAAAAATGTGGCTCTCCAAAGAAATGTCAATCGTTGTCCTGTTGATCGTTGGCTCTGTTGACTAATGAGTTTGCCGACCACTGCCCTAGGCTCCATGTGTCCACAAAGGATTGCAGCTTCCTGTTCCCTGCTCCCGCGTCTGATAAAGATCCCCCTTTGGGACGATCACCTGGCTTGTTTATGTTTAAATTTTTGCTCTTGAACCCCCCCCACCCCCCTCCTTGGGGAAGCCCTCATCTCTTCTCCTCTGTGCCTGCGCAAACTCAAGTGTGAGCTCCTTCTTTCTTCAATCCACCTCCTGGAGCCTCTCCTTCCTGCCGGATCCCTCTTCTCAGTGCAATGCTCCCATTCCTTCTGGAATGCTGTGTCCTGACTTCATCACCCTGCTCCTCACAGTTCCCCTCCCACAGCTTCTCTCCCTCCCCTATGTCATTCCCACAGCCCTTCTCCACTGTTTGTGACCTGTGTCCTTCTCCTCTGAAAAGTCTATGGATACAGTCAGACTCCACTTAGCAACCGGGAGAGAAACGTGTTAGGTTCTTAACAATGCAGAGGTTCTGACCGTTTCATTCTTGTGCGAACATCACAGACTGCACTTACACAAACTAGAGGGGCTAGCTCAACACACACCTCGGCTGTATGGTATATGCTGTTATTTCTAGGCCACAGTTCTGTACAACACATTGCTGTACAAGAACCATGAGATCAAACCAAGCACTAGAGAAAATGACGCAATCCAGAGATGTGGTACACGTGAGACGTCTGAGGCTGTTGCTGGTCTAACACGGCATACTGTGTTACAGGAGACTTCTGTTTCTTATAAAGAGAAAAAGCACCCTCTAAAATAACAATCAACCTAAACTAATAAAAGCACACCAGTTGATAAACACTGCCATAGGCCATCTTCCCCCCCCCCCTCAGTTTCCCTCCCTCTCCCCCCTCCCCTTTTCTCTCACTCATTAAATCTCACCTCTTTGCTAGAGATGGTGTTCGAGGAACATCCCCTCCCAGGGGTTCCCCAACGCTCACCCCAGGAGAGGACGATGTCCTGGCCTCCGAGGCTGCTGTGCCTCACCCGGCAGGCCAGGCCAGCTGCCTCCCCAGCAACCAATTTGTAAAACATGCAACACCTGGCTATACAGTCAGGGGCTTTGACCTCTTATCCCTTAGGCTGTCCAAGAGTCTAGGCCCTTCCTCCATCCCTTTCCGCCTTGCTCGCTTGTACATGGAGTTCCCTCTGTTTCTCTCCTCTCAGATCCCTTTGAGATCCAGGGCACAGCAGGCTGCGAGCTGCGCGAGGGGAAGGCCACAGTCAGCTTCCTGCGGGGAGCCTTAGGGGGAGTGGACTTCGTGAGCCTCAGGAACGGGACGTGCGTGCCCGCCGCGGAGGGCAGCAGCCGCGCCCAGTGGTTCTGCTCGCTCTTCACTCAGTACCAAGGCATCTCTGACATCATCCAGAAGCTCCTCTACCACACCTGCCCCCGGTACCTCTGGAGCGTCCTCGAAGCGGGCAAGGAGGAGCTGCAAAGGCAAGGTTCGTCCTCTCCCCCCAAGAGTTCCCTTTTGCACTTGCCACCACCATCCTATGTTCCAGTGGGAGGTAGGAGAGAGGGGCTCACTCAGTACGTTATTTGGTTTCCTGAGGAGCCGAAGGGGTTGCTGTCCAAACCTGTGGGTTTCTGAATTCCTATGTGCTAGATGAGAGTCGTAATTTGACACTGTCCCTGCTCCTTCCTGCCGCAGTGAAACCCAAGGCCTGGCTGTCCAGTGGCCCCCCTCCTGGACCTGACCGTCTGCTGCTGGTGTGCCATGTCTTAGGATTCTACCCCAAGCCTGTGTGGGTGCGGTGGATGAGGGGGCAGCAGGAGCTGCCGGGCGCCCAGCAAGGGGACATCCTGCCCAATGCCGATGGGACGTGGTATCTCCGGGTGACCCTGGACGTGGCAGCCGGGGAGGCAGCTGGCCTGGCCTGCCGGGTGAGGCACAGCAGCCTTGGTAACCAGGACATTGTCCTCTACTGGGGTGAGTGCTGGGGCCCCACTGGGAGGGGATGGTCCTCAAACACAATCTTTAGCAAAGTGGTGAGATTTAATGAGAGAGAGAGAGAGAGAGAGAGAGAGAGAGAGAGAGAGAGAGAGAGAGAGAGAGATTGAGAGATGGCCTATGGCAGTGGTTTTCCATCGGTCTGCCACAACATGGAACACCTGACTATATAGTCAGGGGCTTTGACCTCTTATCTCTTAGGTAGTCAAATAAACCATGACCACAGTTACCCTGGCTGGCATGGTTCAGAGGTTAGAACGCCTGCCCATGTACTGAAGGGTCACAGGTTTGATTTCTGGTCAAGGGCATATACCTAGGTTGCAGGTTCATCCCAGGCCCCACTCTCCCTCTCGCCCCTCCCTCCCCCCCCAGTTGGGGCAGGTGCAGGAGGCAACATGTGTCGCTCTCACATCAATGTTTCTCTCTCTCCTCCTCCCTCCCTCCTTCCCTTCCACTCTCTTTAAAAATCAATGGAAAAAATATCTTCAGGTGAAGATTAATAATAATAAAAAAAAGCCAATCGCCAACACAACAATAGATGTCTAGTGGGAATGAATGAAAATTATACCTATTTTTGGGGGAGTCAAATTGGCAAAAAATATATATTTTTGGGGTGCTGCATAATTTTAGTAATTTGTTTGTGTGTGCCATGAGATGAAAAAGATAGCAAAATTGCTGACGCAAGGTGTAAAATAGGTAAGAATCATGGACCTATATAGTATAGGGTACAGTGGGGCAAGAAGAAGAGACAGAAATTAGATATGGATACATTTTTCAGAAAATATGAGAGAGGGAGTTGTTCATGCCCACACACCAGAAGTGTGACCCTCAGGCAGCAAAGGGAGGGCAGGCGGATCGGAGGACAGGCTTTGAAGTGACATCTTTGTGTTTTCTCCCATAGGAAAGTCTACCTCCCTCACTGTGATACTTTTGGCAGTGATATTGCCCACCTTGATTCTTTTGATATGTCTTGCTTTATGGTTTTGGAGGCGCTGGTAAGTTTTAAAAAATCTTTCTTTTCTGTCACCCTCCCACTCTTTCATACCAATTTTATCTATTTATATTACACTAGAGGTGTCCCTCAGCCTGGCCGGTTCCCTCTCACAGTCCAGGAGCCCTTGGGGGGGGGGTGTCTGACTGACGGGGAGCGGGCCTAAGCCATCAATCAGACATCCTTAGGGCTGCCATGGAGGCCGAGAGACTCCCACCACTGCTGCTTACTTGCCAGCCATGAGAATGGCTTCTGGCTGAGCAGCATTCCCCCTGTGGGAGTGCACTGACCACCAGGGGGCAGCTCCTGTATTGAGGGTTTGCCCCCTGGTGGTCAGTGCATGTCATATTGACCAGTCATTCTGTCATTTGGTCGATTTGCATATTAGCCTTTTATTATATAGGATTAGCCTCAATCTTTCCACAAGACTTTTTGCACTTTCTCTCAAATTCCCATCTTAATGTAATGTAAATCTACTTTTTAATTGTGGTAATATATGTGTGACACAAAACTTAGTATCTTAGTTATTTTTAAATGCACAGTTTAGTAATAGTAACTACACTCCCATTTTTTTGTGCCACCCATCTCTAGAACTCTTTTTCATCTAGAAAAACTAAAACTCTACGCCCTTTGAACAACATCTTGGTATCTCCTGGTCATCTAGACCCAGACACCCAACATTCTACTTTTTATCTACATACATTTGACTCCTTTAGATACCTCATATAAGTGGAATCATGAATATTTGCCTTTTTATGACTAGATTATTTCATTTAGCATAATGTACTCATGATTCTTCCGGGTTGTAGCATGTGTCAGAATTTCTTTCCTTTTTGGGGAAGGATGAATAATATTCCACTGCATTTATGTAACATGTTTGTTTATCCAATCAGTGGGCACTTGGGTTGCGCTTAATGCTGCTATGAAATAGGTGTGCACATATCTCATATATAGGGCTAAAATTGCTTGTGTTCTTAACAGGTCATATCAGAATATCCTGTGAGATGTTATCATGTCTCCTTGTTCCCGTTTGGAATAAGGACCCAGAAGACAAGAAGCTCAAGTTGTCAGTGCAAGAGTCAAGTTCATCATCTTTAATCAAAGAATTATCATATTTGTTCAACTCAGGGTTCCCACAGGCTGTGAGATGTATCATCATTTATACACTGACAGAAAAATCATTAAGAACTCAATTTATTATATGATAGTATCAATAGTAGGCTCCATCCTAGAGGTTTAATAAATGTGAGATGTGAGAAAGGATGTATCTTGGAATAAATAAAATAAAGTACAGATGGTCCTCGACTTACATTCTTTTTTACTTTCTAGTGGTGTGAAAACAATACACTTTTAGTAGAAATGGTACTTGAGGTTTGCTTTTCTTCCTGGGCCAGTAATATGTGTATGATACTCTCTTGTGACAGGGGCAGTGGCAGCGAGCCTAGCTCCCAGTCAGCCACGAGATCAGGAGGATGAACAACCGATACTCTGCAATGTGTTTGCTGTGTTAGATGATTTTGCCCAAGGATAGGCATAGGTATGTGTTTTGAGCATGTTTAAGGTAGGCTAGGCTAAGTTATGATATTCAGTAACTTATTGGTATTAAACCTCTTTTTATTATTTTTAGTTGATATTCTAGATTTTCCTCTTATTAAGATCACGTTCTTCTGTTTATGCCCTGAACCCCTCTGGAGAAAACCACGTGTGCCGATACTATAACCAGGGTTTACCCACCAAAATTCATCAGACTAAGATCCTGCTCTCATTTTTCAGTGAGGACGAATGAGAAGTAGGACGTGTGAGGGGTGATAGTGCAAGAGGCGGTTAAACGGCCAAGTAAAAATCAAGAGGGTTGCTGACACTGGTTTGGCTCAGTGGTAGAGCGTAGGTCTGTGGACTGAAAGGTCCCAGGTTCGATTCCGGTCAGGGGCATGTACGTTGGTTGCGGGCACATCCCTGGTGGGGGGTGTGCAAGAGGCAGGTGGTCGATGTTTCTCTCTCATCGACGTTTCTAGCTCTCTATCTCTCTCCCTTCCTCTCTGTAAAAAAATCAATTATATCTTGATTATATAAATCAAGAGAGCTTTTCTTGCCTTCAGGGACTTGAAGGTCTGTGGGATAGCAATTCAGTTTGACCTTTGATTCACACTTACACTGATTAATTTTTTTTTGCTTATTACATAGTTTTCTAGAAACACCATTAAAAAAATCCAAATTCATTTGATTAAAACAGCAGCAGGAGGGAAATGGAGAGAACGTGAGTGTCTTTTTAATAGATAAGATACTCATAAAAGGAAGTCAGAGCAAGTAGAACTTTAGGAGTAGTTGTGAGTACTGGAAGCAGTTCTCTCACATGGAAGCTTTAGGACAATATTGATTTCAGGATTTGGGAAGGGTAAGAAAATGGCTGAAAATACAGTTTTCTCCTCTCTCAATTAGAATAGCAGGTTACTTCTCCAGAATGCATTCAACTCCACCACATCTGAAAGAGTAGGCATGTTGTTGTATGCTTGACTGTGCCCTCAGCTACAATCTAGGGCCTGAATTTATGTTTCTTGGAGTGTGGACTGTGAGCTACCGCCAGCAGTAGTGCCTATGAGTTTGTTAAAAATGAAGTATTTTATTTAATAGGTTGAGGCCTCTCTCTCAACCTATTAAATAAAAATAAAAAAACCACTGATAGAAACTAGAAATCTGTATTTTAACAAGCTTTCTGATTATCCTGATATACATTTAAGTTTGAGAACCCCTTGTCTAAAAACTTCTCAACTTTTGTGCTATTGACATTCTGGGCCAGATAATTTTTTTGTTATGGCGGGTTGTCCTGTACACACCAGGATTCTTATCAGTATTTCTACTTTCTAGATGCCAGCAGCACCTTCCCAGTGTTGACAACCAAATATATCTTCAGATACTGCCAAGTGATCCCGAGGGGGAAAGTTTGACCCCAGATGAGAGCGGGTTTATTGGAATAATTAGTGCACAATGTGTGTGTGAGACCTAATTCTGTCCAATCCAACTGAAGCCTACAGATTATATTCAGTGGTTTTTCAGAAAAGAAGGCTTCTTTCTTTGTCCGGATGATATGCCAGCACCCAAGGTCGGGATTGAGACGGAATCTTGTTTCATAGGAAAAGCTGACTCAGGAATAAAGTTCACAAATAAAACAGAATGTTGAATTGACAAAGTAAAAAATCAAATCAAACTGTATGTGGAGACTGGCCTACTTCTGGATATTTTAGTTCTGTAAACCCAAGTTTCAGTTTTCCTCTTAAACCTATTGAGTTGGAACTTTAAATTGTTTGACAAATCTGGTATTTCTTTCATCTGATGTCTTCATCTTGCAATTGTTTTCATGTTTTTTTCTGTTTTCTTTGCTCTTATTATTTTCCCTAACTCCCCCGCATCATCGTCTCTCAAAGATGGTTTCTTGAGCTTATGATTTCCCTTTAGATGTCCTCACCTTGGAGAACCTTAATTTACCACGATTTTAACTAAATACAGGGCTTTTCAACTTCTTTTTGTGTGTGTGAGAGTGTGTGTGTGTATGTGTTCCTGTTTTTTTTTTCTTCTAATATCTAAAATATTTAGACTTTGCTCCCAGTATCCATGTTAAATTAACATCTTAAGTTTAATATTTTATCTGTAGATCTTCTTGGATTTTCTATGTATACTTCCATGTCATCTCTATGAAAAATTCAGCTATGTATTGGGAATTCTTTCTGAGATGGGGTAAATTTCGCAGCTAATTAACAAATAAATAATACCTTTATTCAAATTATGTATTTCTTATTGTGTCATCTTTGGTAAATTTATTGTTTTTTCAAGAATTTGTCCAAGGTTTTCAAATGTCCTCTTTTGTTGGCTCTGTGCATATTTTCTTATTATTATATCATGCTAATGTCTGTAGGGTTCATAGTTATGTCCCTTTTATAAGATCTTGGAAATTTGTTCTCTCTCATTTGTTCTTTCTCTTTCTAATTTTTGCAGGCACTTAACAATATTTTAAAAAGAATTTTTATTGCTTAGAGAGAGGAAAGGGGAAGAGAGAGAGAGAGAGAGAGAGAGAGAGAGAGAGAGAGAGAGAGAAAAGGAGAATCATCTATGTGAGACAGAAACATTGATTGGGTACCTCCTGTATGTGCCCCAAATGGGGATTGAACCTGCAACCTGGATATGTGCCCTGACTAGGAATCGAACCCATGACCCTTTGGTGCACAGGATCATTCTCCAATCAATTGAGTTATACTGGCCAGGGTGGTATTTAATAATTTTATAAATATTTCAGAAATTAGCTCTTGACTTTGATAGTTTCTTCTGTAATGATATTACTATTATTGTCATTTGTTATTTACTTAAATTGAATTTGTTTTAATTTACATTGGTTAATAAAATTATATAGGTTTCAAGTGTATAATTCTATAATGCATTATCTATATATTGCATAGTGTGTTCACCACTCAAAGTCAAATCTTCTTCCATCACCAGACTGAAAAATCCCTTTACCCTTTATTATCCTTCCCCCAGGGGAACTCTGATGACCACCATACTATTGTGTGTGTTTATGAATTTTTCTCTGCTTGTTTTTCTTGTTTGTTTATTTGTTGCTTTCAAATGAGTTCTTTACATATTTTGGATTTTAGCCCTTTGTTGGAGTTGCTTGCAAATATCTTCTATTCTGTTAGTTTCTTTTTGTTTCATTGCCATTTTCTTTTGTCGTACAGCTGTTTTTTAGTTTAATGTAGTCCCATTCATATATTTTTTGCCTTTGCTTCCCTTGCCTTTGGGGTCAAATGCATAAAATCCACTCTAAGTGTAGTACCTATGTTTTTTTTTTCTTGTCTCTGGTCTTATATTTAGGTCTTTGGTGTTTTTTTAAAAAATCTATTTTGAGTTTATTTTTGTATATATGAGAACTAACAGTAATCTAGTTTCATTTTTTTGCATGTGGCTTTCCAATTTTCCCAGCACCATTTATTGAAGAGGGCTCCCCCCCTGTCCCCCACTTTATTATACATTTTGGCTCCCTTTTTTTTTTTTGTACAGTATTGCACATTTTTTGGGCTCTCAATTTTATTCCATTGATCTGTGTGTCTGTTTTTCTGCCAATACCATGCTGTTTTGATTGTTATTTAGTAGTATAATTTGAACTAAGAGAGTGTGATACCTCTGGTTTTGGTTTTTATTTCCTCAGTACTGTTTTGACTCTTTGAAGTCTTTAGAATTTTTTTCTTTTTTAAAAAAATATATTTTTATTGATTTCAGAGAGGAAGGGAGAGGGAGAAAGAGAAACACAATATCATTGATCAGCTGCCCCCTACATGCCCCACACTGGGGATCAAGCCCACAACCTGGGCATGTGCCTTGACCAGGAATCAAAACATGACCTCCTGGTTCATAAGCAGAAGCTCAACCACTGAGCAACAACTGTCAGGCTGTGATTTCTAACAAAGGTGGTGATTTTTTTGTTCTATTTCTTAAAAAAAAAAAAAAAATACCATTGGGCCTGGCTGGTGTTGCTCAGTGGTTGAGTATGACCTATAAACAAAGAAGGAGGTCATGGTTGGATTCCTAGTTAGAACACATGCCCGGTTGTAGGCTCAATCTTCAGTAGGGGTCGTGCAGGAGGCAGTGGATCAATGACTCTCTCATCATTGATGTATCTATCTTCCTTGCCCTCTCCCTTCCTCTCTGAAATCAATAAAAAAATAAAAACAATTAAAAAAAAGAACCATCAATGGTGAGCAGATTTTTGCATGCCCCTTCCTGGGGATAGAGCCCGCAACCCAGGAATGTGCCCTGACCAGAAATCAAACTGTGACCTCCTGGTTCATAGGTCAACTCTCCACCACTGAGCCATGCCAGGCAGGCTGCCATTTTTTAATAGATTTTTTTTTTTTAACCATCATTGTCTTTTAATTAGTTTATTTAATTCCAGAGCTGTTACTGCTGTATTTGAGTTTAAATTAACAATATTATTATTGCTTTCCTCTTTTTATATATCTTTTTTTTAATATTGTGTTTTCTCTCTGACTTTCTGTCTGCTTGTTAGATTAAGTATTTTTAATTATACCAATTTACCATTTTTTTTAGCGCAATGGTTTCTTAGCCTTTTACTACTTTTTTATTGGTGATCCTGGAAACATGTACGTTCATCCTAAGCTTATTAAATTGTAATACAAATTAGTATTTACCACTTTATGCTAGTGCAATGATTCTAGAAGACTTTGTAAAAAAAATAATGTAAATGTAGTTATTTTTAAATGGAGCTAGACCTGCCACCCCAAAGGAATTGCCTTGCATATCTTATCGCCCAAACCTTGGAATGTTAAAACATGCAAAATTACTTTTGGGCTAGGCCTGAAGCAACATTGTTTTGAAAAGAACTTTCTTGCAGGAACAAGAGGAAAGCAGGTATTATGATGGCTTCTGGACTGAAAATTAAAAACACTGCTTAAAATGAACATCACTATGGTAGTTTATCTGCACCAATCAAAATGCTTTCCTTCTATCGATGTAATTGCCCCTTTCCTTTGTCTCCTTTCTTAAAAAAAAAAAAAAAAAAAAAAAAAAAAAATATATATATATATATATATATATATATATATATATATATATATATATTGATTTCAGAGAGGAAGGGAGAGGGAGAGAGAGATGGAAACATCAACGATGACAGAGAATCATTGATTGGCTGCCTTCTGACTGCCCCATACCGGGGATCGAGCCCACAACCCAGGCATGTGCCCTTGACCAGAATTGAACCTGGGACCCTTCACTCTATCCACTGAGCCAACCAACTAGGGCTCTTTTGTCTCTTAATCAAAATGCTATTGGGCCAGGCCCGGGGGAGCAGCCGGGTTGGGTGCGGCCAGGCCCGGAGCAGCGGCTGCCAGGCTGGGAGCGGCCAGGCCCGGGGGAGCAGCCGGGTCGGGTGCGGCCAGGCCCGGAGCGGCCAGGCCTGGAGCAGCCGCAGCCAAGTCCAGAGCAACTAGGTCGGGAGCGGCAGTGACCAGACCCGGAGCAGCTGGTTGTCGAACGAACCAGAGCAACAGAGGCCAGGCCCTGAGCAGCCAGGCCCGGAACAGCTCGCTCCTCGCCTGCCCCTGCCCCACGGCTGCCTCTCAGACATGGCTGGAAACTTTTGGGGGAACTTGAGGGTCTGCTGAATCAAGTGATGAAGGCTTAGATCTGGATGTGTTGAGTTAGTATAGGGCTGGGGTGTTGATCTGTGAGTGCCTTGGGTGGGGCCTGGATGAGGCTGGTGGACCTATTGGGAAAAGTCTTTTGTGTGAAGTGTATCATTGGACATGTGGAGGTATTATTGATATGAGAAAATGCTAAGTAACTGATTTACTATCTGAAAAGGGATTTACTATTGGGGAAAGGGAGGGGAGAAGAGACTGAACATAAACTGTGCACCTATGGATGAGGACAATGGGGGATGGGGAGGGGACGGAGGGTGGGGTGGGAACCTGGTGGAGGGGGGAAGAAATGAGGAACCTTTGTAATAATATGAACAATAAAGATTGATTTTAAAAAAATGCTATTGGGGTTCTATGGGAAGCAGTGATTTCCTCTTAGCTGTTCTTTCCTATTCTACTCAAAGAAATGCTTGTTGCCCTCACTTTTTAAGGCCTTTTAATTTCAGGTTGAAACTTTAACTCCATGTATCCTTTCCTGACTTATATGCTGCAGTTGCCATATATTTTATTTTATATAGTAAATAAAACATTTTAAATAAATTTGAAGTTAAATTTATCTAACACAGTAAATACTTATTTCTATTTATTTACCCTTTCTATTGCTCAACTTTGCTGGTAGGGTTGGGTGCTAGCAATGTCAGTTGGCCTTAATCCAATCAGAAATTACAATTATTCAGTGTGAATTTCCATCCCTATGATGGCTGCTCTATTTTTCTCTATTTCCGATTCACTTTTGCTCTCACAGTATAGAGTTTTAGAATGTAACGTTTTAGTGTTGTATTATTTAGGGCTCTTCTTACTCTGTGGAAAACATTTATCTCAGTCCCATGATGCTGTGGATGGTTCTGCTCCCCTCTCGTCTCCTCAGGCACCATTTTTGGAATTAGCAGGAGCCTGCAGGTGAAGAAAAGGTGGCTCCATCTCTCAGCACCTCTTACCTTGACTAGGTTAAGGCACTCAAGTTCCTTAGCATCTTGGCAGTTCTCAGATGTCCTCATACAAATGAAATTTTTAAAAATCTGTTTTCACAGCAGGCTACTTTCCCCTAAACAATCTAATCTATCATCATTTGAATTAAAACTTTAGTGTAATTTAAAACTCAATAAAATGGGTTAAGATCATGACCTTGCAAGTTCAAAAGTTTACTCAGTAATTGGTGGAAACATTAACCTGTGACATTAGTGCATTTAGGTATCATTACAAGGGAGACATTTATTTTCTCAAATCACAGAGATCATACATGATGAGAATGATGCTGATAATGGTGATGGTGGTTGTAATGATTCTAGTACTAAGATATAATAATGTTTTAATGTTTCTTGTGTGCTTTTTTTTCTTCTTCATACTCCTCATTCAGTCCTCACAATAACCCCATGAGAAGTGGTATAATTGTTCTCACTTCGCAGATGTGGATGACAAACAGAATCATAAAATTTTTTCAAGTTATATCTACAAAGAGCCAGAGAGCCTAATCATATTCTTGTTTTATTTAGTATTTTTTTTAATGATTTCTGAGGAAAAGAACTTAGGATATTTTTATACAGTATTAGGATAGGGGAAGAGATGACTTTAGAGCTTGAAGCTGTGACTCAGCGTGGAGAATTGATTTATAAAGAAAAGTTAGGGAAATGAATATGCAGAGACACAAATAGTCACCTAGGAGGAGAGGTGATAGCAGGTCTTTGAAATCTTAGTAAAACCCAGAATGTAAGATAGGTATATATAAGTTTACATACATATAAGGAAATTGTGAATAAATTAACAAGTGTGGGAAAAAGGATCCATCTTCTCTAAATAAGAATCGCAAATAATCTATGCAAATGCTCTTCTTCTAGGAGGTGAAACTTAACTCACTCCCTTTGAATTGGGTTGGAGTGTGGAGAGGTAAAATAGTAACTTTACTGTTAAAGAAAAGTCAACTGGCAGACACAACCTTAACCAAATGATCAAGGATCAAATTGCCATTCATAAGTCATGTCACTATCATGTGCCCCAGCTATGACATCAGAGATCCATGACACAATGAAAAGGGCATGTCACCTCTGGTATTTCCCCCTCAAACCCACAACTCAAACTCATCATGCAAAAAGCATCAGTCAAACCCAAAGTGAGAAAAATTATATGTAATATCTGACCACAACTCTTTGAAATGATCAAGGTCATGTAAGCAAGAACAGACTGAGAAGCTGTTCAGATCAGAGACGACTAAGAAGTAATGATAACTAAATGCAATGTAATAACCTGAATTGAAACTTTGAACAGGAAATAAAAATTAGTGAAAAACCTAGTGAAATCTGGAAAAAAATCTGTACGTTAGATAATGATAGTGCACCAATATTCATTTCTTAATTTTGGCAAATTTACCACAGTTACATAAAATGTTGACTTTAGGGAAAACCAGGTAAAGGAATATGAAAACTATATACTTATTATCAAACTTTTTCACTAAATTTAAAATTATTTAAAAATAAAGTATTTATTTTTAAAAGGTTCTAATAAAAACTAAAAAAAAAAAAAAGGTCAGAATTTTCTAAAGCATATAATCTGATAATATCACCCACACACGTGTGCGTCTCATAAAACAGTATTTACTCTGAGGGCATGCACTCTATAATATAAACGAAGAATAAGTGAAAAAATTTGGAGTATGAACAATTGGAATAAAAATTTAATTAGAAATAGATGGAAACATATTGACTTAATTGAAATGAAAAATATAAAGACTGAAATTTAGTATTAAATCTGTTATTCACATATTTTGCCATTGGGAAACTTCATAAATCCACTGAAGTTTTTGTAATTGAAAACCCCCATAAGGCAGGCCATGGCAACTATTCTGGCTGGAGATCATTAGAAAACTGACATTTGTGTTAAAGAACACAGCCTTTTGCAATGGCCACTCGATCTTCTGTTGTACTTTCCTCATAGTGCGGGGAATAAAGAAACAGTAATCTTTAGCCATCCTATCAAATAAAAGGGTGATATGCAAATTAACTGTCACTCCATTACAAAGATGGCGGTACCCAGTCCTCTCAGCCCAGCTGGAGTCCCCCAGTCCCGAGGGTTGGGAGGAGGGCAGCCACTGAAAGCACACAGCGTGAGCTACTGGTGCACAGATTTGTGCAAAGGGCTACTAGTAGAATGTAAGATAACACAGACTGGGGAGCTGGATGAAGAAGGGTAGATGCTGTGGTGAGAAGTTCTCCAGACCTTCTAAATGAAGCATGCAGTCACCATTCAAGAGTGCCAGGGGTTCTGGCCTGGGATGAGCAGTGTCTGTCTTCAGGGTTCAGAGATGAGGGGTAGCTCAGCTTGCTTTGTGGGCTGCACATTTGAGTCATAGAAAGCAAGAGGTTTGGAGACAAAAAGTGAAAGTCATTATTGACTCCTCTTTCCAAATTTAATTAAATAATTTATCAGTTCAATTAAATACTGCACTGGACAGCACATAATAGAACACTTCCATAGTAGTTCTACTAGACAGCACTATTATAAGGTATGGTTAGCGTAACTTAAATTACTTTTAAAAATATATATTTTTATTGATTTCAGAGAAGCAGGGAGAGGGAGGGAGAGATGATGAGAGAAGATCACTGATCAACTGCCTCCTGCTCACCCCACACTGGGGATTGAACCTGCAACCCAAGCATGTATACTGATTGGGATCAAACTGTGATCTCCTGGTTCATAGGTCAACATTCAACCACTGAGCCATGCCAGCCAGGTATAACTTAAAATTCTTTAAGTTCTTTAAAATTCTTTAAGGTACATAACAAAAATGTAACTAAAACTAAGGAGAAAGATAGGATTTCTGTTTGAATTTAGCACTTTAAGGGCATTCGAGCTTATGTAATACTTTTGAACATGTGGGCCCAGTTTATGGCAATAGCCATGATTATAACCATACATTACAGGTGGTGGTGACTGAGGGAATGGGACAGTGGTCGGCAAACTCATTAGTCAACAGAGCCAAATATCAACAGTACAATGAAATTTCTTTTGAGAGCCAAGTTTTTTTTAAATGTAAGCTATATAGCTAGGTACATTGTTATTAACTTAATTAGGGTGCTCCTAAGCTGGCCTCTGCTAAAAACTCAAGAGGCCAAAGAGCCACATGTGGCTCGCGAGCCACAGTTTGCCGAGCACTGGAATGGGCGCTAGGGCTAAGAACTTTTCACACAGGTTTTCAAAAGTGAGAGCTAAATAGATTCATTGGTGAGTTTATAAAAGAAACACAATTATTTGAGGAATTTGAAGGTAATGCAATTAAGAGGGATGAGCAATGATTAGACAAGTGTGGGTTGATGCTACCAAAGAGACCTTTTTGTAGCCTTTACTGTAGTTATCCGAGCCAGCATGGACTTCCGAAGTTCACATTAATAAAGTTAACTAAAGGGAGATCACTTCAGAGAAGAATGAGGCCTCAGAGAGAAATTGTTATTACAATTTGATTTGGAGAGGAAAAAGCTGGAGTATAAACACCTCCTAAAAATTAACCATAGGAAGGAGTTGGCTGTGTAATCAGAGCTGGAGGATTAAATAATTGTTGAGTGAATGAATGAGGCTGAGGAAAGGCCCAATTATGTGAATTTATAGGACAGCGTGGGCACTGACCTTCCTTAAGACATAGGATGAAAGATCAACCTGTTCCAACGGAAAGATGAAATTCTGTACTATCCAAAACTTTAGTTGGCAATTGAATGTTTATAGATATAATTATTATATTATAGATATAATGTTATTTTATAACTTCTGCTAACATTTTAATAAGTTGGTATTGCTTATTTTAATATCATTAATGTTGTAAATCCGACTTCTTTGAAGGTAGGTCATCAGATGATTACCAGGGTTTCAATAATAGCAGATGGAACATTTTCTTACATTTATACAAATTAATTAAAAATATGATTTTAAATCAATCCTAGGTGGTATCCCCTCATCATTTTCTTAGGGAACTTAATTTGCCTAAAGCACATCTTGTAATACGTTTCCAGTGAATGTTTCACTGTCGGCAGGAAATTTAACAAAGGGGATCTGTGAGTATGACTCTGGGACACTCCAAAGGAAACACAGAAGAAGGGGAATTACTTCTTAAAAGAGACCTGGCCACAAAGAATGAGTATTTTTAGTAAAACATGGTGATTAAGCACTAACACCATTTTGTCAAGCTAGAAATAAATAAATTAATATTATATATATATATATATATTTTTTTCCTTTGGACTTTGTTTTCTGCATGATTTTAATTTAGAAGGAATGTTACTAATGATTTTGTGGAGTGTTGTTGGTTGTTATCAGAAATTTATTTCTGCTTTACCCAGGTCATTGCTGTGACTTGTGAATTTGATTTGCTACAAAATTGAAAAACGGGGTTTGGTTATTTTTACCCATATAATAGAGAAATTACTTTATTCACTAATTTTTTTGTTTGTTTTATTTTGTAAAAGATCCTAAATTTTTTCAAGTTAGTACAATTACTTATCACATTTATGTTTGGCATGTGTCATTTTAATCTCTTGACTATTAATTTATTTTAGGTTGGTATATATTCTCTTCCATATCTATCCTTATCTATAGTCCATAATGGCATTATAAAACCAAGATAGATTTACAGAATAATTTATAGCTTAAAATTATTTGTGAAGAAGAATAAATGTTGAAAATAAATTATCTGGAATTCATTCTGAAAACAAGTAAAAAACACCAACGCCATAAAATAAGTCCAAAAGTGTAGAAGAAAGAAAATTGAATGAAGGCTATATTATTAAAATAGAAAGTAAGACAAACCATAAAATAGAATTGTCAAATTATCCACAAACTGCTTTTTGGAAATATCAATAAAATATAAAAATAAATTCTAGCAGAATTAATGGAACAACATTGGGGTTTTAAAAGTGGGTGTTAATGGATTTTGTAAAGAGTAAAAGATAATAAAAGAAGGTAAACTTTATTTCAAGTGGTTTGAAGTCAAAATGTGATGAACATTTTTATTGAAAATTATAAATGATTATACTGGTAAGAGCAAAAGGAAAAAAAAAAACTACAACCCCTAAATATGCCCGTTACCATAAAAATGAAACCTAATGGCAAAGTAATAACTAACCTAAAAAGTCCCAAGCGCTTATGTGATGGGGAATTTCAGGATATAAAAAAGACAGAAAACAAAGTCATCTTATGAGGCTAGGCTATCACAACAGAAAAAAACCACAACCTGACAAAAAACAAAACAAAACAAACAAACAAACACAAAACTTGAAACAAATTAAATATTGCAGATAAACCAAAAACACCCAATAACTGTTATCCAATTGTTATCAGCCTCCAAATATATTACTAGACATAGACATGATAAAATTTTATAAGAGTATAATATGGAACCCAGTGCATAATTATATCCCAAAATACCTTTTGTCCATTTCCCCCCAAATATCCTATATAATAAAAGCCCAGCGACTGAATAGCAGAAGGACCAGAATGACCCGCAGACCAGTCACTATGAGGGGCACTGACCATTGTGGAGCAGACGCTCAATGCAGGAGCTGCCCCCTGATGGTCAGTGCGCTACCATAGTGGGAGGGCCACTTGGCTGACCAGGATGAGCAGCTGCTCCCACTGAGAACCCTGGGCCGATGGCAAAAACCCGGGCTGTGATCGTTGCCTCCTTGCCTCAGGCTCCTCCTCCTCGTTCCCTGCTGCCTCCTCTGGATGCCCACAGGTGTGCAGTGCCACCACCACCAGGTTGGCAGAGTTGACCCTGGAGGTTGGGAGGCGGGTTCATGGCCACTGCAGGATTGAGGTCTATTCCACCGCCTCTCAGTGCTATTGTCCCTGGGCTGACCCTGACCGGGTTCCTGGAGAGGCGCGGGCTCTGGCTCTATGGAAGATGCTGGAGCAGGGAGCAGCCGCTCAGAGAGTGGGTCCACAGACACTCAGCTGACCGGGATGAGGGGGACTTCCAAGGTGGGCCTATCCCTGCAGGCCATGCCCCCACCAGGGCATGAATCTCATGTCCTGGGCCTCTAATACATAGTGAGTGGCCAGATTATGATGATCTCTGAACGCATAATAATCTGGCCGCTCAGTGTATATCCTATATAATAAAAGGCTAATATGCAAATTGTCCCCTCGACCACTAGTTCAACCAGCAGGCAGGCTGGTCAACCGCCCATGTTCCCTTCCCCTGGCCAGGCTGGCCAGACCCCACCCATGCATGAATTCATACACTGGGCCTCTAATTTACATATATACTTAAAACAGAGAAGCTGATTGTAATGCTATTTGAGAAGTTTTGTGTCATGAAATACATGTGAATTGTTGCATTTTCTTCAGTTCCTCAAATGGGTATACTTCTCTCTTTACTGGGTCTTAGCGTAAGCTATGTTCTCTTTTTCAGGTTAACCCCTCATCCTCTCTCAGAATGCAGGTCTGTCATCGCTTTATGGGAGCCCTTTCTGATCTCCTTCACTTGGCCCAGGCCTCCTATCATTTACCATGGCACCGTATACTTCTAAATTTACTGTTTCTGATGGCAGTATTTATATATTTATTTGTTTAACTCTTTTCATTCACACTAAACTCCATCAGAACAAGGAATTTATACCTCTTTATCTACAGTTAATTTGTTTTACCATGATATTCTCAGCTTTTAATAAAATGCCTGGCATGTAGTAAATGCTCAATAATTATTTA
The DNA here is from genome assembly GCA_963693515.1 of Pipistrellus nathusii. Lineage (NCBI taxonomy): Eukaryota > Metazoa > Chordata > Mammalia > Chiroptera > Vespertilionidae > Pipistrellus > Pipistrellus nathusii. The sequence continues at coordinate 34,577,822 of OY882875.1, read as the reverse complement.
TTAAAAAAACCAAATTTAACATTTAACATTTTCCAAGATACAGATAATACTATTTATTAAGTTTAATTTAAAAATATAACTTGAAAGAGAAGGACAGATATACAGACATCTACACTTCTTCCTATGGCACCGTGTGCTTGGCAGATGCTGTGCAGCCCATTGCATCTCCTTGCAACAACCCGTATGCCTCGAACCAGCCAAATACCTCCAGCTAGTCTCCGTTCGAACATGGCCCAAATGGACCCGTGCATCTCAATGCCATTTTTCCCAAATGGTGTCGTCCATCTTCGTAAATGATAGCATGCTACCTCCTCCTGGGCACTCTTTGTTTGATTAATCCGAATTGCTACCGTGCTGTCACTCCACTTCTGTTCTCTCTGCCACTGCCTGGTTCAGGTCACTCTCTATTGTAAATCGCATTGCGGACTAGGGAACTTTTCTAAGTGCTATTTTAACCACCTCAGTCTCCTGCTCAAAATCCTCCACTTCCTTGAAAAACAGAAGAATTTTTCAATATGGCACCTGTCATCAGGGCCTACTCTGGCCATATCTCTTTCCTTCACCTCTGGTCCCTAAGCTTCAACATCCACTTCTCTCATCTAAGCTTCTGTACATTTCCCCTGTAAATTAACACTGACTTTCTAGTATGTTTTACTATGTGATGAGGCAGGTCTTCCCTTCATTATTTTTTAGCAAAAATATGTAGGATTTTACTCCTCCTCACCCCCAGGTTAAAAAAAAAAAAAAAAAGTCAAATCTACTTGAATTTTCTGTAGAACTAAAGGGCTGCTACTCAAACAGGCCCCCCCCCCCTCCCACACACACCTCCCCGCTCCCCTTTATATTTCATGCTCATGATGCAATGGATCTGTTAGTTTCTAGTAAAAGCAAAGGAGGGGCTGTAGGGGTCCAGGTGCCATAGTCCCTGCTTGGATTTCCTGCAGGTTCAGTACCTGTTTCCAGGATGGAGTAATTTCCCAGGCTTATAACTCCGCTGAGAGACATTCTTAGGTGACTGCCATGACCAACTGCTCTTACAGCTGGAAACTCAATAAACCAGTGTTACTAAATAATTCGCTGGCTATTATCAGCAAGACAAGTAATAGTAAGTGTTGGAGAGGCTGTGGAGAAAAAGAAACCCTCACCCACTGCTGATGGAAATGTAAATTGTTATAGTCGCTATGAAAAACCAGTATAGTGGTGTCACAAAAATTAAAAGTAGAGTCACCTTATGACCCAGCAATCTCTTAGTTGGTTGCTACCTGAAAAATTGGAAAGCATATAAAGATATATGCTCCCTTATGTTCATTGTATAATAGCATTATTCATGGTGGCCAAGACATGGAAACAACCGAAGTGTCTCTCCATAGATGATAGAGCAAAGAAGACGTGGTACATAGAAACAAGGGGATATACTCAACCGTAAGAAAAAATGAAATACTTTCCTTTGTAACAACATCGATGGATCTTGAGAATATTATGCTAAGTGAAATCAGTTAGATGTAAAAGAGTAAAAAACTATGATTTCACTCATAGTGGGATGTAAAACTGAAAGCAACACATGAACAAACAAGACAAACAAAATAAAACTTATACACAGAGACAATCAACAGTATGGTGGTCCCTCGAGGGAAAGGGGGTTGGGAGGAGGTAGAAAAGGGTAAAGGGGCCAAATACATGGTGACGGAAGAAGACTTAATTTGGGTGGTGGACGCACATCACAAATTACGGAGAGCATATTATAGAATTGTACAACTGAAACCTCTATAATGTTACTAACCAAGCATTTAAAGTAAAAAAAATTTTCATTATTATATTTTGTATGCTTTTACGTACACTTATGATATTTGCATTCTCATATTTGTATTATTTTTCTTTTGCATGTATTTTGGGCTGTGGATTTAGAAGCATTTTATCTGCTTTCCTTTTTGCTTTACTTTTTCCCCCCTCTCTTTTTTCATTTAAAATCTATTTTTATTGATTGCAGAGAGGAAGGGAGAGGGAGAGAAAGATAGAAACACAAATGATAAGAGAGAATCATTGATTGGCTGCCTTCTGCATACCTCACACTGGGGATTGAGTCTGAGACCCAGGCATGTGCCCTGAGCAGGAATTAAGCTGTGACCTCCTGGTTCATTGGTCAACACTGAGCCATGCTGGTTAGACTAAAAAAAAAAAAAAAAAAATATATATATATATATATATATATATATATATATATATATATATATATGCTGTTGCCTCTTCTCGCCCATCACTGCCACCTGCCCCAGGCTTTCACTTACCCTGCTGTCTGTGTCCATGGGTTATGCACATACCTGTACAAGTTCTTTGGTTGGTCTCTTGCTACCCACCTACCCTCCCTGGCCTTCCCTCTGAGATTCTGCAGTCTATTCCATTGCTTCCATGCCTCTGGATCTATTTTGTTCATCAGTTTATTTTGTTCATTAGATCCCACATAGGAGTGAGATCATGTGATACTTGTCTTTCTCTGATTGGCTTATTTTGCTTAGCATGATACTTTTCAGGTCTCTCCATGCTGTCTCAAAGGGTAAGAGATCCTTCTTTTTTTTACTGCTGCCTAGCATTCCATGCTGTACATGTACCACAGCTTTTTACCCACCCATCTGCTGATGTGCCCTTGGGCTGTTTCCAGATCTTAGCTATGCTCTGAACATAGGGGTGCATACATTTTTTTCTGAATGGTATTTAGGGTTTCTTAGGTTATATTCCTAGAAGCGGGATCACTGGGTCAAAGGCAGTTCCGTATTTAATTTTTTGAGGAAACTCCAATCTGTTCTCTGCAGTGGCTGCACCGGTCTGCATTCCCACCAGCAGTGCAGGAGGGTTCCCTTTCTCCGCATTCTCGGCAGCACGTGTCCTTTGTTGATGGGAGCACTTTCGATAGCAGGTGTGAGGTGATAGCTCTCTGTAGTTTTAATTTGCATCTCTCTTTGAGCATTTTTTTCTTTTTTTAAAAAAATATATTTTATTGATTTTATACAGAGAGGAAGGGAGAGAGATAGAGAAATAGAAACATCGATGAGAGAGAGTCATCGATCAGCTGCCTCTTGCACACCCCCTACTGGGGATATGCCCGCAACCAAGGTACATGCCTTTGACCGGAATCGAGCCCGGGACCTTTCAGTCCCCAAGCCGACGCTCTATCCATTGAGCCAAACCGGTTTCGGCTTTGAGCATTTTTTTCATGTCTCTTGGCCATCTATCTGTATGTCCACTTTGGAGAAGTGTCTATTTAGGTCATTTGCCCATTTTTTAAAATTGGGCTGTTTATCTTTCTTTTGTTAAGTTGTATGAGTTCCTTATGTATTTTGGATATTGACCTTTTATCAGAGGTATCATTGTCAAATATGCTCTTCCATGCAGTGGGGCCCCATTTCATTTTGTCAATGGTTTCTTTTGCTGTGCAGAAGCTTTTTATTTTGATGTAGTCCCATTTGTTTGTTTTCTCCTTAGTTTTTCTTGCCCTAGGAGATGTATTCACAAACATATTGCTAAAAGAGATTTTGCTGCCTATGGTTTCTTCTAGCATTTTTGAGGTTTCCTGACTTAGATTTTTTTTTTTTTTTTAAAGTCTTTTATCCATGTTGAGTTTATTGTTGTGTATGGTGTAAGTTGGTGGTCTAGTTTCACTTTTAAATGTATTTGTTCAATTTTTCTAACATCATTTTTTGAAGAGACTATCTTGAGTCCATTATATGCTCTTTGTCAAATATTAATTGAGTGTCAAATGGCTTGGGACAATTTTGGGGGGGAGGGTCTCTGTTCTGTTCCATTGATCTATATGCCTGTTCTTGTGCCAGTACCAGCCTGTTTTGATTACAGTGACTTTATAGTATAACTTAATATTTGGTATTGTGATCCCTCCAACTTTGTTCTTCTTTCTCAAGAATGGCCCCTTTTAGCCCATGTATCACATCTTTTTTAAACATTCATAAATCCAATGGCACAAGTAATTTTTATGTCTTGGCTACTGTGAACAAGGCAGCAATGAACATAGGGGTACATATATCTTTATAAATAAGTGTTTTCAACACTTTAGAGTAGATACCCAAAAGGGATTGCTGGGCCCTGTGGGAGCTCTATTCTTTTTTAATTAAAAAAATTAAATTTATTGTGTGCCTACCACCCAAAGTCAAATCATCTTTTGTCACCATATATTTGACCCCCCCTTTACATTTTACTAAACTCTCACCCCCTTTCCTCTGGTAACAGCCATTCTGTTGTCTGTGTCTGATTTTTTTGTTTGTCTTTCTTGTTGGTTCATTTGTTGCTTTCAGTTTTATATCCCACACATGAATGAAATCATGATGTTAGCTGAGGTTTAATTACCTTATTATGTTGAAGTAATTTTCTTCTATAACTAATTAATTGAATATAGATCCCTTTGGAGGGGAAGGAAGAGGGAGAGAGATAGAAATATCAATGATGACAGAGAATCATAGATCGGCTGCCTCCTGCATGCCCCACACCGGGGATCCAGCCCACAATTCAGGCATGTGCCTTTGACCAGAATTGAATCTGAGACCCTTCAGTTCGCAGGCCAATGCTCTACCACTGAGCAAAACCAGCCAGGGATAATTGGGGATTTTAATTATAAATGAATGTTGTATCTTATCAAATGTTTTTCTGTATTTATTGATATGATCATATAATTTTTATCCTTTGTTTTGTTAGTGTAGTGTATAACATTGATTGATTTGCTTATGTTTAACTATCCTTGTGCTTCAGAAATGAACTCCATTTGGTCATGAGGTATTATCTTTTTAATGTATTGTATTTGAATTGCTAATATTTTGTTTAGGGTTTTTGCATCTATATTCATCAGAGATATTGGTCAATAGTTTTTGTTTCTTTGTTTTTGTGGGGGATTTATCCTTGAAAAGTTTTGGTAATGTTGGCATCATAAAATGTGTTTGGAATTATTATCTTTTCTCTAATTTTTGGGGAAACATTGAGAAAGATAGGTGTTACATTTTCTTTGAATATTTGGTGGAATTCACTAATAAAGCCATCTGGTCCTGAATTTTTACTTTTTGGGAAATTTTTGATGGTTCTTTTAATTTCCCCACTCTTGATCTGTCTATTGATGATTCAGTCTAGGAAAAATATATATTTATGGGAACTTATCAATTTCTTCTAGGTGGTATATAGATGTTTATAGAATTTTTTGTGTGATCCTTTGTATTTCTGTAGTGTCTGTGATAACTTTTCCTTCACTTCTGAGTTTGAATATTTGAATGTTCTCTATTTTCCTTAGTGAATCTAGACAGAGGTTTGTCAATTTAATTATTTTTTTTTTCAAAGAACCAGCTATTTGTTGATTTAAATTGGTATTATCTTTTTGTTCTCTATTTTATTTAATTCTGCTCTAGTTATCTTTTTTTTTCTTTTTCTGCTGACTTTGGGCTACATTTGTGTTTTTTTCTAATTTTTAAAGATATAATTTGAGATTTTTATAGTGTGTGTGTGTTTTTTAAAGATAGGCTTGTAGTGATATAAACATTTCACATTCCTACTTCTACTTCTTCCTAAAAATTTTGATATGTTGTATTTTCTCTATATAATTTTTATCTCTCCTCTTATTTCTTTTTTGACCCAGTCATTTCTAGTAGCATGTTTTTAATGTCCATATATTTGTGTGTGTTTTTATGCCTTTTTATAGTTGATTTCCAATGTGAAAACATTGTAGTCAGAGAAAATGCTTGATATAACTTCAATCTTTATAAATTTGCTCTGACTAGTTTATACTTTGATATGTGGTGTATCCTTGATAATGTTTCTCATACTCTGGGATGAAAGGCTCAGTATATGTGAATTATGTTCATTTGGTCTAGTGTTTCATTTAAGATGATTTTCTTCCTGATTTTCTGTTTTTTCTGATTTGTCATACCTGTCAATGGGATATTGAAGTCTTCTATGTTAAGTGGGTTTTTATTATTTTTTGTCTGTTTGTTTGTTTTTAGTGCTGTTAGTAGTTGCTTTATATATTGATCCTCCTGGATCAAGTGCATAGATATTAAGAAATGTTGTGTCTTCTTAATATATTGTTCTTTTTGTCATTATAAAATGTATATCTTTGTCTTTTGTTACCTTTTTTATCTTGAAATTTATTTTGTCAGATATAGGTAATGCTATACCTCCTTTCCTGTGGATACCATTTGCCTGGAGAATTATTATTTTTTGCCCTTTCAGTTAGAGTCTACATTTGTTTTCACAGCTGAGATGTGTCTCCTTAAGGCAGCATATGTTTAGGTTGGTTTTGTTTGTTATCAAATCTATGCCTTTTTATTGGTGAGCTTAGTCCAATTACATTTAGTTCTGGGTGTTTTTTTTTTTTTTTTGTGTGTGTGTCCAGTTACCATGAGGTTTATGTAAAAGAAAATTTTATATGGACAGTATTCTTTGTTCTTCTGAATGCATGTAATCACCATCCCATTTCACAAATTCATTCTTTTACTTCTCTTTTTTTATGCTTTTGTTGTTGTCACAGATTATCCCTACTTATGTTATGTGTTCATTTCTAAATTTGAGTAGCTTTTGTCTTCTTCCTTTTTAAAAATGCTATTACCTGCTTTTGCCTTCGTGTGATATTTAAGTGTACAGTACAGTGCCCTATTCTAAAAAAGGGTTGTAATATCATGCTTCTGTCTGCCTGTGGGTAATCTTCATGTAGTTTTGTGACCTTTTGTTCTTTTGTTCTTTGTTTCAGTTATATTAACCACCTTGAACATTTCTTGCAATGGAGGTCTTCTGTGGCAAATTCCCTGTCTGTCTAGAAAATGTTTTATTTCTCCTTCATACCTAAAGGATAACTTTGCTGGGTATATTATTCTTGGCTGGTAATTTCTCTCTCTAAGTAGTTTGAATATTTTATTCCCAGCTCCCCTCCCTTGTAGGATTTCTTTTGAGACATCTGATGATAATCTAATGAGATTTCCTTTTTAGGTTACTGTCTTCTTTCTTGGCTACCTTGGTAATTCTTTCATTGTTATTACTTTTTAACAGTTTTAATATAATGTGCCTTAAGTAAGGCATTTTTAAATGGAGGTAATTAGGTGTTCTATTTGCTTCTGGGATTTAAGGATTTAGTTCTTTCCATAAGTTTGGAAATTTCTCACCAACTATATTTTTTGGAGTAGGTTCTCTGTTTCCTTTCCAATTTCTCTTCTTATTTTTTTTTTTATCTGCCCATTATTCTTACATTGCTCTTTCTGATGGAGTCAGATAGTTCTTATAGAGTTCTTTCATTAAAAAAAATTTCCAGTATCTCTCTTCTTTGCCCTGCATCATTTCTAGATTTCTGTATTAATAGCACTAATTCTTTTCTTCATCTGAACAACTACATTTCTTAAGAGTGCTGGTTTATTCTATATTTATTTTATTGAGTTTTTCATCTCCAGAATATCTATGCGGTTCTTTTTTTTTTTTTCCTCTAAAGTTTTAATCTTGTTAGTAAAGTACTAGTTTTGTTCATTGATTTTATTTCTGGGTTCATTAAATTGCCCATCTGTGTTTTCTTGTATCTTGCTGAGCTTTTTGTAACTGCAATATTGAATTTTTTTTTTTTTACTTAAATCACTTGTTTTTATGTCTTTAAGTTCATTTTCTCAAGATTTAAAATTTTTTCTTTCTGAGCTGCCTAATTATCTTGGTTATTCATGGTGTTTGATGGATTTCTTTTCTGTCTAGGTATCGATGTATGCATGGCACTACCCTAGTAGATTGATTCAAGAAAAGTCTGATGATTTCTAGTAGGTGACACTGAATCACAGGTTTTTTAGTTCTCTTGAACTGCTCTGGCTTTTCAGATCTCTGTGAGTTGGTGGAAAATGTCCTGTGATTTCTGGGAAGTTGGACATCTTTTCTGTGTCTAGGTTGCTTCAGTGTCAGGGGACAAACTCTGCAAGAGAATGCGGTGAACATTAGCTTTCCCAATCTGTGACATCCCTATGCTGTCTGCTGAAGCTAGACACTGCTGGCAGGTAAGCACAGTGGGTGGGTGTGGGGTTAGCTGGGAGAAGCAGGCTGCTATCTTTGTTGCTTTATATCCAGGAATGGTGACTGGCAGACCTCAGTGGTCTCACCTTTGTGTCTCCACTGACCCTGGAATTGGTTGCAGAGTGCAGCTCTTGCTCAGGGAAAAATGTTTCTGTAGTATTAGCCGTCAAGTTTGCAGATAATGCACTCTGCAATCCCACTCTCACTGCTACCGCTTCTTCTGGGCCCTGCTGCTAGCTCTGGGAGGGTGAGAGGAGCAGTGATGCGAGGCAGCCAGGCTTGGTGGCTCTGTTCCTCAGTCTGAAATGCCAATTGTCAGACAACAATAGCCATACGTCTGTTCTTTGTGCTTGCCCAGGTCCCTGGGTTCAGCTGCAGCCTACACTGACCACTTCCTTAGGAATCTCACTGTATTGCTCTGTTCCTCTCCAAAGGGAGTGCCAGTGACAACCCAATCCCTTCCCTCTGTGGGCTGAGACTTACAGTGAGCTCCAGGTTGCAAGCTCAGGGATTCATCCCCTGCACCACTTAGCTCTTCTCTCTCCCAGCTCCCTGGTTTGCTCCCCTTGCCCTCCTTCAGGTGTTTCATTGTGCAGCTCTCTCAGGTGTGTTTAAGGGTTGAGAAGGGAACTCTTTGTTGAATTACAGCTGTTTAAATAGCGGAAACTTCAAGGGGAGAAACCAAGGTGACCTCTCACTGCACCATTTCTCTGACCTCTATTATTATTGTTGTTGTTTTTTTTTTTTTGGGGGGGGGGTGAGGGGGGAAACTCTATACTGTTTCCAGAGTGGCTGTATAAATTAACATTTTTGCCAGTATGATAGCTTCTTTTCCTCTATACCCTCTCTAACTCAAGTTATTTCTTATCTTGTTGATAATAGCTATTCTAACAAGTGTGAGGTGGCAACCCATTGTGATTTTAATTTGCATTTCATTTTGACTAGTGAAGTTCAGCATCTTTTCATATATCTGTTGGCCATTTGAATGCCTTCTTGGGAAAAGTGTCTTTTCAAGTCCTCTGTCAATTTTTAAAAATTGTTTTGTTGTTGTTGTTGTTGAGTTATATGAGTTCTTTATGTAATTAGCTCCTTATCAGAGATTTTGTTTGCACATATCTCCAAATCTTTAGTTGGTTGCCTTTCATTTTGTTGATGTTTTCTTTTGCTGTGCAGAAGTCTTTTGGTTTGATGTACTCTGATTCATTTATAAAAATTGCCCTGGCTGGCATGGCTCAGTGGTTGGAGCATCAGCCCATTGCAATTTAATTCCCAGTCAAGGCAAGTATCTGGGTTGCAGGTTCTACCCTGATCTTGGTTAGGCACCTCTGGGAGGCAACCAATCAATATGTCTCTCTCATTGTTTCTCTCCCCTTCTCTCTCTCTCCCCATCCCCTTCTCCTTGCCCTTTCACTCTCTCTAAAAAAATTTATATCAGTATTCTTTACATTATTCAGGTAAATTTTTGGTTTGATTCAGATCATTCATTTCATAAGAAGAATTATGTGACATATTCTTTGAGTTTTGGAGTGTTCAAATATTGATTAATTTTGGCCATATAAAATAATGATAATTTTTCTGAACAAAAAAATTTAAGATTCTCACATTACCTCAGAATTCTCAAATATTTCTCCGCAGCATTGAACATGAGTTATCTAATGCGAATGTCTTAAAATTCAGACAACGGGTGAGACTGAGTGTAAACTTTTCTCCATACTGGGAGCACAATTCTGTGAGTCCTCTATAAGCAGAAGAGTAGAGGTTTTAGGCTGGGTTTTTGTTGTTGTTTTCTCCTAAGGACATCTATCTGAAATATTAGTGGCTGGCATACTTTTAGAGCTCTGAATAAATGCCAGTTGAATGCTTATATGAAAACCAAACAAAGAAATAATAGTTAAACTATCTCCAGGCTGCCATAGCAAGCATTAATGAAAGGGAAAAAATAAAGACTCATCACAGTAATAATTCTCCCATGAGCACTCTGGTCCCCTGAGTCACTTCTCTGCCTCATACAAAACTCTCTAATCAAATACCACCCAGGGGACACCTGAGCTCCCAGGCCATGAACTGTCAGCAGAAAGCTGCATGGCTGCTCTTCAAACTCGGAGCACCTGTGCACACACTCAACTCACTTAGGGTAGAATGGGGTTCCAAGGCCTCTCCCTGTGTATTCCCAACAGACCCATTCAAACAACATGAGTGAGAATGTCTGTCTATCAGCACACCACTTCCAGGTCAATGCCACTCATGGTTCCCTTCAACGGCCACAGTGTGTCTAACTGGGGAAACTGAGAAGAACCGTGTCTTCCTTCAATGATCTGATCATCTGTGTTGCTACTGCTGCTCCCTTTTCATTATGGAGTATGGAGAGTTGTCTGTGATGATACAGCTACACTCAAAGTGCCTCGCATCTTCTAATAATGTCTTTGTGAAGAGCAGAATAAAAAGATAGAGTCAGAGGGGATAAGGAGAACAGGCAGGGGAATGAGAAGAATGACGATAGACTCTAGAGGAAAGGGTAAAATGATACCCAGAGGATAAAGAAGAAAGCAAGGCTGGGATGCTGATAGGAGGGGGAGGAGACCGCAGAGAGATAGGAGCGGGGGCACTGCTGGAAAGGTCACTGGCCACTACCAAGGACCTTCTCTCACCTCCTTTTGTAGAAAAGGATATGAGAACCCAAGTATAGACTTGATTTCTCCAAGGCCAAGGGGGACAAAATTTCCCAGCCAGACCACAGACTTGCAGACCTCCTTGGAAGCCAGACTCATTTCATAGTGGTTGGCACCATGGGGAGGTTAGGACTCAGACAGGAGCAGAAAAAAATGTGGAGGCTAAGATAGTGGTCTAGATGTGGGGAAATGAGAGAGCTTGTGGGAGGCTGTGGCGAGGGAGGCTGTGGTGAGGTTTCTCTGACAGAGAAGTGAGCAGAAGGAGAGGTGTGTTTGTCTGTGTGCCAGGGGAAGTTAGATAAGAGCGCAAAAGGATTTGGAGGGGAAGCTGGTCTCCGAGTTCTGAGGAGCACTTGTCCTGTTATGGCATCCTTTACCCAACAAGCTTCAGTGCTGCTGCTGCCCCTGCTCTTCCAGGGAATTCTCTGTGTTGGGCCAAGCCCAGAGGGTAAGGAGAAGCCAGGAGGAATGATACCTGTGGTTGGGTACAGCAGAGTGGAGAAAGGTTCTGCGGAGGATCTGGGGGCAGGGAGTAACACTCCCCATGGGTGCCCTTCTAATCTGCATGCCAGGCTCGTTCTGGGCAACATATCCTTGACCCCTCAGTTTCCCTCTCTGATTTTGGGGAGAAGAAATTGGGTCAGGGGGAAGGGGAGATGAGAATATGTGCAAACTTTATCTGCATTTCTCTTTTCCCATATGTGCCCATCTTCCTCCATCCTTTCACCCTCTCTCCGTTGTCATTTCTCTGTCTCTCAGCCAGCCATGTCCTGGGAACCCATCATCCGGCAGGAGAAGAACCCCTCTCCTTTCGCTTGCTCCAGATCTCCTCGTTCGCCAACCACAGCTGGGAGAGCACCCAGGGCTCAGGCTGGCTGGGTGAAGTGCAGACTCATCGCTGGGACAGAGCGTTGGGCACCATCAGCTACATGTTGCCCTGGTCCCAGGGCAATTTTACCAAGGAGGAGCTGGAGGGCATCCATGCGATATTGCAGCTGTATTTCCATCTCTTTCCTGGGCAAGTTCAGGCGCGTGCCAGTCAGTTTCAGTTGGAATGTGAGTTTGCTCTTCCGAGCTGGTTTTTGCCCGAGGGGTCCGCTAAGGTGAAGATGGTATATGGGCTCCGACCTTTATTCAACCTTCCCGACCTTGTGTTCTGTCTTCGTCATTCACTCTCTCCTCTTTGCTTCACCCTTCCTGTCATTTCCGCTCTACCTCCACCCCAGCACCAACACAGAAGGACCTACATGCACATATCTCCTCACAGCCCTGAATGTACCCTCACATTCTGGCTCCTTTTGATGTTCTTTCCTCACCCTTGGCCTCAGATTCAGCTTTTCCCAGCCAGGGTCTGCTCTCCTTTCTTCCTGGCCTGAGTGTTCACGTGGCCTGCCAGTACCCAAGCCTCCCAAGTAAGCTCTTCCTGACAAGTCTGCTATGTTTCTAAGCCTTCCCATCTAGCTCCTTCAAATTAATTATTAATTTTAAATCATATTCCACAACCCCAATTCTTTATTGTTGAAAGTATTACATATGTCCCTCTGTTTCCCCCATTGACCCCCCCCCCCCAAGCCTGTCTCAGGCCTCCCCTCCTTCCCGCCTCCCCCTCCCCCCCTCCCCGCCCCAGGCCCTCACTGGCCCATACAAGGTTCTTGGTTGATTACTTCCCACCCTCCCCCACCTTCCCTCCAAGATTCTGAACTCAGTTCCATGCTTCCATGCCTCTGGACCCACTCCATTCTTCAGTTTATTTTGTCACTTAGATTCCACATATGAGTGCAATCCTGTGATACTTGTCAGATTAATTATTTTTACGTGCCTCTATTCTTTTCACATTTTCTTCCCACAATCCCCCCCCCTCCTTTTCATCCCAGCACGAGTATCCCATGTGATTGGCCAGATCATTTTTCTTCCCTTGATTCCCTTTACTTTACAGACTGTTCCCTTTCCCTCCCAACAATTATTCCCACATGACGGACGCTCTCTTCTTTGTCCACCCCCAGATCCCTTTGTGATCCAGATGTCATCCGGCTGCACAATGCGTCCTGGGAAGGCCTCAGAAGCCTTCTTATATGGGGCATACCAAGGATCCGACTTCCTAAGTTTCCAAGGGTATTCCTGGAGGCCAGCTCCAGGAGCAGGAAGTCGGGCTCGGGATGTCTGCAAAGTGCTCAATCGCTACCGAGTTGTTAAAGAAGTTGCCAAGAATCTTCTCGGTAACGCCTGCCCTCGCTTTCTGGCCGGCATCGCTGCAGCAGGGAAGGCAGAACTGGAGCGGCAAGGTCAGCCAACTCCCCCTCCTCTTTTTGTGGAAGACCAAAGAAATACCAAAAGGGAGGGATCCATTAAAAAAAAAAAAAAAAAAAAATATATATATATATATATATATATATATATATATATATATATATTATTGATTTTTTTACAGAGAGGAAGAGAAAGGGATAGAGAGTTAGAAACATCAATAAGAGATAATCATTGATCAGTGCCTCTTGCACAACCCCTACTGGGGATGTGCCTGCAACCAAGGTACATGCCCTTGACCGGATCGAACCTGGGACCTTTCAGTCTGCAGACCGACGCTCTATCCACTAAGCCAAACCTGTTTTGGCATAGGGATCCCTTTGTTAACACCAGTGGACTCGGGAATAATTTCCAAATCAGAGTGAAAAAATATGCAGAGTGCTTCACTTTTTATAACCTTCTGGGGTCTTTGTCTTGTAGTCATGGTAATACCCCCTTTCTTGGGCTTACAGGAAGGCCTCCAGGTGTTGGGGTTCCCAGGCCATATTGAGTGATCTGTCTTTTGGTTGATTACTTCCCACTCCCCCCCCCCCCCTTCTTGTCAGATTGAAGCTATAACACCCCCTCCGCCCACCCCCAGGGCAGTGCATTGTTCACAGTTTTTATGGCCTGACACGCCTGGCAAGACCAGTTTCCTCCTCATTCCCACCTCCTTAGTGCTTTAGTTGTTGTATTTTAACTCTTTATCATCTCTTTGAAGCACGAAATAAGAGGCTAGAGGATGAGTTTCCAAGAGAAGAGACAGAAGTGGTTACTCAAACTGCTCAGACTCCTGGCTCACTAAAGTCCGCTTCTTCTCCTCTTTCCAGTGAAGCCAGAGGCTTGGGTGTCCCAAGGCGCTGGTCCTGGTCCTGGGCGTCTGCTGCTGGTGTGCCACGTGTCTGGCTTCCATCCCAAGCCCGTGCGGGTGCGGTGGATGCGGGGGCAGCAGGTGCAGCCAGACACTCAGCAAGGGGACGTCCTGCCCAATGCTGACGGGACGTGGTATCTTCGAGTGACCCTGGACGTGGCCGCTAGAGAGGCCACTGGTCTGAGTTGTCGAGTGAAACACAGCAGCCTCGGAGGCCATGACCTAATCATCCCCTGGGGCAAGGAAGAAGGATGCCATCATCTAATCCTGCGTTGGGGTGAGGAAGGAGGCCATGATCTAATCCTGCACTGGGGTTGGGTTTGGCGAGCCTGAGGGAGGGGCTGGTGAAGGATGAAGAAAAAGACAGACGAGAGAATAAGCTGGGTCTAGGTGAAACTTCTGTGTCTGGCTGAGGCCACAGAACAGATCCAGACTGCAAAGCTGATGCTTTATTTATAGTCAGGGGTAAACAAGGTAATTGACAATGTTCTTGTAAGTTTCACTTGTTTTTGGCAGCACTTGCTGCCTCTCCCACAGCCAACTAGCTAGAAGGAAAGATCTAGGGAATAGTCACAAGATCAAGCTTAATTATGCTTGGAGGACTGTGCTCTCTAAGCTGGGGCCTGTTTTCGACTTTATAACCCTATAACCGCACCCTACATGGGGTGAGGAAGAGCGAGGGCCACTGGGGGAAATGAGAGTCTCCCCCGTGGTTCCAGGGCTAGTGAGAGCCCCTGGGGAAATGGATAGGAATGCCCTGCATAGAGGATGAAAGTGGGAAGATCCAAGTAAAAAAGGGTGAAGAATGAAAGCAATTAAATTTCAAGAAAACAGGAGAGGGTTAGAGGTAGTAAAGAGGAAAAAGAGCCCTCACTGGTTTGGCTCAGTGGATAGAGTGTCAGCCTGTGGACTCAAGAGTCCCAGGTTCGATTCTGGTCAAGGGCATGTACAATGGTTGTGCGCACATCCCCAGTGGGAGGTGTGCAGGAGGCAGCTGATGGATGTTTCTCTCTCATCGATGTTTCTAACTCTATCCCTCTCCCTTCCTCTCTGTAAAAAATCAATAAAAATATATTTAAAGAAAAAAGGAAGGATCTAATGATGTGGTTGAGAGAGAGAGAGAGAGAGAGAGAGAGAGAGAGAGAGAGTGAGAGAGCGAGAGCGTGAGTTGAGATCAGGAGCATAGAGCAGGCAGAACTGAAAGGGGAGCTCTAGAAAATACAGAGGAAAAGGCGTGGAAGGCCCCACCCCTGTGGAATAAGAAACATTACCTGAGGTTGAAGAGAGACTCTTCATAAATTGGCATTCTTATTTTATCCCCAACCAGATGGATACCACATCCTCACAGTATTGACCTGTTTGGCTATAATGGTTACCCTGATTGTGTTGGTTGTGGTTGGTCGGTGGTTTCAAAAGCAGAGGTGAGATTTTCTTGTTCTGTTTCTTCAACTACTTATCAAATCACTCTTTTTTCCTCTATTGTTTTCTAAAAAGAACTTTTTTGAGCCAATCTGTGGACAATTGCTGGGAAGCAGAATCTCAACAGGTTGCGATAGTGCTCCAGAGAATGGCGGGTTTTCATCTATTTCATAGATTGCCATCCAAGGAGGGGACGGAGGTGGTTACATGAAATCCACTGGTGATAGATTAGAGAGGCAGGAGGAAGAAAACGGGGGTGGGCGGGGGGAACCTCTGGATTGGATAGAAAGTAAAATGATAGACACATACCTAGGTGGCTGCAGGATAGTTAACAGTCCACAATTAATAGGATACCAAGAACAATGAAGGAATTTGTGGTCTCTGTCCTGGCGCCCTGGCACATTAGGTTGTGCCCCAAGGGGTCCGGAAAAAGGGAAGTTACAAGTTACCCAGACATTCCAAGGATATGTTATCACAGATGCAAAAAGACAGATGGGCTCAGTTAAGGAAAAAGCTGACCCTGTCAGACTCCCCCTTTCTTGATTTATTTTCTTTGAGATCAAGATTGTCTTCTTCTCCCACAGCTCCAGCTGGGCCGTCTCCTCTCCCCATGCACCCAGCCTTGCCTTTCCCACAGAAGCCAGCATCCAACACCCCAGGAGTTTAGGACATCAGCTCTACTTGGCACAGAAATCATGGATGAAAAACAGATTCTTGAAGGAAGGAAAAATAAGCCTAAGCAAACTCTGATGGCAGGGGAGTGTTGGAGAGGAGGGGAAAGAGATCAACCAAAGGATTTGTATACATGCATATAAGCACAACCAATGGACAAAAGACACCGGGGGGGGGGGGGGGGGGGGGAAGGGATGAAGGCATGCGACAGGGGGGAGGGGGAACTGGGGGAAGGTCAATGGAAGGGGGGAGGAGATATATGTACTATGGTACAACATGTAATACTTTAAACAATAAAAATAAATTTTTTAAAAAAAGAAATAAATCTCCTTTTATTCTAATTTTGCTAGACTGGATTCCAGAATAGTAGTGAATAACTCCTCATTTGACATTTAAAGTGTGACAACTGTATGTTGCATTATACACAGTTTTGCTAATTGCAAACTTGGCCCTCTTTCTTTGACTTTTCGGTGAGCTAGGTTCTCCTGTTGCTTCTTCTATGCTAAACAATTCCTCGTTTCTCTGCCCCCAGCTTTCATAAACATACCCTCAAATTCACCTGAACTCATGTTCTGAACTATTTCCTGCATGCAGTCAAGAACCCATACACTACTGGCTGGTCCTAGGCAGGCCTAGCAACAGTTGGATAAAATTGGACAGCTAACATTTTCAGTCCCATGTACCTCCTAAATAAAAATAGCAAGTTTGAAATTGACTTACAGACACACGTAGCAAGCATCCTGCATGATTTTTGTTTTCCTTTTTTGTAAATGGGAGGAATTTCTCATGCAGGCACCTTCCATTCAGTTTTCTGGTGTTGATTCCACAGCGGTATAAAGCAGCAAAACTGAAGCAGGGGCTGATGGTTGCATACCTTTGAATTGCTTTGCATGGTCTCATTGGAGATCATTGGTGTAAGAATCTTTACTTTTTAAATATTTGGAAACATAAAATAAATATTGAAATAAAAAAACAAAAAACAAACACACACACACACACACACACACACACACACACAAACAACCTAAGGTGATAGAAGTCAGGATAGAGGTTATGTTTTAGAAAATAATACCTGGGAAGAGACAAAATGGAATCTTATGGTATTCTCATAATATTCAATTTATCTTGTTTAATTTGTAAAAATTTATTATGCTATACACTTTTATTTGTGTACTTTTCATTATGTATATTATCCATAAATTGAAACATTTAATTTTATCTTTTGGGAATGGTGGATTGGAAAATTTGGATCAACTCACACACCAGGTAGAATTGGCAAAGCTACATTACAGAATCGGAAAAAAAAAATGGTTGGAAGACATCAGGATCCTAACAAAGGATTAGGGTCCAGGAATAACAGAAACCACGGAGAGGTTGATCTGGTATTTGAGGAGCACTTACCTCCCTAGGAAAACATGGTGATCTGGAAGAGACCACTGAAAAGTCAAAGGATGAGACGCATGCAGCTAGAGGGCAAAATTACAGTTCTTGGACCACCAAAGACTACTGGGCTAGTGAACTTTGAGTTGAGTCCCTAAAAGAAAATATAATAAAAATGAGACTAAAGAAGACATTGTCCAACCACTATACAGGAACTGAGTTCAGTTTCACATAACCTCAAACCCTGGCAGGCTTGAGAGAAGACCCCATCTAATATGTGACCTCTATAAGTCCCTACTTTGATCAGTAAGTCATTTTGGATCTCATTAGGTCAGCATAAGTTTATAGACAGTACCTAATGCTTAGAGGAAGGTTAGGTATTTTTGTTTATGCAGTGCGTAGGGACTTAGGTAAATGCCAATGGTCCTTCTGAGGAAATATTGAATTAGGATTCTCAGGAGATACTATTGACCATGTTGCAAGGTTCTTCCTCAAAATTTTGCATCTTCTTCCACAGTAAAGGAATTTCAGGTTTGGGAACTGGTCCAGGTCTGAAAATTGGGGAAGAGGCCTTGTATCGCCACACTGGTAACTTACATAGCTATTCATCAGACGTGAACTACATTAGTTGGCTTCCCATCTCTTCCATTGTTAGAAACACCTTGAACAATTAGCCATTTCCACAGATCTCTGCAGATTAAAACACTAATCATTACCCTAAACTTCAATTTATATTAATTATTGCCCCCATCTCATCTCTGATCATTTTGTGTGAACTCCTGGGCTTCTATCCTATATTATACTATTACTCTAATTTAGATCAGTGAACTAAATTCCTCTGTAGTGTTCATGCTCTCATCTCTGGTCTACTGATGGTGATTATTATAGAACTCTTTAAGGGTGTTTCTATCCCTATCACCATTACATTTTACAAATGCATCAGGTCCCCTGGACAATGATGACTAGGGGCTGAGGAGGTTGTCGATAGTTGTTTTTTTTTCTTTTTTTTTTTTCATTTCTGTGTTTCAAAAATGGTGGCATTTCCAAATTATTGACCATGAGTCAATGTTAATTTAAGTTTAGTCTTTAATTGCTCACCTTAGCAGACTATCAATTCCATTTCTGGATACATGAGCCAATGTATTAAATTCTGAATCCCAGGGGAATACTCCTATATCAAGGAATTTTACTAGATTGAGATATATGTATCTTTACCCTTGGCCTAAGATCTTTATAATTCTCTCACATATATAGCCCCCATTTCCCAATGATAAAAAATGATATGGTTTTGAGTGGGGTGTGTGTGTGTGTGTGTGTGTGTGTGTGTGTTTAAGCTATCTCAGAACACCCCTTGTACCTCTTTATCCAGTGTGCATTGCCATCTATTTCCTGTTGTAGGCCTAGAAATAAAGTCAGGTGTTGGAAAAATTGCCCCAGGTGTAACCACTGAGCCTTTTATGCAGAAGACAGTTGATTTCCTTAGATGTATAAATGCAGGAGGGGTGGTATCTTCTTCAACAAAAACAGGTGGGTTAAGGGAATTGGAGAATCAAGGTCAACTTCAGTTAGAGCAGTTAAAATGCATCATCCTATTGTCTCAGGAGGTCATTTCTTATTTAATGTGAGTGCTCTGGGAAGGGACATGTTACTTAGCCTCCATGTATTGGTTTGTTTTTCAAATATTTCATGGCAATTGATTCTTAGTTTCATATTATTGTGTTTGGAGAAGATGCTTGATGTAATTTCAATCTTCTTGAATTTATTGAGACATGTGTCATGTCTTAAACTGTGGTCTAGTCTAGAGAATGTTCCTTGTGCTCCTGAAAAAATGTGTTTGCTGCTTTGGGGAAAAATGCTTAAAAACTATCAATTACGCCTGACCGGCATTGCTCAGTGATTGAGCATCTACCTATATGAACCAGGAGGTCATAGTTTGATTCCTGGTTGGGGCACATGCCCAGGTTGTGGGCTCGATCCCCACTTGGGAGTGTGCTGGAGGCAGTTGATCAGTGATTCTCTCTCATCATTGATATTCCTCTCTCCCTCTCTCCCTCTCCCTTCTTCTCTGAAATCAGTAAAAAATATATTTAAAAACATACCAATGAATTCCATCTGGTCTCTCTGTATTGTTTAAGGCCACTTTGTTGTTGTTTTTCTGAAAGATCTATCCATTGATGTCAATGGAGTGTTAAATCCCCCTACTGTGACAGGGTTACACTCTGATAACTATTTTTAATGTCCAGCAGAAGGCCCTGAGATTTGACGCTGCCTGTCAGCTCCTCCGTGCATGTGAAAAGGACCCTGTGCTCTGAGGCTGGCTTTTCCTAGCCCCGTGTCTTGGTGCAGGTCAGCAAAAATCTCCAAGTATCCAGAGATCTGCCTCTCCATGCAGCCTATTAGGCTTAGTCACTGAAAGAGCCGCCATCTCTACTCCTCAGCAAGGTGCAAGCTCTTTAGGGTGAAGTGCTGGCAGGGGGGCGGAGGGGACTATTACTTCCCTTCAGTCTGATGCCACTTGGAGAGACGTGCTCTGCCCTAGAAAGATGGCTTCTGCAGTATATGGGAATGACTCAGCACAGGGGTCCTGGTAGCTGACCATCCTGCTCTCCTTACACAGCTCTAGTCTACTCTGTCCTCCCTCTGCCAGAGCCCAAGGTGAATTGCTGTACACAAAATTTTGAGCATTGGCCCTTTAAGAGGTGCTTGCATCTCTGGCTGTCTCTCACTGGTGAACAGAGATTCTGCATCTTTTCACAGCTGGATGTTATGTGGATGCTTTTTCTGGTTTTCCAGTTTCAATGTAGCTGCTTCTGTAAGCCCTTGGTTATAAGGCTTCTCTTCAGCTAGTCTTCAGTTGGTTATTCAGGATGATTTTTCTATAATTTAGTTCAAATTCTATTTTTTTCCCCCCTGGGAGGAGGTTCGTGTATCTTCCACCTAATTCCCACCATCTTGGATTATATGTTTTTAGTTTTTTAAAAATGTAAACTTACCATTGAAATGCAATATTATATTAGTTTTAGGTTTACAACATAGTGATTAGATATTATATGACTTACAAAGTGATCACCTCGATAAGTCAGACTAGTGCACATCCGACACTATACATAGTTATTACAATGCTACTGGCTATATTCCCTTTCTGTATTTTACATTCCTGCAAATATTTTTATAAGTGGCAATTTGTGCATATTAATTTCTTTCACTTTTTTTGCCCCTTTCCTAACCTCCTTCTCCTCTGTCAAGCATCAGCTTCTTCTCTGTTATCTGTGAGTTGGTTTATGTTTTGTTTGTTTATTTTGTTCTTTGGACTCCACGTATAAGTGAAATCATGTGGTATTTGTCTTTCTCTGACTTATTTCACTTGGCGTAATACCCTCCAGTTCCATCCATGTTGCTACAAATGTCAATATTTCATTCTTTTTTAAGTCTGAGTAATATTCCATTATATATATGTACCACATCTTTGTCCACTCACCTATTATAGACACTTAGGTTGCTTCTATATCTTGTATATTACAAATGACGCTTCAATGAACACATGGGTGCATATATTCTTTCAAATTAGTGTTGTGGGTTTCTTGAGATATACTGTATACCCAGAAGTAGAATCACTGGGTCGTCAAGTAGTGCAATTTTTAATATTTTGAGGATCCCCCATACTGTTTTTCATAGTGGCTGCACCAATCTGCATTCCCACCAACACAAGGGTTCCCTTTTCTATACATTCTTGTGAACAGTTGTTTGTTTATTTATTGATAATAGCTATTCTGACAGGTGTGAGGTAAAATCTCATTGTGATTTTAATTGCATTTTTTCTGACAGTTAGTGATGAGCATCTTTTCATATGTCTATTGACCATTTCCTCTTTGGAAGTGTCTCTGCCTGTTTTTTAACCAAACTGTTTGTTTGGGGGGTAAGTTGTATGAAATTCTTATACATTTTGGATATTAAACCCTTATCAGATATTCCATTGGTAAATATCTTCTATTCAATAGGTTGTCCAAGAAAATACTTTATTTTTTGATTAAGCCATTCTGTACTTGTTCTCGGTGACACCTGCTGATTATGACCTCCCACTGGCATAAAATGGGAGGACCAACCCAGATGTGTGCCAACCGTGTGGCACACCGCACACCCATTCTCTTTTTTGAAGTGGTGCAGCTCTGTGGTTAGAGTCATGTTGTTTTTAAGGCAGCAATGGTTCCTGTGATGTTTCTAAGTAGGTGGCAAACAAATGCTTTCAAGGCTTTAAAAACCAATCACCCACCTTTTTCACCCAGCCCTACGGCCCCCTCCCCTCTGACAGCAGCCGGTCTGTTCTCTATGAGTCTGTTTCTATTTTGTTTGTTTTATTTGTTCATTAGATTCCACACATGAGTGGAATCATATGATGCTCGTCTTGCTCTGACTGGCTTATTTTACTTAGCATAATACCCCCCAGGTCCATTCATGCCTTAGTAGAGGTGAAGCAATTAAGCAAAACAAACAAACAAACAAACAAACAAACAAACAAACAGCACCTCAGAGATACAGACAGCGGTATGGTAATCACCAGAGGGAAGGGAGAGGTGGGGGGAGGTAGAAGAGGTTTTGGGGGTATAAATGGTGATGGAAGGAGACTTGGACTGGGGTGGTTAACACATAATACAATCCACAGATGATGTGTATAGAACTCTATTAACCAGTGTCACCTCAACACATTCAATATAAGTTTTCTAAAAGTCAGTCATTCAGAAATTCCAAAACATATGCTGATCCATGGGTTTTCTATCAAACCATAAAAGATCGATAAAGATTGATAGAGAGGAAGATATTTCTTTTTTAAAACAAACATATTTTATTGATTTTTTTACAGAGAGGAAGAGCGAGGGATAGAGTGTTAGAAACATCGATGAAAGAGAATCATTGGTCAGCTGTCTCTTGCACACCCCCTACTGGGGATGTGCCCACAACCAAGGTAATGCCCTTGACCCGAATTGAATCTTGGACCTTTCAGCCCTCAGGCTGACACTCTATCCACTGAGCCAAACTGGTTTCAGTGAGGAAGATATTTCTCTAGAAAGCAACTTGCAATTTTATGGCTTGGAGTGCCCTTTAGAAAAACCAGTTTGCAAGGCTGGTATTTAGTCTTTCATGTGAATTAGCTGTGGCATTTGCATAGTAATGATTTCAGTTTAATTTGAAAACGTTATGTTAAATCCTATATCTGCTGCATATAAAGTGTTTAAACAAATTATCTTAGGTGTTTTCTGTTTCTCAGTGTAATGACCATGTTTGCCATGGTTCCAATACACTGTCTGCTGGGTTTCCTGACAGAAAATTTGTTTCTCAGGGAATGCTAGGAACAAATTCCCATATTTCAAGGTTGCACCAAATTCCATACTAATCTAAGCTATTTCTTTTAGCAAGTATCCAGGTTAGTGATTTTCACATATGAAATCTCGGTGTTCTGGTCTTAGAAACGGCACACGGCAGTTGGTAGGCCGGAGGGGTTGTGTCATACATGTCAAGGTCATTTGTCATTTGTGTAGGAGCAGAAAAGACGTGGGTTGTGTCTGATTTTGTGACAACAGATGTAGTGCATAAATATTTTGTAATTTACCCAGATGTACAAACCAGAACAGTTTCATTTGTTATAATAACTTAATTTCCAACTTCATGAGATGTATTAGAAAAATGATTGAAAATTTATTCTTTTGCCCTCTGAACTTAACTTTGGCTGATGCAATTAGTCTTCCTTGGTCATCATTTCTTTGTCACACATTTGTTACCCTACAAGAAGCTTAGGTATTACTTTAATAAGAGACATAATCAGAACATATGCTGATTTAACTAAAAAAATTTAAACCTCAGTTACTCAACCTCAAGGCTGATGCAGAAATACGCATTTAAGTTATAAGTAAGAATGTTAGAAAATTATTTAGAGATCATTTTTCTGTAAATAAGCCACTTACATTTATTTAGTGGTTTATGCCTGAATATCTTAAGCTGTATAAGTTAGCTATGAGTTTCTATCAATAGCAACAATAAAATACCACCCTAACATAGCTTTCTTATGAAAATACACTCTGTCCTCTACTTTTTAAAAAACCAATCAACCAGCAGAATAACATATTGCTCTCTCATCTCTATTTTTTCTCAGCTGTTGCTCAATTTCTCTGCTTTCATTTGCAACAACATTTTTCAAATTAACTGTTTTTCCCCCTCCTGCATCTATTTCTTCATTTTCATTGGCTCCCAATCCAATTTCAATTTATCTTCCAGGTTCACCGCTGATTAATATTGTCAAGTGCATGAGACCTTCCTTGCTGCAAATCTGATGGTCACCAAGCATCTTACTCAACTACCAGCAGACTGGTCCCCTCTGTGTGATACATCCCCTCTTCACTTTTTCTAATTTTCCTGCCTCAGAGCCACTCTGCTTCAGTCCTTATTACTGTCCTTTCCTTTCTGGATTACATTCACGTTGGCGCATCCAGGTCAGACCCAAGTTCTCATCTCTTCACCAACTCCATTTTCTCCCTAGAATATATGCCTCACCATGCCCCATGCCCTTAAATACCATCTACATGTCAATGCCACCTTAAGTTTTGTCTCTATATTTGACCTCACCAGTAAGCTCCAGATCCTTTTATCGAACATGCTCTGTGGATTTCTAATGGTTATTATAAACCCAGCATGGCTAAACCACAAAGCTTGCTTCCTTGTTAAACCTTCACCTATGTCAAATACTCACATCAAATTGCAGCCAGTGCTTAAGCTTACATATCAAGAAGTAATTCCAAACTCACTTTTTAAAAATAAACATTTAATTACAGTATATTTAATATTATATTAGTTTTAGGTATGCAACATAGCGGTTAGACATTTACAGAAATTATGAAGTAATCTCCCTGATGGTCTAGTACCCCTGATACCATACATATTTATTAAAAACCTATTCCCTATGCTGCACTACACCTCATTATTATTTTCTAACTCCCAATTTGTATTTCCTAATTGTTCATGCTTTCACCCATGCCCTCAGTCCCCCACCCACCTAGCAACCAAACATTTGTTCTCTGTATTTATGTGTCTGTTTCTGTTTGTTTTGTGTTTAAGATTCCACGAATAAGTAACTCATATGGTATTTGTTTTTCTCTGTCTGACTTCTTTCACTAAGCCTAGTACCCTCTAGATCCATTCATGGAGTCACAAATGGCAAGAATTTAATCTTTTTTTATGGCTGAGAAATATCTCAATGTATATATGGACAACTCTTTTATCCATTTGCCTATCAATGAACCCTTAGGTTGCTTCCATATCTTGGCTACCCAGATATGTATAAAAGCCTAAGAAACTGGCTGACTGCCTGGCCAGTAGCTATGATGTGCAATGACCACCAGAGGGCAGACGCTCAACACAGGAGCTGCTGAGCGACAGCAACTTTGCAGAGTGCCCTCTGGCATTCCAGGACCCCTTGGGGGATGTTGGACTGAAGGTTTCTGTCTGATCCCTGCAGGCCAGGCAGAGGGACCCCACCTGCCGGAGGGACCCTGCTCACTCCCGCAGATGCCCTTTGAGTCCTGGCACTATCCCAGGTGCAGCCAGCCGGGGAGGGACTGAGGGAGATTGGCTCCAGGGGGCCTGGCACCCCTTGCCCAGTCCTGCTCTGCTGGCCTCCTTCTAATTAATTTCCTTTTAATGTGCACGAGTCTATGCATCAGGCCTCAAGTTGTAAATTATACTGCAATGAACATAGGGAAGTACATGTCTGTTTAAACTCATATTTTAAATTTTTTGAATAAATACCCAGAAGTGGAATTTCTAAGTCATATGATAGCTCTATTTTGGATTTGTGAGTAGTTTTTATACTGTTTTCTACAGTGACTGTGCCAAGTTGCCATACTACTGACAATGCACAAGGGTTCCCATTGCCACATCCTTACCAACACTGTGTTTGTTAATTTATTGATGACAGCCACTCTGATTGCTATGAGGTATTATCTCATTGTGGTTTTAATTTGCACTCCTCTGATGATTGGTGATGACACTAAGCATATTTCCACATGTTTATTGATTAACTCTATGTCCTCTTTAGAGAAATGTCTACTAAGATCCACTGACCATTTTGGATGGTTTCATTTATTCCAAGGTGTTTATTAATTGATGCATTTCTAAATGGGATTTTTTTTATTTCTCTTACTGATAGTTTGTTATTCATTAACAAAAATGTAACCAGTTTCTGAATATTATTTTTGTATCCTGTTACTTTACTGAACTTACCTGTTAAATTAGTTTTTTGATGAAATCTTTAGGATTCTCTCTAGGTAGTATTATGTTATTTGAAAATAATGATAGTTTTATTTATTTCTTTCCAATTTGAATGTATTTTATTTGTTTTTTTCTTGTCTGATTGCTGTGGCTAGTGCTACCAGTACTATGTTGAACAAAAGTGAAGAAGGTGGACATCCTTGTCTTGTTCCTTCCTGATGTTAAAGGAAATATTGTTAGATTTCCATCATTGAGTATTTTAGCTGTGGGTTTGTCATACATGGTCTTTATTATGGTTAGCTATGTTCCTTCTTTTACCACTTTGCTAAGAGTTTTAATTACAAATTTATTATGTCAAATGCTTTTTCTGAATGTAGTGATATGCTGATATAAATTTTATCTTTGTGTACATGGTGTATCACATTAATTGATTTCCAAATGCTGAAGCAATCTTGCACCCAGAAATAAATTACGCTTTGTCATGATGGATTATCTTTTTTAATATAGTGATGAATTCAGTTTGTTTTGCTGAGGAGTATTGTGTGTATGTTCATCAGGAATGTTTGCCTGTAATTTTATTTTTGTGTCATTTTGTCTGGTTTTGGAATCAGGGAAATGCAGGTTTCATACAATAAGCTCAGGAGCCTCCCTTCCTCTTCAGATTTTTGGAATGGTTTATAAAGGATAGGTGTTAGTTCTTTCAGAATGTTTAGTAAAATGTATCTGTGAAGCCATCTGGTAGAGGACTTTTGTTTGTTGAAGGTGTTTTCATTACTGATTCACTATTATTATCAGTTATTGATTTGTTAATATTTTCTGTTTCTTCTTGATTCATTCCTAGAAGACTGTATATTTATAAAAATCTATCTTTTTTCTTTTAGGTTTACCAATTTGTTGGCATATATTACTCATAGTATTTCCTTATAATCACTTGCGTTTCTGAAGTGTCAGTTGTCACTTACACTCTTTCATTTCTAATTTTATTTATTTGGTTCTCTCTTTTTTTTAATGTGTCTAATTAAATGTTTATCAATGTGGGGGGATCTTTGCAAAGAACTAACCTTTGGTTGCATTAGACTTTTGCATTTTTTATGGGCAACGGACCTAAATAGATACTTTTCTAAAGAAGACAGAAGGAAGGCCACGAGACATGAAAACATGCTCAAAGTCACTAATCATCTGAGAGACGCAAATCAAAATGACAATGCAGTACCATCTCACACCTGTCAGAATGGCTACCATCAACAAACAACAAATGGCACTGCTAGTGGGAAAGCAGACTGGTGTAGCCATTGTGGAGAACAGTATGGCATTTCCTCAAAAAATAAAAATGGAACTCCCATTTGACCCAGTAATCCCATTCCTAGGAATATATCCCAAGAAACCAGAAACACCAATCAGAAAGGATATATGCACCCTCTGTTCATAGCACAATTTACAATAGCTAAGATTTGGAAACAGCCTACGTGCCCACCAGCAGAATACTGGATCAGAAAACTATGGTACATCTACACAATGGAATACTATACTGCTATAAAAAGAAGGAATTCCTACCATTTGCAGCAGCATGGATGGAGCTGGAGAGCATTATGCTAAGTGAAATAAGCCAGGCAATGAAAGAAAAATACCACATGATCTCACTCATTTATGGAAAATAAAGAACATTATAACCTGATAAACAAAAAGATAGATACAGAGGCAGTAAAGCACCCAACAGACTGTCAAATTAAATTGGGAAGGCTGAGGAGTGTTGGGGAAAGGAGGGGGAAAGGAAAAAAATCTTTTGCATTTTTTAGATTATTTTGTTTGTGCTCTAATATTTAACATTTACTTAATTGTACTCACTTTACATAGTACGTGTTCTTATTTTTATTTATTTATTTTTTAGATCTTGTAGGTGTAAGTTTAGACTGTTGATGTGAGATTTTTCTTGTTTCTTGAGGTAGGCCTGTATGTCTATGAATTTTCTTCTTAGCACTGCTTTGGATGAGTAAAACAGAATTTGGATTATTATGTTTTCATTTTTACTTGTTTCAAGATATCTTTTGATTTTTTTTTATCTCATTGCTAATCTATTCATTGTTTAGCAGCAGGTTATTTGGGCCCTGTATATTTGTGTGTTTTTCAATTTTCTGTTTGTAATTGATTTCTAGTTTCACAATGTGATCAGAAAATATGATTGATATGATCTTAAACTTCACAAATTTATTGGGACTTGTTTTGTGGCCCAACATGTTGTCTATCCTGGAAAATGACCCATCTGCATTTTAGTAAAAGGAATATTCTGCTGCTTTGGGGTGAAATGTTCTAAAAATATCAATTAAATTCATGTGTCCTAATGTGTTTTTAAGGCTATTATTTGCTTGTTGATTTTCTGTCTGAATGAACTACACATTGAGGTCAATAGGATGTTAAAGTCTCTTACAATTACTCTACTACTGTAAATATCTCCCTTTATGTCCATCAATATTTGTTTTATTACACTGAGGTTCTTGGATGTTATGTGCATAAAATTTTACAAGTGTTATATTCTCTTATTGGATTGATCCTTTTATTATTATAAAATGACTTTCTTTTTCTCTTGCTATAGTATTTTTACCACAGCTTTTCTTTTTTTGTTTCCACTTGCATGAAATAACTGTCCATCTCTTTCCTTTCAATCTCTGTGGTTTTTTTTTTTTTTTTTTTTTATCAGAAGTGACTCTCTTATAGGCAGCATATGTGTCTTGTTTTCTTATCTAGTTTGCCACATTTTATCCTTTATTTGCAGTATTTAATCCATTAACATTGAAAGTAATTATTGATTTTTATGTAATTATTACCATTTTATTATTTATATATTTTTCTTTTTTTCTCCTTTAGCTTTTCTTATCTTGTCTGGGAAGCTTAAAATATGGATAATCTTAAAAAATGGATATTTTAATCTTAAAATATGGCTATTTTAGCACACTAGGTAAGAACTGTGACTTTGAAACATTTTTGCTTGGGAGCAGATCCCAGTACACCCTTTTCAATTCTTTCAAGAAGGTGTATTTTAAAGTTTAGAGGAGAACAAATATTAGAAGTTTAAGAAAGGAATTTTGTAAATGAAACTGCTATTGAAGAACAGAAGTACCGAATCAGAGTATTATCTCTTCTCAAAGCCCTAATTACAAGGTTTCAGCAAAAGAAAACACATGCACAAATGAAAGCAAAACTTACTGTTGGAGGACTGAATGGCTCATGGTAAGATTTGTAAGTTTCATGTGCTTTTCAATGAATATATTCTCCCTGATTATTGCAGTGATTTGTGAGCTAAAGTTGGATTCTTTACTGCCCCAACTTGTCAGATAGCAGTAATCTGGAGTAGCAAAGCAAGCAGAATTTTAGAGAAGAGTCTCAAGATCCAAAGTAAATGTTGAACAAATATTTGCTGACAGCTAAGCTATGTATGAACAGTGCTTAGGAATCAACTTTTTAAAAACAGCAGCATGTGGAAACCAAATACATTCTGAGCAGAAACATCAACTGCTACAAAAAAATAGGTGAGAAATATCTTGAATTTTTTAGTTCAGAGAAGTTAACTGCCTGCTATCAATAAAAGCACATATTTCAACAAACAAAAAATAAGAAACCAAACCCCACAATAAAACAAAAACAAAATTTGCAGAGTTACTGCTGTGTCTTATCTAAGATGCTTTTTTTTTTTTTTAAAGAAAATGATTATTTTAACAAAAAATTAGTAAAGTGTAATCCAAACACAGAAAATAACCCAGCTAATAGAAATTGATTCCAAGTGAATCCACAATTTGGATTTTTCAGCATTCATGATAGGTATTATAATTATGTTCAAAAGATTTTTTAAAAGTATTAAAAATGAACAGATGTGAAATATTAGTAGACAAATGGAAGTTATAAAAGGAAGCAATTGAAAATCTAGTGATTAAAGTTATAATAGCTAAGATAAAATTTATGAAATGGGCTCAGTAGTATTTTGGAGATGATCAAAGAAAGAATCAGTAAATTTGAAGATAAATAAATAGAAATTATCTGCCCTGAATAGGAAAAAATAGAGAGAAGTGAACAAATTCTTTGAGATTTTTGAGACAATATCAAGTGGTCCAACATATGTGTAACTGGAATATCTAAAGGAAAGTAAAAGATAGAGAAGAAAATATTTAAAGAAATAATAGCTAAAACTTTCCAAACTGGTGGAAAACTTACAAATTCGAGACACTCAATGAATCCAAAAGTTAAAAAAAATTTAAAAAGCATGTGTAAGCACATTGTAATAAAATTGTTGATAGCTAAAGGTAAAAAGAAAATATTGAAACAGCAAATGAAATTTGACATACTACATTAAGTACTGGTGAAGCAATTAATGGTAGCATTTTCATCATAAACTATAGAGAATAAAGACATTAAAAATGGCATATTAAAAAATGAATTTTATGTCCAGAAAAAAATACACCCTACATAAAATTACATTTTCAGATAAACAAAAATTAAGATAGTTTGTTGCTAGCAAAAGTTCACTATAAGAAATACTACAGGAAATTTTTCAGGCTAATAAAAAAGGAAACCCATGGTAACTTGGATCTGCAGGAAAGAATGAAGAACACTAAAAATGGAAAATGTATTAAGTATAAAAGATTCTATACACACATACAACTTTTCTATTAATTTCTTTTAAAGAGTGTATGCCTGTCTAAAAGTTATAACAATAATTATTGGATTTCAGTTAATGGAACTAAACCACAGTAACTTTTCTATATTTTACTGGAAGTAACTTAATATTAAGTGTAAGTACATTATATTAAAACACATGCTTCACTCTAGACCAACAAATAAAATAATGCTACAAGGAAAATAGCTATAAAGTCAACAGTTATGCTGGTCTCCACCTCTTATTCACCTTTGGATCCTCCTAATTGGCACAGAATACCAGGAATAGTAGGGTAGTTAAGAGAATGGGTTCTTGATCCCATTCGCCACTGTATGTATTTTGAATAAGTTGGCTGTATCTTGAATAAGTTATTTAATTTTTCCATGCCTCAGTTTTCCCATCTAAAACTATGAGGACAATACTAATAATCATGTTAAAATTATCATGAATACTGAATAAAATCAGCAAGTTTATTACAAGGGTTTTTCTTGCAAGCTGGGAAACTCAAGGCTACAGAAGGAGTGGGTGCTGAGTTGCTTACAGACTAAGGTGTTCTTATGGGACAAACACAGAAGTTTATATATCTTAGCTTATTGGTTGCCTAGTGTTCTTCTTTCTTATTTGGATCAGGGTAGTTGAGTCAAGGGAGCAAAGAAGTTTAGCAATGTAAATATACTGGCTGTGTCTTCTGCTGATTCCTGAGAAGAGCTGTAAATTCCTGTAAGGTTAGGTTAAGTGTTCTTTAAAGCACATGCATTGAACTATCTTATTTGATTCCAGACATAAGTGATTCCATTTTAGGTGGATTCTGTAATCCTTCAATATTGTAATTTTAAATTCATATACTAATACCCCCAAAATGTCAGGTATCGAACACATGTTAATAATAATCATTATTTCCATTGAATCAGTGACTGGGCAGAAATGTATATTGGAGGTGCAAGTATTCACACCATTTTTGTATTAGAGAAAAATACATGTTGAGAGTAAAGAGATAAAATAATTAATCTTGATGAACTTTCTGAACATTTTCAGGTTTTAGGACAATCTGAGTAATCAAAAGTAGATTAGAAATGTGGGTGCAGACATTATCCTATGGTAGGAAGAAGAAAAACAGATATAAATAAGGTAAAGTTTCTTTTAAAGTTAAGACGTGTTTGAAAGAAGTGGAAAAGATTGATGAGGCCACAGGAAGAAATTGAATCCCTGAGAAATCAGCATATTTTTCAATATGTGAATATAAACGTGTATGTGACTTTGAAACTGGAAACAAATCAGAAATGGTTACTGCAAGCTCTTAAAACAACAGTATGGAAAAAGTGAATTCTATGCATATCATAGTGTCAATTTAGGAGTATAAATCTTTAAAAATATATATTTTATTGATTTTTCACAAAGAGGAAGGGAGAGTGATAAAGAGTTAGAAGCATCAATCAGCTGCCTCCTGCACACTCCCTACTGGGTATGTACCCACAACCAAAGTACATGCTCTTGACCGGAATTGAACCTGGGACCCTTGAGTCCACAGGCCAATGCTCTATCCACTGAGCCAGACCATTTAGGGCTAGAAGTATAAATCTTGAATCCTGTTATTTTGGACTGGTCACTTAAAATCTATCAGGCTCAATTTTCCCCTATATAAAATGCAATTATTAATTTATTACAAAATAATTATAAGTTTTAAAAGAGATTTAACATGTAAAATTTTTAATATAATATTTAGCATTATATATACATACTAGAGACTGGTGCACAAAATTTGTGCACTGGGGGGGGGTCCTAAGCCCAGCCTGCACTCTCTCCAATCTGGGACCCCTCAGGGGATGTCAGACTGTGGGATAGGGCCTAAACTGGCAGTTGACATCTCTCTAGACAATCTGGTACTGCTGGATTTCAACTGCTTGCCTGCCTGCCAGCCTAATCACACTCTAACCAATCCCTTGCCAGCCTGATGGATGCTTAACTGCTCCCCTGCTGGCCTGATTGCCCTCAACTACCCCAACTGTCCTCTCCTGCTGGCCCAGTTGCCCCCAACCTCCCTTCCCTGCTGGCCTGATTGCCCCAAACTGCCCTCCCCTGCTGTTCTGATCATCCACAACTACCCTCCCTTGCCAGCCATCTTGTGGTGGCCATCTTTGACCACATGGAGGTCAAAGGGCGTGAGGGTCAATTTGCATATTCCCTCTTTATTAGATAGGATATATATGTACGTATGTATTATGGTTTGAATCATGATCCTAGCACGTTTTTGTTTATTTTCTTTTCTGATTTCCCCCTGAAGCATTCCCAGCTAATGACAAACACAATTAGATGTGCTTCCTGAAACAGCACCCGTTGGGACTGGGGAACCCTCAGAGAGAGAAGTTGTTTTGACAGAAATAGATACGATTCACCACCTGGGGGTAAGGGTGTAAAAGATTTCCTAGTATCATTTGGGAACATCACTCTTTGTTCAGAATAAGAGCTTCTGAGATGGAGTCCAGGTTCCCTCTGCCGCAGGCAGGCCTAATGGGGGGCCGTTAGTGCATGGCAGCGGAAAAGCAGGACTGTGTTACAGAGCCTCTGCAGGTGCGTGGAGACTCTTTCCTTGCTCAATCTTTCCCATGGCTTGATCTACGTGAGTCAGTGGAGCCTGTGGCTGATCGTTGGGCTGAGGGTACACAACTTGCCCTGAGCCCTGGTTCTTCCTTAGGTGATTAGCACAGACTCCCACGTGAAAGGCTTGGGGTGGGGAAGGTATAGAGACAAGAGATTGGTGTGGGGCAAGATGCTTCTTATTCTGTTTTCATGTGAGGGAGCATCCCCTAGTGTCTGGGAAGGGTAATCAGGTTTGGGAGAAATTATGTTAGATGAGAACAAAAGACACTTTCCTCCAGTCTTGCCTCTGTGTGAATGTGAGAAAGTCACTTCACTGAATTGGCTTTGTTGCCTGATCTCTAAAATCATATTTATCAAGCTACCCTACCTTAAATTCTAACAGGGAATGTGAAAGTGTCCATATGTGTATTCTTAGATGGCAACTTATGCCTGATGTTGGTAGGAACAAATGTGTGATGCATCTGAATATATATATATATATATATATAATCTGAATATAATGCATTTGCATGACTGACATATTTGTGAATATTGCCATGAAGGGTACATGTGCTCTGCATAGTTTTGAATGAGTGGAGTGTGCATAATAATGTGTGCGTGTTTTGTATGTGGTATGCATGTAAATATGTGCCAGCATATTTATAATGAGGTGTTCGCATGCGTGTGTGTGTGCATATTGTGGCACCTTTGTATGTCTGTATGCACAGAGGTGCCTGTGAGAAGGGATCCACAAATCTGTGTATCAAATATAACCAGTGCCTTTCTGAAGTTAGTTGCTGTCTAAATCAGAGCTTCATTTTCAAGTTACAACAGGCACAGGAGAATGACAATCGCAGTCACCCTGCCTTCAGAAGAAACGGGGCATCCGCTGGCACGGTGAAACGAGTCAGCTCAGCTGCCAAGGATGTCGCTCAGCACCGGGCAGCCCAACGCCACCTCCTGGCGGGGCTTTGTCTTCCTGGGCTTCTCCGGCTTTGGGGAGCTGCAGCTGCTGCTCTTTGTGCTGTTCCTCTGCCTGTATCTTGTCACCCTCACCAGCAACATCTTCATTATCATCGTCATCAGGCTGGACAGCTATCTCCACACGCCCATGTACCTGTTTCTGTCCTTCCTGTCTTTTTCTGAGACCTGCTACACCTTGGGCATCATCCCCAGAATGCTCTCGGGCCTGGTCCTGGGAGACCAGCACATCTCTTACGTGGGCTGTGCTGCCCAGATGTTCTTCTCCGCCTCGTGGGCTTGTACCAACTGCTTCCTTCTGGCCGTCATGGGCTTTGACAGATACGTGGCCATCTGCGCCCCGCTGCACTATGACAGCCGCGTGAATCCCATCCTCTGCGCCCAGCTGATCGGCATTTCCTTCCTCAGCGGCTACCTCTTTGGGCTGGGGATGACACTGGTCATTTTCCACCTCCCATTCTGCAGCTCCCACGAGATCCAGCACTTTTTCTGTGACACGCCACCCGTGCTGAGCCTGGCCTGTGGGGACACGCGCCTGAGTGAGCTGGGGATCCTCATCCTCAGCTTGCTGGTCCTCCTGGTGTCCTTTCTCTTCATCACCATCTCCTACATCTTCATCCTGGCGGCGATTCTGAGGATCCCCTCGGTGCAGGGGCGGAAGAAGGCCTTTTCCACCTGTGCCTCACACCTCACGGTGGTCATAGTGCACTATGGCTGTGCCTCCTTCATGTACTTGAGGCCCAAAGCCAGTTACTCTCTTGAGCGGGATCAGCTTATCGCTGTCACCTACACTGTGGTGACCCCTCTCCTCAACCCCATTGTGTATAGTCTGAGGAATCGGGCGGTGCAGACAGCTCTGAAGAATGTTTTCCAGCGTAAATTGCTGGGGAAAGGATGAAGACTACAGCAATGGGACCATCTCCTCTGCACACGCTGGCCGATACCGGGACCCGAGGCCTATGGGTCAGGCATTCCGAACCTCATGCCGAAGCTGCCCCCTGGGAGAGCTCCTGCCCCCTGCCCCCTGAACTCGCCCCCGAGCTGCAGGAGGGTGAGCTCAGACTCTGAATGTTCACGTCCAGCCTCAGACATACCACCTCTATCGTTATGGAAACCCAGGGCTGTGCACCTAAAACTAGTTCACAATATTATTCAATGTGAAGTGTAAATGAAAAGTGTAAAGGATAGAGATGTAAAAGTAAAACCACACATGAGAAAGCATTTTATAAGTGATCTGAGCAAGATGAGGAGGGAAGTTTGGAGTGCTCAAGTTCTGGAGCCCTATCGGTGATTCTGTAGCGAGTCCTAACATCATGACATGATCAGTCTATTAGATTTTTAATGGTTTCCCCAGATCTAAACTCAGTGAAATTAGGGTGAATGCCTGGCTAAAGGAAAAGGGAGGTTGTTTTCTCTTTCCATCATTGAGAGTCCTTCCTTTTTGTATAGTGTGCCCTCTCTGTCCCTGGCTCGTGATTACTTTATCTTCTTTATTTTATTTTTATTTATTTATTTATTTATTTATTTATTTATTTATTTATTTATTTTACCTTCTTTCTTTTAACTGGCTCTTCTACTTGGGTAGATTCTATTTCAGGAAAATATATGTATCTCCTGTTTCTCTTGATAGCTGCTATTGCTCTGTAATGACCTCATAATTGTGAGTGACAAAGACCCCCTTATTTGGGTCACTCTCCAGCACGTATACTGTCCTTTAGAATCTGTGGTGGAATCCCATATTGGGTCTATTTCCCCTCCCACCTCCCACATGTCATGCACAGCGCCAGGCATTTTTAGGGATA
This sequence comes from Pipistrellus nathusii, assembly GCA_963693515.1. NCBI lineage: Eukaryota > Metazoa > Chordata > Mammalia > Chiroptera > Vespertilionidae > Pipistrellus > Pipistrellus nathusii. Next base: position 34,542,245 of record OY882875.1, on the reverse strand, counting down.
GGTACAGGTGTAATTAATCCCGCTGCTAACAGGTAAAAGCTTGCAAACAGGTCCTGCAACTTACTGAGTGGCCCTGGATAAATTATTTAACTTTCCTAAGCTTCAGTCTCCTCGTATGTAAAATGGTTACAACTTAATAGTCTTGCTTGCTGACCAAACAGGATCACACATGTAAAGAATTTAGTACAAAACCTGGATAATAATAATAATTCCCCCCTTGCTGAAACCGGTTTAGCTCAGTGGATAGAGCGTCAGCCTGTGGACTGAAAGGTCCCGTGTTTGATTCCGGTCAAGGGCATATACCTTGGTTGCGGGAACATCCCCGATGGGGGGTGTGCAGGAGGCAGCTGGTCGATATTTCTCTCTCATTGATGTTTTTAGCTCTCTGTCCCTTTCCCTTCCTCTTTGTAAAAAAAAATCAATAAAATATATTTAAAAAATAATAATTCCCCAATAAATGTCAGCTGCTGCAATTGAGAATGTGCTAAGCAAGGGTAATAGAGGCTTTTAGTTTAGGGAGAGGTTATTCTAAGTGGAGAATCAGAGACTTTATGACTACGGTAGTACTTCAATGTGTTCCCAAAGGATGGGTGTGTGTTGAATGCAGTGAGTGAGAAAAAAAATATATGCTACAAAGAGAGAACAGAGTAACTAAAGTGTTAGTGGCAAGATACTAGAGGCTTGTCTCAGAGAGTCCAGGAACTAACAGTATCTCACAGATGGTGCTGAGAAGTTAGCTTGGGTTAAGATTCCTTTGCAGACAGCAGTCTGAATATGCTGTTTCAGATTTGAGGCTCTCGGCAGTGGTGATGGGACACAGTAACACTGTGAGCGAAGAGTGGAGTGGCTTCTGGAGGGTGATGTAGGATGTTTAATCCAGCAGCAGAGTGATCACGGACCTCAGCAGGGAGAAAATGAAGGAGGTCAGTAAGACATTTATTGACAGCATCCTAAAGAAAGGCAAAAAGACCCGAACATTGAGAGTGGTGTTGGAAACTGAAGAAAATTACAGAGGTAAGATATTTGAAAATGATATTAACATGACTCATGTTGGAAACAGAGTAATACTTGGGAGATAGGGAAGGACATATTGGGGAGACATTTTTCAGAAAGAAATTCACAATTTTTCTTTTCTTTTAAAAAATATATTTTACTGATTTTTTTACAGAGAGAAAGAGAGAGGGATAGAGAGTTAGAAACATCGATGAGAAAGAATCATCGATCAGCTGCCTCTTGCACACCCCCCACTGGGGATGTGCCTGCAACCAAGGTACATGCCCTTGACCGGAATCGAACCTGGGACCCCTCAGTTGGCAGGCTGATGCTCTATCCACTGAGTCAAATCGGTTACGGTCATAATTTTCCTTGCTCTCAGGGAAGAAATACTTCCCCAGGTGAGATTTGGTGAAAACCAAATTTGGAAAGAAAGAAGCTAGGTCCTGGAGAAAAGAACAGTGTGCAGGGAAGTAGAAAGTTAGTCAGATGGCACAAAGGGTCAGGGGAGAAAGGTCACACCCTCTAGGCTCTTTCCAATATAAGCCAGCAGAAATCCCAATTGCCCAGAGGCTATCTGAGCACGTTTATTTCTGAAATTTATCCAGTTACCTAGCATAACATCCACTAAATGCAAACTGAGTCAGGGTGAGTAAAGATATTCCAGGATTGCTAAGTAATACTCTAAGGTCCATCTAACTTTTAGAAACAATGGTCTTAGGATGAAAGGGGATAAAAATCACATGGGGGTATTTTTCAGAAAAGATGTTTCTAGGAATTATCTCTTTAGACTTTGTCACAATTGATCTGGCGGGCGCGGGGGAGGGGAGACAGGCAAAAATAGTTTACAAAATGTCTGTGGGTGCTTAAAACTCCCTCCCCTGATTAAGAATGTGATAATATGGCCTGGCCAGTGTGACTCAGTTGTTGAGCGTCAACCTATGAACCAGGAGGTCATAGGTCAGGGCAGTGTGGGATGTGCAGGAGGCAGCCGATCAATGATTCTCTCTCCTCATTGATGTTTCTATGTCTCTCTCCCTCTCCTTTTCTTTCTGATATCAATAAAAATATATCTTAAAAAATAATGTGACAATGTGGACCAATCCTTCTTTCATGCACATGCACACACATGCATACACAGTGAAAGAGAAGTTCCTTTGATGAGAGAAGAAGATCTGCCAGAGATACAGCTGTTCCCTTAAAGGGCCACACACAAAACCTCATTCATAGCCACTCACCCTGGTCTCTGGAGGAGGGAGGGCAGAGTGGATTAGAATTAGGTGAGGAGAGACTAGGGTTTGTGGCTCTGGGGAAAAAGCTAAAGAGATAGCCACCAGGATCCCGTACTTCTCCTAGGGCGGGAGAAACAAAGTAGAAAATAAACACATGGAGCTACATAAATATAAAAAGCTTCTGCACAGCAAAAGAAATCAAAAACAAAATGAAAAGAGAGCCCACTGCATGTGAGAACATATTTGCCAATGATACATCAGAAAGGGGTTTATGTCTATAATATATAAGGAACTCATACAACTTAGCAAAAGGAAGACAAACAATCCAATTTAAAAATGGGCAAAGGGTCTAAATAGATACTTCTCCAAGGGGGACATACAGATGGTCAAGAGACTTATGAAATGATGTCCAAAGTCACTAATTATCCAAGAGATGCAAATTAAAATGACAGTGAGGTATCACTTCACATCTGTCAGAATGGCTACCATCAATAAATCAACAAATGACAAGTGCTGACAAAGATGTGGAGAAAGGGAACCCTAGTATACTGCTGGTGGGAATGCAGACTGGTGGGTGCAGCCACTATGAAAACCATTATTGAATTTCCTACAAAAATAAAAAATGGAACTGCCTTTTGGTCCAGTGATCCCATTTCTAGGAATATTTACTAAGAAATCAGAAACACCAATCAGAAAGAATTTATGCCCCCTATGTTTACAGTGGCACACTTTAAATAGCTAAAACCTGAAAACAATCCTAGTGCCCATCAGTAGATGAGTGGATGAAAAAGCTGGGGTATATTTACACCAGGGAATACTACACAGCTGTAAAAAAAAAAAAAAAAAGGATCTCTTACCCTTTTGCACCAACATGGAGGGACCTGGAGATTATAATGCTAAGTGAAATAAGCCAGAGAAAAGATAAATGCCACATGATTTCACTCATATGTGGAATCTAATGAGCAAAATAAACTGATGAACAAAATAGATCCAGAGACACAGAAGCATGGAACAAACTGGAGAGTCTCAGAAGGAAGGTGGGGTAGGAGGGTAGGTGGAGAGAGATTAACCTGGGAACTTATGGGAATATATGTTTAGCCCATGGACACAGACAATAGTGTGGTGAAGGCCTAGGAGGAGTGAGTACAAGGTGGAGGGGATCCATGGGGGGAATAAAGGGCACATCTGTAATACTTTCAACAATAAAGATGCATTTTAAGAAGATACAGAAAAAAAGAAACGAACAAACTTGAAAATGAAACTCATGGATACAGACAACAGTATGTGGTTACCAGAAGGAAGTGGGAGGGAATTTGTAAAAGGTAAAAGGGGTCCATGTTTGGTGATGCAAGATTTTACTTTGGGAGGTGGGCTTACAATGCAATCTACAAATGATGTCTCATAGAATTGTATACTTGAAATTTATATGATTTTATTAACCAATGTCACCCTAATACATTTAATTTATTTTCTTTTAGAAAAGAGAGAACTTGGTGCTCATCAGTTGGTTTAATTAGTTTCATGCAAAATAAGCCCCTGGTCTCCTTTTCTCCAACTCTACTAACGCCTTATATCTCCCAAGGTTGTTTCTCTTTCGGGTCCTGCAATATATGTAACACACACACACACACACACACACACACACACACACACACACTACTATCTTCCCTCTGTATTCGCCTCTTTCATTCCCCAATAACTCCACAACCAAGATTTTATATGATCTAGTAAGAGTTGCTTAAGAGTTGCCAAAGAAGGAATTGGTGAAGCCAACGTAGTCATAGCCAGCAGGGTGGCTTCGGCCCCGGGGGTCCACGTATTGCTGCATATGTGAGGCACAGAAGGACACTTGTTCCGGTGTTAGAGCCTGAAACATAAGAGGAAAAAGATGCAGTCATAAGAATTCAAAATAGCTGGCTCCTTGGGATGCCAATGTTCCCTACACTAAGGGAGTGGAGGAACTTTAGAAGGAAAAGCCAGCACTGTTCATATCTCATACCTTTCACAGTAATTCATATTTTCTAATGAATAAAACCAACAATCTCTTCAAGTCGATGGTTACTTGAAGAGTTCCATGTCACTTTGACTATGCTTCTTATCCTGTCCTCTAAATTTGGCTTATTAAATAAATGGGATAAAAAGCATTCTTGAAAACAAGTTTCAGGTTTGGGATTGACCCTGATCATCCTTAGAGGTTGACTCTGCATTTTGATCACAACATAAAATAGTGATCAAAGCAGATGATATCCACAGAAAAACATGGAGGTGGGGGATAATAGGCTAGTAGGCCTAAGGTGAGCAAAATCTAGGTTGTTATGAGAGCACAATGAGGGTAGGTGCAATTAAAACCATACCTGCTTCATCTCCTCTTTGGTAATATAGTTCTTGCCCTCTGCCAAGGCTTGGAAAGCATTCTCTATTTCATCGCTGGTCTTGATATTCTCTGATTCTTTGTCAATCAGGAATGAGGTATACTCTTCCAGTGAGACATAGCCCCTCCTGTTGGATAAATGGATCAAGAACTACGCCCTCTCAACACAGAGAAGAAACAGTCCCATTTGGTGTCACAGAGACAGAGGGAAACTGGATTTTCCAAGTGCCTTTCCAACTCAGGTCTCTAAGACTATGACCTGTTTGACCCTTGTTCCCATCCCCTTACAGCCAAATAAACCATTTCCCAAGTTCCAGCCTCCGTTTCTATATGGGCCTTTCAGAATTTCCCATCAGCCCCAGGACCCATCTAGTACCTCAAGCTCTTCACATTGATTTGAGGACCTCTATTTCTGGTCTTCTTTGGTTTTGGTACTAGAAAGAATTAGTCCCTAACAATAAGGTGGTACCTCTATGATTCTATGTCACCCTCACAAGCATACAACAACCCCCCTCCCACATGTTAGTGATCCTCTCCTAAGACATTATACACTGGAAGGGACTCTTCTTGTCAAGTTCCATGCTCAGAACTAACTGAAATTCATGTCAAACATAAAGCAGGGATTAATCAAATTGCAGGACTGGAGCCCGAGTTGCAGTTAGTGCCATGAACTTTTGAGCTGATCCTTGAAGGACACCAAACGCTGTTCATTTATTGTGGTCCACGCATTCCTATTCTCAAGGCGAGTTAATGCCTATGGATTACTTTACTCTTTGTGCTTATCTTACAAAGCCTCATTCTGTGGTGTATCCTGGCCTTGGTCTTCCTCCTACCTCCCTGGATCGACGACATCCAGGAACTTCTCGAACTTGGGCTCAGGTTCACCCTCCTCCACCATGGGCAAGTAGTAATTGAGTCCTCTCAGGCAGGACCGGAAATCTTTGTGACTCAAGCGTCCTGTCAAATTCTCATCAAAGTGTCTATAGAATAAAAACATTTTATCAAGTTCAGTAGAGAAGCATATTAACAATGGAAAAGAACAATTTTGTTGCATCAGCTGGGGTTTTATTAACAGGGCATAATCTTTTAAAAAAAATATATATTTTTATTGATTTCAGAGGAAGGGAGAGAAAGTTAGAAACATCAAGAATGAGAGAGAATCATTGATTGGCTGCCTCCTGCCTACCAAGGGGATCAAGCCTACAACCTGGGCATGTGTCCTGACAAGGAATCAAACTGTGACCTCCTGGTTCATAAGTTATGATGCTCAACCATTGAGCCACACTGGCCAAGCAGCCTAGCTGGCCAATCTTATCAAAGAAATGCGTGGACAGCTTGCCTGTGTTTCTATACTTTTTTTTTTTTTTCCAACTTAATGGCTGAACGAAAAAAGGATAAAATGTTGAACATAAAAAAAGATATTTCTAAAATCTAGGAATTTCAGAGACATATTACAAGCTATAACTTAAAGCTAAATAACATATCTAGATCTTCATTTAAAATCCTAATAAGCCACCTAGAAGGGAAAAAATTTGAAATTTATTTTGAATGGTCTGTAAAACAAAGAATAAAACAATTATAAAGTTACTAGAGACCTAGTGCATGAAAATTGTGCACTGGGGGCTGGAAGGTGGGGAAGGGAAGAGGGGATCAACCTGGATTGAAAGAGGGCGCAGGCCAAGCCAAGAGACCCCATCACTACACAATCAGGGATTGGGGCCAGGGAGGGATGGGGGAGGTTGGCCAGTGGGGGAGCAACTTACTGGTCAGAGCATCTGCCTCCTGGTGGTCAGTGCATGTCATAGCAAACACTTGAGAGGCCTTAGCATATCATTAGCATGTTATACTTTGGTTGAATGGCCAACTGAACAACTGGACACTTAGCATATTAGCCTTTTATTATATAGTATACTCACTTATAGGTTGTGCTAAACTCCTTCAGTGTCTCCTCACTCACACCTATAGTATCTCTGAAAGGAAAAAAAACTTTAATTACCTCATGAAACAAAACAGGGAAAAGCAGAAGCTAGGTCACATGAAATAGAAATTCTAGTGACTATTTCACTATTTGAGTCATCTACTTTAGGGCCAAATCCAGTCTGTCATTAGCTTTTGTACAGTCAATGAATTAAGAATGTTTTTTATATTTTTAAATTGAAATTGGTTGTAAGTTTCAAGTGTACAATTCTATGATACATCATCTGTGTATTGCATTGTGTGAAACTGTGTTCATTGCAGCATTATTCACAGTTTTTATATTTTTACATGGTTGAAATAACAAAAAAGAAGAATGCTTTATTAAGCATACATAAAATTTAAATTTAAATGTCCATAAATAATATTTTATTGTATTAATTTCATGCTCATCCATTTATGGATTATCAATAGCTGGTTTCTTTTCACAACAGCAGAGTTGAGTAGTTACAACTGAGACTGTATGACTCACAAAATTTAATTTTTAAAATTGATTTGAGAGAGAGCAAGAGATACTTATTTGTGTATTCATTGGTTGATACTTGTAAGTGTCCTTGCTGGAGATCAAACCCATAAACTTATTGTTCTGGGACAAGGCTCTAACCAAATAAGCTATCTAGCTAGGGCCTGGCTCACAGAGTTCAAAATGTTTATTATCAAACGCCTTATAGAAATCTCTGATTGAGCTAATAATACTGCCAAAAAAGCTATGGAGACCTAAAGCTTCTTTAAGACAATTAATTTGTTTAGGGGAAAAATGAATTCTGCTTTTCTGCTCCATATCTTGACTATTTCTTGCACTTTAGACATTTTAGAGAAAAATTTATAAAAGGGAATGCTCTCTGAAGAGATTACATAAGATGGTGAAGGAATTTGAGAATTGGCGTATTTTCAGGACAATGAGAGCACTGTTTCCAATTGCAAAAGAGAATGAAGAGAAACCATCATTTGGTGGGGCAGTAAAGAGAATTTTGTTTCTGAATACAGTGAGTGTACTAGTTCTTTAGGAGTACTTTTAACCAGTACCCCAAAGTCTAGCCTTGGAGTTAACTACCTAAAACCAGTATCATCCACACCCTTCCCTAGCCCTGCCCTTAGGTTCCCAGTACTTGGCTTGGATCTGTTGTTCCAGGTTGTGTTGCATTCGCATCCCAAGCTGATGGAGCTGGTCCCACTGCTGTGCCAACCCAATGGTGCTGTATTTGATGTCCAGAACCAGAGCCTCTTCTAGGTTGTCTCCCAGATCCTCAATCTTGGTTAGTTGGCGCTTCATCAGCTGGATCTCCTTCTGCTTCCTCTGAAAAAGGAGAAGACAGAGATTTACCCAGGGCACCACTCCAAACCTTGGGAGGGGAGGAAAGATAAGAAATGGGTGAGTTGGGGTTTCCTCTAACTGCTTCCATTCAATTCTTTTCAGGGATATTCCTGTCCTCCATGGTAAATAAACTACTCAGAAAAACTATTGGTATCTTGATAGGATTTGCATTGAATCTGTAGATTGCTTTGGGTAGTGTGGACATTTTAATGATGGTCTTTCTTCCAATCCATGAACATGGTAGATGCTGGGATTCCCTTTGCTTCTCAGTGGGGACTTCTGAAGTTGAGATATCCTGCCAGATTTTCAACTGGTACACATGGGTGTGGATCCAGCCTGCTTTAATTCTTCTCCCCTTCTTATCAGTCTGGATGGTGGCTTCTTCTTTGTACCCTTAGTAATACCACTTATGTTCAGCTAGTATTATGTTCTGCAGGTTGATCATGTTATAATTTAATTGTAATTTTGATGTGGTCATGGCAGGCGGTCAGCACACCAATTATGTACTCACCTTCTTGACGAGAACTCCCTATCTGACAATGACTTATTCTTTAGTATTTAACTTCTCTCATTAGGAAGAAATAAAATGGAGCTAGTTAACATTTTCTCCTAGAGGGGTCAGTAATGAAAATAAGGGTAAGAAACACAGCTGTAGCCCATAGCTTCATTCAATTTTTAAGAGTTCATCTAGATTCAATTGCATTATCAAATAACTCTCATTATAAAATTTAAAAATTGTCAATGTTTCTAGTTGTAAGCTAGCAGCCTGCACTTTTTCTCTTAATCAATAACAGTAACTCTACAATAGAAATATCATTAACATTATTACATAGATACAGAAATTGCAGTTTAGAGAGTTCAGCAAACTGATGTCCACAAAGTGGTGGCCAATGGTTAGAATAACATTTTGGCAAAGTTGGCACCAGAGCCTTAGACTCTTAACTTTCAGGCCAGGGAATTTGCATAAAACTGTTTATTTAAGAGTTTCCTTAAAGTAGTTTTTCTTGCACTCCTTGTAATGCTGGCAATATCTTGACCTGATGAATAAACATTACTTACTTTATTTGCTTCCAATTGGGATTCCAGAGTTCCTGTTTCTTTGAGCAAAGACCTAGTTAAGAATCAGATAAAAAAATTACTTTTAATATCAGAGGTCCATATTTCACAAAGACAGACAAACTCAGAGCTTCTACATTTCTTTACTGCTACTTCTTCCAAGTTACTTGGCCTCCCGAAAATAAATGTACCCAACACCAGACTTTCATGAAACCAACCCTTCTGCTTATTGGCAATCTTGCCAGACATATGAGAAGGAACTTAGGCCCCTTCTAGTTCTTCTCTGCCTATGAGAGGGATTCCAGGTCTTTCTCCTGGTTCTTATTCTCAAACACACTCTTAATTTAATATAAGCAAGACTCCACCTCATGGGGTATTGAGCCAGAATGATATATACTATGCTTCTCTTTCTCACCCCACATTTTTATTTGGGCATCATCAGATTGAGATGAGATGAGATGCCCCAATACTAAGGTCTCCTTGTTTAATCATTCCCGAATGCTAGAACAAAACAAACATGGTAACATAAAATACTGACCCATCCAGAAAATAAGCCCTGGACATGAGGTCCGGAACAGGAATCAGAAGAAAGAAAGGGAAATCATATGTTAATATGGGTTACTTTAACATCTTTTCAACTTCAGATTTATGAAACATTCTAAATTCTTTTGTAGCCAAAAACATATGAACATGTTCCATCCACTGTTTCCAAAATCTCTAACACACTGAGAAGCTAACAGCCTTCCATGCAGCTACTTGCTGTAGTAGAGCAAGCACAGGTTATCATGTGATATGCTCAGTGTGGGGCACATGATGCCAGACGAGGAGGGACCAAAACCAAAGGAAGAGCTATATTGCTTATGCCTTCTCTCAGGTGTTTTTTTTTTTTTTTTTTTTTGCAATGAGACTGATTTTCCTTTGTTAATTGTGTGATTTATCCTTGCCAGTGGTTTGTAGATTGTCTAAGCCAGTGGTTGGCAACCTGCAGCTCGGGAGCCACGGTTTGCTGCTCTGTTGACTCATGAGTTTGCCGACCACTGGTCTAAACCAATTCTTTAACTCTCAAAATTCCACAAATCTGACCCAGTGAATACAGTCTACCACCTTAGAGCATTTATTCTAATGCGTATTACATCTTCTTTTTTTTTTTTTTTTTTTTTTTTAAATTTTATTGATTTTTTACAGAGAGGAAGAGAGATAGCTAGAAACATCGATGAAAGAGAAACATTGACCAGCTGGGGATGTGCCCGCAACCAATGCACATGCCCTTAACCAGAATCGAATCTGGGACCCTCCAGTCTGCAGACTGACGCTCTACCACTGAACCAAACTGGCTTCGGCCTAATGTGTATTACACCTTCTAAGCCTCCTCCTTTTCAAGGTCATTTGCCCAGAAGATTTGATAAATGTCATTTTCACATACAGAACACTTTGGATTCCATCAAAGCACTTAGCATATACTGTCTCACTTGATTCCCATCACTGCTTTACTCAGGCCACATATGAGCTTCATACTAGATGTTTACAATGTGCCCTGCTTCTGCTGTGTCAATAAATACACCGGTGGCCGTGAGCCCATCAATGCATCTACTAAACTTCTTTCCCTCAGAGGTAATAAGGTCTTCTCTGTATACTTTTCCAGGACACTCTAAAAGTTTAGTGAGTTAATGGACAGAGAAGTATTTTGTAAAATGCAAAGATAATGTCAACGTTAAAAATTTCAAATAAAAAAGAACTGTTATTATTTTTGAACTGTAATGATAGGCAACAGAAAAAAATTGAGAGTATCAAGAAGAGAATATTGAAGGGTTCACAATGAGTAGAAGGCTGAACTTCTCATTTTTCGGTTTTGTAAGGATTGATTCAGAAAGTAACCAATTACCAATAGAAAGCACGTGGTAACTTAGGGCAGCATAAATGCTGTAGGAGTCCCTCCCACTCCGCTCCTTTATGAACTTTATCCTTATGGGAAATGGAGTGGGTGGCATAAGGACCATAACTTTCAAGGTAACATAGCACCTGGTTTCCAGGATCCACTGAAGGAAGGCACTGGCATTCTGTTCAAACTCCTGGCACATCTCAAAGTTCTTGACCTGTCTTTCCTCTTCCTTTTGCAGCTCTTGCTCCCGTTCCTAGAAACCCAAATCACAGACAGCGAATTGCACATTGAAAACCTTTCTTTGCAGTAAAATAATTGGTTCCCAAGCTCAGACATACCTCAACTCTCCCAAACTTATATTCCGGAGGCATGTGCCTATGTGCTCATATTGCTTCTGGCCTACCTCTTCTCATCTCCGAAAGGTGAGAAAAACTCATGTCACTTCCCATAAGTATTTACAGATGTTTCAAAGGCAAAACTCAGTAAAAATAATAGGTAAATCTTTTTGCTTATTTTTTCCAGGTAAAATTTCATTTAAGTGAACATAAAAACAGCCTAAAGGAAAAGGTAGTTATAAGAGTTGCCATCTAAAATTGGCGATTTTATGGTAAAAATTTTCTTTGTTAAACTTTTAAATATTTTCCATAGCTTCTATAATGAACATCATGATAGACAGACAAAAGTTAAATGCAAACACATTTAAAAGGCACTTTTGGAGGTGTGTATAAAATAGAAGGCATATAGAGACTTTAAAGATATCTGCAAGCCTTGTGAACTTTCTATAACTCATCTTCAGAGTCATGTCCTGGAGCTTGTGTTTGCCGCCTTACATCACGGCTCAACACCCTGGAGCTTAACGCTGTCCAAACTAAGTCACACTGGGCTCTACTTATTGTGAACATATTTTCAAATATCTCTTAGACTATCCAATGTAAGACTGCTTTCCCAACTAAATATGTTCCTTTCTTTCTCAAAAGTCCCCCAACCTGGATACTTGTGATGATCACTTTAGCCAAAGGAAGTCCCTGCTGTGCCTCAGTCTACCTTGATGATGTCAGGTAGGTGGTTCCACATCCGTTCTAGCACCTCCATGGTCAACCAGGTGTATGGGCTGGAGGGCACATTTAAGGACTTAATCTGCTGGTCTAGCTCTCGCAGATGGTTCAGATCTTCCTGGGCCTTGGCCAAGGAGGCCAGGAAAGCCTCGTGGTCCTTCTGGAGCTGGCGGATCTCATTCAGGGAGATGCAGTGCACATTTTCTGACAGGTCCTCCTCAGCGTTCTCACACCAGTGGTTGAAAGCTGAAGCCTTGTGGGCAAATTCCATGAATAGCTCCTCGGCCTACAGAGAGAGAGAGAGAGAGAGAGAGAGAGAAAAGACACTCATCTTTCCCAATAGAAAGAGAAGAGAAAAGGAGGAGAGAAAAGAAGACTTCGAATAAAAAATAAAAAAGTAATTGTCTTCAATATTTTCAGGGCAAACACTTTAAAAGATCAGAATTGAAGCCAACGGGAACCACACAATTGGACAGATAGACAGATGAGTTAGAAATACAAGTCCCGATCCTGGCATCTCATTGTGAAATTGGTCAAGTTTTCTACCGTATGCAAATGAGCAAGTTCAATGATTTCTAGAGACATTTTTAGCTCTAAGATTTCAAGAGTGACAAAGGTTGTTTTCAATGAGAAGATTTTATGATTTCTTATCCTGAAATCTGTTTCAATTCTATTTGGCACATAGTAGACATGCAAAACTAGATGTTAAATGAATGATTAAATGAATGAATCATTCATGGATAGGCAAATCTATCCTATCCTTTATCCACTTCCTCTTTCTTCTGATCGCCTACAGACCATACTTCTCTAAAGTCTCTTGGAAGACCGAGTTCTTTTCCTATCATCCTTCTAAAACTCATCTCATGCTTGCAGTTCCTGTTTAAATCCCTTTCCTGGACTCTAGCCTTTATCCCTATTCCTATAATACTCTCTGGTGTTATCCGTATGTTCTGAATGACTGAACTTCCTAATGAGAGCAATAACATGGATTGTTCCAAACAGCATGTCATCAAAAATATTTTAAATTTAAAATCATCATAGAGTTGAGGTCAGCAGACAGTTCTTCCATGGAAATTTGTTATGCAAATTCGTTTTCATCCCAAAACATAGGCATTAAAGAGGTTGATGCACTATTATATCTTTCCGGTACTGATTTCTGCAATCTATATGTTAAAATAGACCAACACAGAGAAAACTCATATGAAGAATATAAAAATCTATAAAGTACTTCTTATTATTTTCAAAATAGTATGGATCAACTGAATATTTTAAAAATATTTTATAATCAGAAAGTAAAATAATGGAATCAGATTGTGAAATATCTTTCATATCTCTCTCCATATAGAGATATCTTATCTCTCTCTATAAGATATAGATAAGATATAGATATATTCCATTAATTGATTTATTTTTTTCATTAAAATTAGGTCTCATGCTTTCAATAGAGTAAAAATTAACTAAGGGTCCAGTCTATTTTTTTTTTTCAAACTGACTGATTTTTATTTGTATGTTTGTTTTTCAATTTCCTGAACTCCATACCTTATATGGTATAATACTTATGGGGTTAGGAGTGCTCAGTCATTTACTGATCATCCAACTTCCTTTCATTATTGATTTTTTATTATCAACATTTAATACATTAGCAACCAATTAGGTTGGACATTTTAATCACATATCTATATAGAGCTTAGTGGTTTATACTGAATTTTTCAGATACATTATCCTTTTTAATAGTAATAACAGAGACCAGCCAGAGATGGTGGTAAATATTATCCTATTTCATAAGTGGAAAAATCAAGGTTCAGAGATGATAAGTGACATGTAAAAACGCAATATTTACTTGTTTAGCTATTTCATTTGAGCTGGAGAAAAGCAGTTGTAGGTCTGCTATACAGTAAGATCGCTCACCCTGCTGTGCCCCTACCGCTTCTATTTCCTGTGCCGAGCTTTCATCTCAGGTCAGCTGGGTAACTGATAAAAGTCTAAAAAAAAACCTCCCTAGCAATCTAAAGTCTTTTTTGCTCAATAAGAATGTCCTTCTGGTCCTTTCCAAAGTACACACTCAAATATATCCAAACAGGGTTTCCACTATTTGTTTCCAGATTCCGTGGCTAATAAAGAATCCAGGTCTGATCACGCCTCCTCATTTTTCAGCCTTTACCTCCTGCAGGGGCAGCTGCTTTTCCAGCAGCTTCTGCCTGTGGGCCGCACAGGCTTCCAGCAGCTGCTCCCAGCGCCTCAGCAGGGCCGCGTGGCGCTCCTCGATGGCTCTGGACTGGCTGTGCTGAGCGGCCACCAGCTGGTCCTTCAGGTCCGTTATCTGGCCCAGCCTCTCCTGCAGAAAGCTCTGCACACTGGCATCCAGTGTGTCCTGGGAAACCGGAGGGAAGCAGTGAGCAGAGAACGAATGCCGATTCCGAAGGGTCATTTACACCCGGGGTCCACCATGTTTTTATCATGAACAAGATGAGGACTAGAACAGAGTTAGAATGATGGCCAAGGAGAAGGAAATATGACTTAGAGACACCAGTAAACATTTGGGATTGGGATTGTGGCTACATTCCAGTGTATGTTTTGAAATTAGATTTGAGCTCACATTCTTTCTGAGACTCTTTTGAATCACTTCTTAGATTTTGCATTCAGTGAATTAGTTTAAATGTAAATGATCTCACTATTCCAATAAAATGATCAAATTAGTTTGGCAAAGCCATATTCATTATATAATATCTATAAAATTTTAGAAAATATAAAGGCACTCTGCATTTCTATGTTCACTGCAGCATTATTCACAATAGCTGAGGTATAGAAACAACCTAAGTGTTCAGCAACAGATAAGCAGGCAAAGAAGATGCTAGGTGGCACAGGTGGTTGGAGCATTGTCCCATACATCAGTAAGGTTTTGGGTTCAATTCCTGGTCAGGGCTCATACTTAGGTTGTGTGGTTCAATTCCTAGTCAGAGCATGTAGGACAGTCAACCAATTGAAGTTTCTCTCACATCAATGTTTTTTTTCCTCTCTCTCTTTCTCTTCCTCTCTCTCTCTCTCTCTCTCTCTCTCTCTCTCTCTCTCTCTCTCTCTCTCCCTTCCTCTCTCTAAATCAATAAAACATATCTCAGGTGAGGATTAAAAAAAGAAAAAGATGATAGAGAGGTATATATATAGATACATACATACATACATACATACAATGGGATATTATTTAGTCATGATAAAGAAGGATACCCTGCCATTTGCAACAACTTGGATGAAATTTAAGGTTATTGTGCTAAGTGAAATTAAGTCAGAGAAAGACAAACACCATATGACACACTTATATGTGAATCTCAAATAGTGGTTATCAAGAACTGGGGGCCGGGGAGGGATACAAAGGGTATAAACTTCCTTTTAATAAGTTCTGGGATCTAATATACAGCAAGGTTATTTTAGCAAATAATATTGCATTATATACTTATATATTTGAAAGTTGTTAAGAGAGTAAATATTACATTTTCTTATTAAACACAAATGGTAATTATATGACAGAATGAAAGTATTGTGTAATTCTATGGTGATAAACATTTTGCAGTCTATAAATGTATCAACAAGAAAAATAAAATCTATAATAATAAAAGGGTAATATGCTAATTAGACCGAATGTCCTTCTGGACATCCTTCCTCCCAGACAAAGCTACAGTGGGTGGGGGCTACGGCAGAGGTGGCAGAGGCCCCTGGTTGCAGCACTGGTGGGTGGGGGTGTGGCCAAGGCCTCTTTTGTGCATCGGGCCCCTAGTAAATATAAAGACATGGAAACATAAAAAACAACAGAAGATGAAAACAGATATATATTATAAACAAACAAAAAAGAAATTGGTGTAGTATTCTAGTATGCATAAAAGATTAAATTAAGAAATGTTATTAGAAAGATGACTATTTCATAATTAAAAGTGTCAATTCATCAAGATGATTAAATTTTTCTAAATGTCAACACAACTTTTAACCTAGCCTCAAAATATATAAAAACTAGAGGCCCAATGCATGAAATCATGCAGGGAGCTTGGCCCTTGCAGCCACAGCAGCTGCCTCAGCCCATGCAGCCACACCACAGCCCAGGCTTCATTCAGAAGGACGTCCAGAAGGTTGTTTGGCTGTCCAGTCTAATTAGCACATTAAACTTTTATTATTATAGGTAATAAGTATTTAAACAACATGATTAACACCACTGAAAAAATATACATTCTTTCAATTGTACAAAAACTATTCATTAAAACAGAATAATTAGTGGGTCAAATAAGAAATTAAGTTAGATAGAACATATTTAAGTGAATAACAAAAACATAAAACTTTTGAGATGTAGTTAAGCTTTGCTTAGAAATTTATATCCTTAAATTAACATATTATAAAACAATAGCTAAATATTTGAAATCTCAATATCTATCTTAAAAAATTTTAAATCAAGTAATCAGGAAGAAAGTTAAAGAAAATGGTAAAAATGTAAAGATATAAAAAGTTATGAATGGGATATAATATAAAGATAGAACAGAAAAAATTAAAAAGCCAAATGCTGATTCTCTAATAAAAATGGTAAATATCTGTTGCAAAATTAATTAGAGAGAGAGGGCAGGGAGAGGCAAAGAGGGAGGAAAAACTAGCAAATGATCAATATCGGGAAGAATAAAAGGAACAATATTACAGGTCCTACAGATAATAAAACCACACAACGTAGCAGTGGATAATTCTGTGTTCAGCTTCTGTCTGTGCGATATGGTCTTGGTCCTCACGGGCATCTA
The DNA here is from genome assembly GCA_963693515.1 of Pipistrellus nathusii. Taxonomy (NCBI): domain Eukaryota; kingdom Metazoa; phylum Chordata; class Mammalia; order Chiroptera; family Vespertilionidae; genus Pipistrellus; species Pipistrellus nathusii. The sequence goes on along the minus strand of OY882875.1, from coordinate 34,525,604 downwards.
TTACCAAGACAACCCTGCTCTCACCTGCTTTGCCAGGAGCGTGAGGAAGACAGTGAGGTCTGCACCGTTGCCATTGATCTTCAGGCTTCTTTCCTTCTCAGCTAAAGAGCAAAGATCATGAATAGGTTGAGAAAGATAGTCGATCTGGGATCAGACTTGATAAAGAGAACAGAAATATGTCCTACAGTTCACAAGAGAGCCTCCTAACTCTACAAGTCGGCGATTCTTTAGCTGTGAGTAAATATTAAATTGGGGGCCAATGGGTTGTTCTATAAACTTATTCAGGACAAAGTGGCAGAAACAAAGCTAGCACCAAGGGAACGCCCCGGTGTTTCATAGGACACAAAAATTCCATATTAGACATAAACTTTAATTAAGTCAAACACACATTTATTCCCTAGAAGTTTTGGCCACAGCCCTATCTTTCAGAATATCACATGTGAAATCACCAATTATCAAAAAGATGTTTTCTGATACTTCAGCATGTGTGTGTGTATGAACACATGTGAGTGTCATTGTAATGCATCCCAGAAGGACAGGAATGGGTGATGGAGGGAACACCTCTCTTCACAAGGTCAGTGAGAAAGTCCCAGGAACCATAGTATTAGAAAACGTATCAGCATTTCTCCAGCCCAGCACCCTGACCTTCCCCCATCAAACCTATCCAGGCCTCCGCCACGTCAGCCTTCCAGTTGAACTCCTGAAAGGCATGGTCATCCTCCAACTGCAGCTTCCAGGAAGCGATCGCCCGGGCCAGAGATGGTGTCTTTGCTTTCAAAGCCTCTATCTTGGCGGAAATCTTCTCCTTGTGCCGACTTTCCTCCTGCAATGCCGACGGTGAAAGGAGGAAGAGAGAGGTAGAGGCCAAAAATCTGAATTCTTTGGGATTGTGAAAAACCTCTCCCCTCCCTCTTTCAAAAATATTTAACGACTCTCCTCTAGGGGTAGTGAATTTATTCTGTGATTTCCTTTTGTCCCGATGGTTATTTCTGCCCTAGTAGTGGGATGACCTTCTCATGCTCGTTCACGAAACTGTGATCTTCTGAGTGGGTGTAAGCATCTAGATTCTAGAAAGTATGAAGTCATCTCTGTTTAGGGTTCTTCGTGTAGCACTTAGACCAGTGAGGCTTTGTAAAAACAAGCACTTAAACTAAAGAATGACACTCAAGTTACAGATAAATTTCCAACTGGTCCTCTTCCTAGAGGTTTACAAGAAAGTTTTTCCTATTCTTACAAATTTTCTATGACCAAAGCAAGTTATTTATAAAAACTGCATAGATGCCATGTTGTGCAGAGGATAAGAGTAAGTGTGTCAAAAACTAAATTTAAAGAATCTGAAAGGTGCATTTATAAGAGCCTGAAAAAAGAGTTTTCAGAAAACAGAAATTAAATAACTATTGGCTAATAACAACAATAACAAGAAAAATGGCACTTAAAGAGTTGGATTCAATTGGGCCACCGTGGGAAAATTTATTCCCCAGAAATAATCAGTTGTGGCATTTATTTTTGGGAGAGCAGTAGCTGGTTGTTAAGGAATCACCAGCACATCACTTCTAACTGGCCACTGTGGCTAGTAGCTGCCATATTGAACAGTGCATCCCTAGACACTAAAAATAAATATATGTTTGTTAGATGTTAAAAAGAGATTATTGAAATTCTATGTCTGATTTTAGCACTGCTCATGAGTCTATATTTGGGCCAATCCCTTTCGAAAAAGAAAGTTTGACCGGGAATTCCTGGCGTTTCTCACCTTACTCAAGATGTCTTCCCCCTGAGCACACACATCTTGCACCCGTGCCTCGTGGACAGCAAAGTCATTATCCAAGGCTTCATGCTTCTTCAGCAAACTCTGCATAATTAAGTCGGTGAGAATCAACACATCTGGACAACATACCCCACCCACATTCTGCTTCACAAATTCTTCACTTGCCAAAAAGGGGCAAACTTACCAGAAAAAGGGTCAAAGGTATATAAGTGATATTGAGTCTATCTCACCATGTGACCTTACAGTTTTCTGGATTTTAGAATAAGAGTGTTGGTCAAGGATTTCTCCATATTGAAATTTAAACATTTCTAAGCAACATTGCATTTACCAGGAAAATATTAAATATCAAGAACATCCTTGCCGAAACCGGTTTGGCTCAGTGGTAGAGCATCAGTCTGCAGACTGAAAGGTCCCAGGTTCGATTCCCATCAAGGGCATGTACCTTGGTTGCGGGCACATCCCTAGTAGGGGGCATGCAAGAGGCAGCTGATCAATGATTCTCTCTCATTGATGTTTCTAACTCTCTATCCCTCTCTCTTCCTCTGTAAAAAATCAATAAAAATATATTTTAAAAAAAAAACATCCTATATTAAGGGCTGATGTTAAATTTGTTTTTCCCCACCAGGAGGGAGAGTCTAATTTTAAGGTGAACACTGAGAATTGAGGAAGAGAGTCATCTTAAAGAGAAGAAAATGGATTCGTTCAGCCTATTGCTCACCTGAGTAGCAGCCAATGTGTCTCCAGAATCTCCTCGGGCAACCATTGCTTCCTTTTCATTGATCCAAGCTTCTTCTTCCTCAGCATTCTCCATAAACTGCAAGTATTCTAGGGACTCTTCCAACTGAAGACCTCTACGACAGGCCAGTAAGCCCCAGTAAGAATAAGAGAAAACCAGCAAGCATGGTAATAGAGGCAAAAAGCACAACCCCACGAGGCAGCCACCGTTGAATGGAGCCACAAAAGAATGGAGCATGTGTCCACTAGTCAGCTGTGGCGATCTCCTCTGAAAAGGGGGAGATCCTTGACCCACAAGCTCTGTTTTGTGGGATCATCTGCTCTCCAGAAATGCTTGTTGGGGAAAGAAAATCTTGTCCAAACAAAAGTGCTAAGACTTTGTAGTTGGAGGAGAATAGCAGTGAGTCAAAGCACGGCCGTTCATCTGAAGCGCTTTTATTCCCCAGAAAGAAATGTCTTCCTATGCTAACAGACATGCACTTATAGCGGGAGTTATTTTGTTTGGCTACATGACTATGTGATTCTAAATGACTATATGGCTATAAGGGAGAAAAAAGCATTTCTCTCTCGCCCTGACTCAGTTTGGCTCAGTGGATAGAGCGTCGGCCTGCGGACTGAAGGGTCCCGGGTTTGATTCAGGTCAAGGGCATGTACCTTGATTGCAGGCACATCCCCAGTGGGGGGCGTGCAGGAGGCAGCTCATCGATGTTTCTAACTCACTATCCTTCTCCCTTCCTCATTTCTCTCACTACTAACTGGACTGGGGCAACATATAAACAGACGTGGCAAATAGCCTTGTACAAAGAGCATCAATGATGTAAGATGGTTGTGAGTACACACAGGAGTAGAGGTCTATATGCAGAGGCAGCATCACTCCTGCCTGAGGCAAAGGGGGGTGTTCTATGGAAGACTGTGCTTGAGGAGGGACTTAGAAGACAGAGAGATGGGTGGCGGCCAGCACGTGGGTGTCCTCCCCAACACCGGGCCAATACTGGCCACACAGGCAGAGAGCTGGGCTTCCATCCCTCACTCACCGTGCCTTGGTCAGCTCCTGGAGCTGCTCCCAGTGCTGGACAAACTGTGCCAGCCGCTCCTGGATCTCCTCTCGCCCCACCTCCGCCTTGTCTCCCAGCCCCTCCGCCATGCCCAGCACATTCTGAGAAAAAACAACAACAACAACAACAACAAAACCCTCCATGTTGCCTCACCTCATATACCTCTTCTGATTTAGGCACAGTTCCTAGGCTAAGTGTCTAGGTAGATTATTTCTTAACTTCATGGCACTTGGGGTGGTCTTAACATCCTGGGAGGACGAAGAAAGCTGCAGTAATAGTCCATGTTCATGTTACCCAAGTATTTGAGCAGGCACACGTGTACCAGGCCATGTACTCCATGACCTGACGTATGGATTAGTCACCCTCACAGGGTGACCCTGCTGTCAAGCCAGAACCAGAGTTGTCTTTTTTCCATACGGCTCGGCTCAAGCACAGCTTCTCCGAATGTCCCAGCCTGTGTCTTAATTATCAACACCTGTGCCCTGGCACGTTCAAGTGCCCCTTCCAAGGAGGAGCATGAGTCCCTGTGCAGGATTCTTTTAGTCACAGGGTACAAATGTGGAGGAGGAAAGAACACTTCGGAATGTCATGACTAAGTGACCGTGGCATGCCGCCTTCACATTTTACAGAACCATCCCAGTTCGCCTATGATGAGATTATCTCTGCCTTCCCAGGCCTCAGACTCCACTGTTCCTACCTGGATGGCAGGCTCATGTGCCATCAGCTCCCCCTCCAGGCGTCTGTGCTTCTTCAGCAAGTTCTGAACCCCCTGCAGATCCCTGCCCTGGTCCTGGGAGCGCACTCGAACCAACTTCTCTCTGCAGAGGAAGAACACAGTTTAGGCTTCTGAGGTCATCCGAGAGCAGTGGCCAGCAAACTCATTAGTCCACAGAGCCAAATATCAACAGTACAACGATTGAAATTTCTTTTGAGAGCCAATTGTTTAAAACATAAACTTCTTCTAACTCCACTTCTTCAAAATAGACTCGCCCAGGCCGTGGTATTTTTGTGGAAGAGCCACACTCAAGGGGCCAAAGAGCCCCATGTGGCTCAAGAGCCGCAGTTTGCCAACCACAGTCCTAGAGTAACAGTTTTCTGAGTGTGTGTGTGGCTGGGGGAGAGGTGCTGATAATGCTCTGGAGTCAGTAATCCAAAGATAATTAGTACCAAAGGCTTTCAGCAAAATTTCTGACTTAGCTAATGCAGATAAGATAACTGGTCTCCACCAGGTGGGCAGCAGCACCAGCCTTCCCTTAGATCCCTGCCCGTCTCATGGTGCATCTTCCCTTCTTTGCTCAAGAATGTAACTAGTGTCCCTCTTTCAGTAAAAGTGAAAATTGCACACACCCACCCACAAACATATATACATATATGACTTCATGGCATTTGCCATTTTTATCTACCGATACATTTAGTTAGAATGAGTTATAAAGAGCTGATATTCTAGAAGTAATGGCAGAAATGGTTCTGAGTGTAAAATATTTGAATATCACTATGAAGCACAGTAAAAGACTACAAAGACAAGATTATGTTATCTCACTGTTTCTAAAAGCGTTTCTAAAAGGCCCTGCTTGTTGCTCTGTGCACGATGTTTTTCTCTAATTCATTGATTACTATGAAGAATCAGCAGATGTGTTGAAGACAAATGTGATGAGGCGGGTTAAACAGAAAATAAGTCGAATAATTTGATTTGTTAAGATATTCCTAATCCTATTTTTCCAAATAAGTATAAAAATTTTGTTTTTTGTCTTATTTTAAAAATCTAATTAAATTTATTGAGGTGACATTGGTTAATAAAATTATGTAAGTTTCAAGTGTACAATTCTATGATGAATGATCGTACATTGCACTGTCTTCCCCACCCAGTCAATCTTCTTCCCTCATCATATATTTCACTTCCTTTACCCTTCCACTTCCAACCCCTTCCCTTGTAACCACATGCTACTGTATTTATCAATGAGTTCTGTTTGTTTGTTATTCTTATTTGTTTATTTGTTGCTTCCAATATTATACCCCACATGCCCCAGTAAGGGGCATCTTGGAGGCAGCCAATCAATGATTCTCTCTCATCATCATTGATGTTTCTGTCTTTCTCTCCTTCTCCCTTCCTCTCTGAGACCAACACACACACACACACACACACACACACACACACACACACACACACACACACAGGATTCTTGCCAATTGTATGTTTTTGCAACAAAGGTAGAATTAATTAGTAATAAAACAATGGTAGGTAATGTGTAACATTCCCTGCCCAGTGTCCAGTTTAGTACCAAATTAGTTACAGAGGATACAGAAAAAAGAGAGACAGTGATCTCATCAGCTGGGTAAGTTGTAAATGTCCAGCTATATCATTCCGAAGGAGCATTACACATTTTAAGAACTATCTAGAGCAATGGTTCCTTAACTTTGTTCGCAGACTACATGTGAACTATTCCCCACTCCCTCTTTTCTTATCTCCTCTGCATGTATACAGCGAGGGAATTTGGGAAAAGAAAGTAAGTGTTAACTTTAAGCGAAGGCAAACATGAATCAGAAGTAAAACCAACTGTACGAAACGTTACATATTTCATTACAGCATCAAATAGAAATGTGTTGTGTGGGTTTTCTACTCTCTTGAATTACCGACGCAGTGTATGTTGGCAGTACATACTCTATCCAGGCCTCCTCATCATCCAGGTCCTGGAAGAACTGGAACAAGGCATAGGTCTCTTTCAGTTTCTCATGGTGTGCAGCTGCTAGGTTCTGGACGTCCAGGAAGCGCTTGTTGACACTGTCTCTTTTCTCCACAATCTGGTCAGCATTGAAAGTCCCGCTGGAGAGCAGTTCAGCAGCCAACTCATTCAGGTCCTTCAGTGCATCCTAGAAAACCCAAGTGTGTTCAGTGACTAGCACAGTACAGGCATTAAGCTAGGTAGCAAGCTCGATCCCCAGTAAGGGGCATGTAAGAGGCAGCCAATCAATGATTCCTTCTCATTGATGTTTCTGTCTTTCTCTCCTCCCTTCCTCTCTGAGACCAACACACACACACACACACACACACACACACACACACACACAGATATATGGATGGACTTGGAGATTATTGTGTGAAGTGAAATAAGGTAGTCAGAGAATGACAAATATCATAGCATCTCACTTATAATGGAGAATCTAATGAGCAAAATAAACTGACAAACAAAATAGGGCCATAAGCATAGGTACATGGAACAGACTGACAGATCTTAGAGGGGAGGGGAATGGTGAGGACTGAAAGAGATTAACCAAAGACCATGTAGCTTATATGCACAGGCCATGCACACTGACAGTAATGTGGCAGAGCTCTAGGGGTGGGGGGCGAGGGTTGGATGGAGGGAGACAGAAAGAGGGAAATGAAACATTTGTAACAGTGTCAACAGTAAAAAATAAATAATAATAATAATTACAAAAAAGACTGTTGCAACCTCTCTTCGCAGCCCATGGATATAACTTAATGATAATGACTAGGGGCCGAGAATATTAAGGTTAGTTTTGCAAGATAATATTCTCAAATGACCTCCTACGATGGGAAACATTTGCATTCTTGGACTGCAAGTCCCAGAGGAGTGGATTCCAACACTACTTACATTCCGGGCCAACATCTCTGTTTCCAATAGCTGGTGCTTCTTGAGCAGGTTTCCTGCAGAAGCCAAGTCCCTGGCCTGATCTTTCATGGCCAGCAGTGTCTCCGCCTGGGAACAGAAGAATAAGCAAGAAAGCTGCCAGTTAAAACCACCTTTAGAAGGAACAAGATTGGCAACCGTGTCCCCAGACTTTCCCCAAGAAGAGTGAAGGAGGTTATTCACACATAAATCTGATTATCTAATAAGCATTTCTTAAACTCCCATACCCCTCTCCCCCAACTCCACCTCCACTCCAGGTGCAATTACCTCTGAGAGCCAGAACTCAAAATCCCGGATGCCTGTGTTGAATCTCTGTTGGCGACTAGCCTCATTGAGCTTCTGCCCTTTGTCAATCGTTCTCTCAAGCAGGTAGTCCCAGTGTTTCTCCAGCTCTTCCAGTTGACCCTAACCCAGAGAAACTGAGAAGGTCATTGTGACCTTTAGAATCCTGGGTCCTATAAAAACTTTAATGGATAATATAGGAAGGCTATGAAGGTAGGGACTAACCAAAATTTTCCAATACTTGAATATCATAGGTTTTTATTTATTTCATAGAAAGGAATGGAGAGAGAGACAGAAACATCAATGATGAGAGAAAATCTTCAATTGGCTGCCTCCTACTGAGGATCAAGTCTGCAACCCAGTCATGTGCCTGACCAAGAATGGAACTGTGACCTTCTTGGTTCATGGGTTGATGCTCAATCACTGAGTCATACTAGCTGGGCTGAATATCATGTGTTAAATCAGTATGCTTAATCTGGGGAAAAGAACAGAAGGTGTGAAAAGTTTGAAGAAAGGGTGCTGGACTGCTTACAGGGACTGATGCCTAAATGGCAATGACTCTTAGCAGTCGGGATATATAAAGTAAAGCGAGTATGATGATGCTTAGTAATTAAGTCTAAAGCTTTCTTGGAGTTTCAGGTACTAGGTGTGGTAGGAACAATCAGGTCCCAGCATCACTGTTTTCCTCCAAAGGCCACTAAGCAGAAAACATATTCCATATCTCTACACATGGAAACAATAAAAAAGTCAAAAAAATTATCTTCGTGTGACTTTATAACCCAAAACCCATGCTGGGCAGAACCCCTACCTTCATGGTCTCCTCATTGCCTTCGCATGCCCTTTGCTCAATCAGAGAGTTCCCCAAGTTGATGAGTCCTTCTACTTGCTCAGCTCGGCCGTTCACCTCATTTTCAAAGGCCTGGTGCTTCAGGTACTTCCTCTGCAGGGAAAGAAGAAACGAAGCTGCCTTCTCACTCAGGGAAGCAAGAAAAGGTAACTTCTGTTGACAGGAAGAGGCCACGTTTCCATCGTGATGATGGCTTCTGAAGAACCCACCCCACATTAGGTGCAAACGTCTCTGAGGATAGCAGGAGGGATCACAACAGTAAGGAAATGTTCATGGCAAGGAGGGGGCCATTCATCTGGCAATCTCCAAACGCTGACTTTCCCCACGGTTTTATTCTGAGCTTGCCTGAATGTTGGTAGGGTCTTTGTAGGACTCATCACAGGCGGTGGGCAGCATCTCACTGATCCATTCTTCCAGGTCCTCCAGGTCGCGGTAGAATTGTTTTAGGTCAGCATAGTTTCCCAGCTTTGTCCGCTCAGCAATTAGCTGTGCTTTGAGAGCCTTCCATCTGGAAGAGGGGGCCGGGATCATTTTCTGCCCTCTGCCTTCTCCCAAGCTCAAATGGCATAGCCACGACTCTTGCCATTTGCCAACCTGTCCCTTCCCTGCTCATTATTTATATTTATGAGTTATGTATAATAGAGTTAAAAATTATTTAGTCACATATCATATGATTATATGTCATATTGTTATATATACACCACATTTCTATGTTATACGTAACATAGTCTCATAATTTTTAGATATAAAATATAGTGGGTTAGTCAAGTAATTGCTAAGGTAACGGCTAGGTCTTTCATTCTGGGAGTGTAGATCACAAAGTTTCCCCAAGTGTCAAGGTCGTTTTAGGCATCTAGAGATAAGAAAAGCTCAGCGTTACCCCCATGCTCAATGCTAGCAGAGGGGCCACTTCCTGTCGCTCAAAAACAGTTGCTCAGGCCTGACCTGTCTAGCACCCGTTGGAGCCGAGCGGCTATCTCTTCCTTGGCATAGTGGTCATCAGCTATGAGCCGCTCCGCAAAATCTTCTAGCTCGGTGATCTTCTTTTCCTAGTGCCAGGGGGAGAGAGAGAGAGAGAGAGAGAGAGAGAGAGAGAGAGAGAGAGAGAGAGAGAGAGAGATTACGCCCTTGTACAATCCCAGAAAAGAACAGAGATATCCTTTTGTGACTTCATGAAGGGAAACCAAAGCAGGACCAAAGGGCAGATGCCTTACAGGGAGGTGGACCTTAAATAAACAAAATGAGAAATATTACTAAGAATACTTAGATGGGCTACTTGTGTGGTACCGAATGCCTCTCTTTATTACATCCCATGGCCATGAGGAGGGTTATTTCTGCACTGGGTGCGATGCTGGAATAGACAGAATAAAAAATCTCTTCCAACTCTAAAATTCTGGTTGGCTTAAAAAAAAAATCCTCAACCGAGGATATTTTTCCATTGATTTTTAGAGAGGGTGGAAGAGAAAGGAAAGAGAGAGAAATATCGATGTGAGAGAAATGCATCGATTGGTTGTGAGGAACCTGCAGCCGAGGTATGTATGTGCCCTTGACTGGAATTGAATCCGGGACCCTTCAATCTGCAGGCTGATGCTCTATGCACTGAGCCAAAGTGGCTAGGACTAAAATTCAGGTTTTGAAAGGTTGGACATAAAGTAAGAAAGTTCATTTTCATGTGTGTCTTAAATTAGAATAAGCCCAAGTGTCAAACTACCTCGGAGTTTCCTATAGCAGCAAATGGGAATATTTTAAATCGTAAACCACAAACATATGCAGAGTTTCTGTTATTACTAATAGTTATGTTTTGAATTCTTATATTATTACCTGGGCAGCGATTGCTTTGTCCAAATCATCGCGTTTCTTCATCAAGGCCTCCAGAGTGTCTAAGGAACTCTTATCTTCTGACCTCAGGAGGTTCTCACGGGCCGCCATCCAGCTCTCTGCCTGGTCACAGTTGCCTTGGAACAACTATGAAAAGTCAGGTTAGAGGTACATGAGTGCTCCCTCATCCACAGTTCCATTTTCTGCAGTTTCAACTAGACAAGGTCAACCACGATCAGAAACTATTACATGGAAAGGCCAGAGGTAAACAATTCATACTTTTTACATAATGTGCCTTTCTGAGTAGAGTGAGAAGTCTCCAGCCAGCTTGCTCTGTTGCACTCCACATTTTTATACCCTCCCCAACTGCCAGTCACTTAGCTATCTTGGTTGCTAGACCTGCTGTACCAATGCTTGTGTTCCAGTAGCCCCAATTTTACTTTATAATAGCCCCCAAACCATTCACATAGCTTGTATTATAGTGTATTGTTATAATGGTTGTATTTTATTATTTAGGTATTGTTGTTAATCCTAATATGTTAATTTGCAAACTTTACCACAGGTATATATGTACAGAAAAAAAAAGAAAGACTGTATATGTAGGGTTCAGTACTATCTGTGGTGTTAGGCATCCCAAGCTCTCTCCTAGAAGACTATTGGAACATACCTCCCATAAACAAATGGGGGACCACTGTACACACATATATGTCTTTACATAAGCTATCCTTCATTCTTGGGGTGCTATTTCCCACATCTACCCCTGCTGAATACTGGCTGCTTATGTAAGGTGGGTGACCATTCTCCCTCCTGCAATACTCACTCTTTTCCCTCAAAAGTGTTAGTCACTTCCTCTTCTTTAACCTCAAACCATTCATACATTTTGTTTCATTAACAAGAACTAGAATAATCTGCCTATGTGTCTAATTTCACTCATTAAGAAAAGGGATGCTGTCTTACTAAACTTTATTGGTTTTTATTGAGAGCCTACTGTGTGCCCTGGCTCTGCACACAATAGGCCCTCAATAAAAACCAATAAATCAAAAAGTCAATGAATAAGTAAATTATAATCATCCCACTTCATGCTGAGAAATGACCCCCATTTTGTTTGACTCTTTTAACAGGAAAAGGGCCACGAATACCAGTGGTCAATCTGCAAAGCAAAGAACGCAGTGTCTGATAACCAAGAGCTTCCCCTTTCTGCATGGGGAGACTAGTAAAATGATCACCCTCCTGCACCATGCAAAACTGCATGGAAGAAACAGGCAGAGGCCAATATGCTCCACGGCTGTAGATTTGCTGTACCTGATACTCAAGACATTGGTTTAGCATCTTCTCGCGCTGCTCCCAAGCTTTCTCCAAATCATCTCTCTCTTGTCTGACAGCTTGAAGCTTTTTTCCAATTTCAGGGATGTCTCGGTGCCCACTATCTATGAGTTCTGCACCGAAGTCTTCCAAGGCCTGGAAGGCAGGAGCCTCAGCCTCCATGTCCGCACGATGTTCCTGTGGGGAAGAAGGAGAAGGAACGGGTGAGGCCAACGACATCACAGCCAAGTCACGTGAACGGAAGCTACGGCGTTTGTGGCCATACCTGGTGTCGCTCTATCATTATCTCAGTACCAGTTAAGTCCTCAGCCATCTCCTTTGAGGATACAATGCCATCCATGCCACTGATCCAATTCTGTAGGTCCCTAGAGGAAAAGACATGCTGGGATTGACAAGAAAATCTTGCAACTCGCTACAGGGCTGTCTGTCTTTGGGCTTTTACCCCCTTGGAAATGTTTCCAGATAAATACCTTTGATCTGGCTTTATATGCCTCACAGATCTTAGGTGTTTGTTTTCACTGCCTGACTAACAATAGCAATCCCTTACACTTGAAAATTTCTTCACACATATTGCTTTCTTCAATTCCTGTACTAATTCTGTACAGAATCCTGGGAGTTCTTTTGTTTTTATTTTGGAGATAAGGAAGTTGGCGTAGAGATAATAAGTGATTTGTCCATGTTACATAACTAAGAGAAGCAGACATCTAGACTGGAATCCAGACACTGGAGTCCTAAAACAGTACGTATTCCATCACTGCTAAGGGTTCATGTTCCTTTACATTAGATTATTTTTTTATCGCTAATAATACTATAGTGCATATTCAAAAGTTTCTAAGAGTAAATACTTTTTACTTATTAAAATTTTTATTGATATTTAGAGAGAAAGGAAGGAAGAGGGAAAGAGAGATGGAAACATGAATGAGAGAGAAACATCAGTTGGCTGCCTCCTGCATGCCCTCTGCTGGGGATCAAGCCAAAAAGCTGGGCATGTGCCCTGACAGGGAGGCAAACCAGTGACTTCTTGGTTCATGGGTTGATGCTCAATAACTGAGCCACACCAGTCAAGCTAGATTTAGTTAAAAATGTATCTTATTACAGAATCTCAAGGAAGGCATGAGAAACAATCTCTTCTTTTGTAAACTCATTTATCCAATTATTCAAACAATTAAAATTTGTAAGAGAAACAATCTCTTCTTTTGTAAACTCATTTATCCAATTATTCAAACAATTAAAATTTGTTGGGTGCTTACTAAATTCCAAATATTGTGGAAAAAAAAATCTGTGCATTCTAGGAAGCCACCTATTAAAAGAAATAATCTTAAAAGCAAAGTGTCATAAAGAGGCAAAATAAGGTATTCAATTTGCTCTAAGGCTGGGAATATTCCTTCCCCAGCACTGAAAAGTAAGATTTTATAAAGGGAAAGGGGTAATATTTGACTTCATATCTGACATCCAGGTAGAATCTATCTATCATCTATCTATCTATCTACCTACCTATCTACCTATCATCTAGGAACAAAATGTTATTTGGAGAAATGAGAATGGAAGCTATTTATTTTTACTGTATAAATACTTTAGCTTTCCAGAGGTGTTGAATTGGGATGGGTGCCCCCAACAGCAACCGCATCATTTTTTTCTTCAAAAGTATCACATTGTGAGTTAGTACTTCCTGGACCCTCATCTAAGTGCTTCTCCCAGCAGACTGATATGCTGGGAAAGAGTGTAGAAATTGCTCCACAAAGTGTACATTTACTAATGTGTAATAATGTCTACACTCTTCAGTAAGGTAATGATAATTCTCTAGTATTTGATCTCAACGTTTCTAAGCTTCTTTCTTGCTACCTCTCCCTACCCCTCTGATACAAAGCCAGTGCTCTAGCTATCCCTGCCTGTTCCATGAACATGCTGTCCCTTTCTTAGCCTCGTGCCTTTGTTTGTATACTACCGTGTTTCCCCGAAAATAAGACATCCTCCGAAAATAAGACCTAGTGCATGGAAAGATAAGACACCCCCTGAAAATAAGACCTAGCACAACTTTGGGAGAAAAAATTAATATAAGACACTGTCTTATTTTGGGGGGAACAGGGTAGTATAGTTTCATTTACATATTAAGATGAGAGTTTGGGGTTGTACTGCATTATACCATGGTTATCTGTATTCCTCTGTGCTTTCTCAGTACAATGAAAATACCCATCTCCTACAACTCCTCACATAGAGTCTTATATATGTACAGCATACACTCTATTGAAGTTTATCTGATTTGCTTAGATAGCTTCACATTCCTTCAAATGTCAACATTTTCTGGCTCAACATATTGAACTATAGATTTTTGTGCCTGATCACAAATACTACCTGGACATTGAGGTACCCTCCAGATCCGCGGTGAAGAGCACCTGTACCCAGACTGCCCCTCAGGATCTGGGCCCACCCACCTGGAGATTGATCTTTACCTGGCCTTGCTGAGGAACAGGTAGAACTTCTGGGCCTCACTTAGATTCTCCTTCCGGTCCTTTGTAAGTCCAAGCAGGTCATCCCAGGCCTCGTTCAGCTCCGTTCGCTGCTTCTGCAGGTCATCGGTGGCGTCTGGGTGGGATTTGCTGAGCTGCTCGGCTGTCTCTCCCAATTTGGTCACCTGAGGAGGTACAAGAGCTCTGGTCATCATCCTAGAGTCACACCTAGATCCTCGCAAAAGAAAAACCCACAGTCCTGAGTGTCCTGGCTCTTCAAACTGACATCAATGAGATGCAAGGACATCTTGCTGTTTTCTTCATTAAAATGACAGCTCTGTTGGTGACTCCTTGAAGTAGGCCACATTGACATGCCCATTCATCTTTTTAAAAAAATATATATTTTTATTGATTTCAGAGAGGAAAGAAGATAGAGAGATAGAAACATCAACAATGAGACAATAACTGATTGGGGTGTCTCCTGCATGACCCTACTGAGGATCAGGCAGCAACCTGGGCATGCGCCCTGACCGAGAATTAAACCATGAACTCCTGGTTCATAGGTTGATGTTCAGCCACTGAGCCACGGTGGCTGGGGCATAGTCTTTTTAAGATAAGAAGGAGTTTGGGGAAGGTGGTTAAGTAAAAGCTGGTGAGTGACAGCATCATTAGGGAACCAAGGATCCTGATTTTTCTTGTGAAGATCTTCCCAATATCAACATTTCTGGGCTTCTTTTTGCTCTGCATGATAAAGCCATGCTGTTTGATGACTCTGATTTATCCCAGAGTGTATCAGGCAAACTCCAAGGTTCACTTTTCGGTTGGGATAGGATTAAAGTCATTCAATTACTTGTGAAGGAAATGATGCACCATGCTCAGGCACAGGCCTGGCCATCTTGGCTGTGACCATTTCCTACTTACTTTAGGCTACAGGCTTCCAAATAGCTTCTGTACGTTCTGCTCGCTTGTAGCCCATTAAATAGGCACTTGGACAGGAGGTTCATTTCGAATATATTTTCTTCCCCTGCTAATGGGTCTGGGGCATGTCTTTCCAGTGGACTTGCTTTAAGGATAGGATACAAGGACAAGGACGAGTACGGAGTAATAGAAAGATAAATGTAAGAATATGGAAGGGAAAATAAAACCACAGGAAAAGGCATTGATAGGTAAAGAAGAAAATGTTAGAAAAGCTTAGAAGCTCCTGTCTCACCTTGTCTCCCAGAGGTGCAAGGTCTCTCTCAAACCCCTCGTGCTGTCGCTGAAGGGCCTGAACGCTGAACAGGTCAGAGCCAGGATCCGCAGCATTGAGGGCCTGGCACTTCTTCTCAATCTGCTCCTTCACATCATCTGCTTCTCTTTTAACGAGAGGAAAAAGTTTAAAAGTAAGAATGTGCACCAGGGGATGGCTAGCTGGCCTCACAATGAAGTCATCCCTACCACCACATCAGCGTCACCACCACCACCACCACCACCACCACCACCACCACCACCATCATCACCACATCATCATCATCGCACCACCACCATCATCATCACACCACCATCATCATCATCATCACATCATCATCACCACCATCATCATTATCACCACCGCCACCACCATCATCATCACCACATCATCATCCCTACCATTATCATTATCACCAACACCATCATCATCATCACCACCACCACATCATCACCACCACCACCACCACCATCATTACCACGCCATCATCATCACCATCACCATCAGCAGTAGCAGCAGCATCACCACCATCATCACCATCGTTATTATCATAATCCTCACCATCCTCACCATCACCATCATCATCATCATCACTATCACCACCACCATCATCCTTTTTAATGTGCTAGAACATATGCTTATTTCACCTTCACAAGTTGAGGCATAGTTACTACTACCATTCTTACTTCATTTATGAGAAAACTGAATTTTAAAGATGCTAAGTTTAAGTTTTCAAAGTTGCACAACTGCTAAATGACAGCCTATGTTTGAACCAGGTGGCCTGCCTGCGAAGCTGCATGCTTAACTGTTATACTTCACCGCATTCCACCTGAAGCCACACTGAACAAACACAACCATCTGCACTTCACTGTTCCCTTCTCTGGATATTCAAAAATACATTTATGCACAGAGAAGGTGTTTGGTTTTCTATTTGTTTGTTCATTTGTTTGCTTGCTTAGTTACATATGTGTATTTCTTAGTATAGAAACAGAACTGGAAATCATAAATAAATTGTTGAAGCAATAATGTCGTTATGATATCTGTTGTTCTCTACTGTCTACATCTAGTTCAGAAATATAGTTACTTAAATGTCTTGCTTCTACCTAAAGTTTTATTCACTGACATGACAACACACATGGACTGCCCAAGCCTAGGCACTAGAAAACTGGCATTGGTTATCTGGGAGATGCTATGTGCCAAGTGAGGAATATACCACTGAAACACCTGATCTACCTTCTCCATCTCAGGGAGAAGAGCTATACTAATAGCTATGGTTCTATTATGATAATTAGACATGGAGGCTGTTGAGTGGCTTCTCAAACAAGCCTGTTTCTCAGGGTTCAAGTGCTTACCTGTGGAACATCTGGACAGCATGGGCACTGCCCAGCAGCTGGCGCTGCTCCTCTGCCAGCCTCTGCAAGGAGCCCCAGCGGGTGTTCAGCTCCTAGAAGAGGTGGACACGTCAGACCTGAGCCAGGGAACTGACTCAGACAGCTCCATGGTGTATGAACACTAAACAGGGTTTAAATCATGTTTGTTTCATGTTATCGCCTTCCAAAATTGGATAGGTTCATGTCTTTGTTGGATATTTCGAGTTCGGGCCTGATTTATGCCAGTGCAGTGAAGAAGGGGATCACTTTCCTTCCCAAACTGATGCTTCAGGGTGAAGCCATCAACCCTGGAGTGGCCATCGGTGTTTGCTGCCCCAGAGACTATGCTGTGTCCTCTGAAAAATGGGCGGGAAGCATTGCCTTAGTAATTAGAAGCTATTGCATTTCTCCAGGAGAAATGTGTGCCTTTCTTCATCCTGCTTTCATGAAACAAAGTGGTCTCTTAGAGTCCTGCTCTCTGTAGATGACAAGTAAATGGCTCGTGTGAACATTCCTGTTCCATTTTTCCACATCCACCCCCACAAAAAGCGGAAGAATACTCATCCTCATTAGTTCATTACAACCCAGAGAGCTGGACATGACATTCCATTAATGTTCATTAGATATTTCATGAAACCATAGGTCCAAATTTGAGTCAGCTCTAGAATGCTCCCTTCCCAATCTCTACTGACCTATATTCTTTTCCTTTTTTCATCAGATTTTATTAGGACCTCTCTCTTCCAATACATCTTTCTGATGTATCCCTTCCATTATCATAACTCCTTTGTCTGCATTTTCATTGTTTTCATATTCGAGCACTGAATTTCTGTGTCTGTGATGATAGGGGAAAGGTGAGTATATGTTGCAATCTATGGACTTCAGATCAGTTCAAATGAATGATTGAACAATTTGGTCTAATGTCTTTAACCGTTTTTGTGGCAGCTCTATACCACCTTGACCTTCTGCATGTCCTAGCTGAACTGCGGAATATGAAGTTGAGTATGTTTAAGGAATGAGGACGCCCCAGGCTCAGCCTGGTAGAGAGGAGAAATGGAAGGAGCCTTCGTTACCTGCCGTATTTGAGTTCCTTCTGGTGTTAGAAGCCCTTCAAATAGCAGATCATCAGCTACCTTGTTGATGTCCCTCAGTCGAGGCTCATTGGTCTTCAAATCCTAGATGGGAAAATGTACGCAAAGCAGTGTAGATCCCTTATGACGAAGCTTTCATACTTGCCTGCTTATCTTTGCCCTGACATGGCTAAATATTAAAACATATTGCTAACCTTATATTCAATACAAAACAAGCTGCCCTCCCCCAAATTGGCACTTAGTAGAGTACCTTTAATCTCCCTTACATCCCATGACTATCAGAAAGTTGGTCAGAGAATTGCTATTTATCTGAAGTATGGAGCAAATCCATTTTCCTAGATTTCTCTTTATTTTTCATTTTCCAATGTAATGCTTTAATTGCCTATTCTTATTGTTTAACAGTTTTTATTTTTCCCCTCAATTTTTTAGATACTTACATACAGACATATTGGCCCTTTATCTATAAGATATCTTGCAAATATTTTCTCCCAATTTGTTGCTTGTATTCTGATTTGTTTTATCACCATATTTGCTATGCTAAAGTTTATCAATCTTTTCTTTTAGTGCATTCTGTGAACCTGAACTTTGAGTAGTAGTTAGAAAGCCTTTCCTTACAAGGTATTAAAACATAATATAGAAATTCTGTAATTAAAGCAGCGTGGTGTTAACGAATGAACATACAGGCTACTATGGTTTATCAAATCCATCATAGAAAAAACAAATAATTTACAGTAATAATTTTAAATACATATGGACATTTGCTATATGATACAGGTAGTACTCAAATCACTAGGGTAAAAATGGACTTTTTAGTAAATGATCCTGAAAAACTTGGTTAACTATTTGGGAAAAAGATAAGATGTAGCTCTCCCTCACACCATATTCAATAATAAACTCCAAATGACCAGGATCTAAATGTAAACTGAATCCATTTACATATTAAGAGAAAACAGGGTGAATTTCTTTTTTCTAGCTTTCTTACAAATCTCTCCCTGGGTTAAATAGCACTGTCAGGGGGATCTACACCTGGCTGTGTAATATTCCTTTCTGCCAAAAAACTCCTCCACCTTCTATAGAATTTCGTGAACAAGCTGTGATCTGCTTCTGCTGAGGTGTGTTGTAAGAAACAGCCGTAGGGGGCTCATTACACTGTCCACAGTGACAATATTGTTCATTGTATTATACAATAGCCTTTCAAGGAGTTTTCCTAAGGAAGTCTCATTTTTGGTGTTATTTTGTAATTTTATGTTTGTTTTTCTTTCTTTCACTTTTCTCTTTACATGTTCCTAAAAAAATAAAATGTGATTTTGGTAACTATCCATCAATCATCTATTACTTTGAATTCACTGGAACCCATCATAAAAAAGAAAGACCTGGCCAGCGTACCTTAATGGTTGAGAGTCAACCTATGAACCAGAGGTCACAGTTGGATTCCTGGTGAGGGCACATGCCTGGGTTGCAGGCTCGATCCCCAGTGTGGGGCATGCAGGAGGCAGCCAATCAATGATTCTCTCTCATCATTGATGTTTCCATCTCTATCTCTACCACCTTCCCTCTTTGAAATTATAAAAAAATATATTTTTTTAAAAAGAAGGAAGAAAGGGATTTATGTTCACTGCTAGTTAAAATACTAAAATGAGTCTGAAAAAATAAAGGAGCATGGAAGGGTTTTAAGTAGGTGGGAAATTAGAAATAGTCTAGCTTTAAAGTCAGGTTATCCTTCCTATATGCCCACCCAACCTCGATCTCTGGCCTTGTATCTATGCATCAGAAGCACAGCACAGTATAGGGCACATTTTGAAGAATTCAGGGACATCACCACTTCTTCTAGGACTTAGGAACAGCAGGAAACTCAGGCTGCAAAGTTGAGGTGACTATTTTCCTCTGCATTTTCCTTGCATCCACAATACCCAGAGAAAGATTTACAATGTGGAACTCTCAGCAGGTTTATGATATACATTTATCAAAATTGAAATTAAAGTGATACTCAGGAGGAAATATGGGGTAAAAGGAAATAATAATAACCCCTAAAAAGCTGTCTGGGAGAAATGGCTCCTCTTTCTCACCGTTTGGAACTCATCAAACTTTTTTTGCAGCTCCCACACGTCATCCAGTTCTACGCCAGTGTTCTCTGCCTTCTTTTCCCGGATCCAGTCCAGCATGTCGCCTGCCTCATAGGCCAGCAAAAACTCATTGTAACGTTGCAACAGACCACGTCTGCGTTGTTCTGCCCGGTCGAGGAGAGAGTGATACCTAGGTGTATAAATGGAGAGAATGGAAAAGGCGAAATATAAGACGAAGAAAACATAGAAGAGATGAAGCAGGGTGAGAGAGGGAGAGGAAGGGAGGGACAAAAAAGAGAGAGAAAATAAAAAGAAAAATAATAAAGAAGTGAAGGAAATATAGAGAGAAGGAAAATAGCATTGAGGGCAGAGAAACAAACACAGTGTTCCATTTAAAAATAATAAAAGTGACATCTAATAGAAGCGAAATTTTGAAATTCCTGCTGACAACTGAATAGGAAACAGCCTGGCAGAGTGAACAAAATTCACACGAAGCCAGCAAACCTTTTTCTAACCTTGAAAGAATGCCAGGCAGGGAGTCAGAAGACATGACTTTACTAGGAATCTAACCTCAGGCAATTGGCTTAATGGTACTGGGGTTCTCTGCCTTCATAGACAAAATGAAGTACTTCAGCCCTAGCTGGTTTGCCTCAGTGGACAGAGCTTCGGCCTGCAGACTGAAGGGTCCCAGTTTCGATTCCAGTCAAGGACACATGCCTGGGGTTGGGGCTTGATCCCCAGTGGGGGCAGGGTGCAGGAGGCAGCCGATCAATGATTCTCTCTCACCATTGATGTTTCTCTCTCTCTCTCCCTCTCCCTGCCTCTCTGAAATCAATGGTAATATATTTTATAAATGATAAATGAGTAAATAAATGAAGTGTTTGGAAGACACCAAGTTTACGTTTAGCTTTTCTGCAGCCGCGAGAAGTGCCTTTGGCCAGAAGGAAAAGTGTGGCCAAACACCTGCGCAACCTCCAGAACTTACTGGTCCTCAATCTGCTGCTGGCGCTGGGTGATGCTGCCCGGCTCTTCCCGCCACCGCTGGGGGAGCCCAGGAAACTCGTCGTGGGCCAGCTTCCTGACGTAGACGGCCGGCACGAAGCCCTGGTGGTCCTCGTGCTCCACCTTCCACCAGTCCTGGAGGCAGAGCAGACCCCACTCCGGCGTTAGCTCTTGGAAAGGCCACTAACAGGAGACGGTTCTACCAAGTCCCTAAGCACAGACACAGGCTGATAGCCAAGATGAGCGAACCATCACTTGTGGGAGGAACACTGTATTAATTTTCACTGATAACCAAAGAACGTATATGTTTACATGCACAGCCCATGGACATGGGCAATGGGGTAGAGAAGACCTGGAGAGGAGGCAGGGGCTGGGAAGAGGAGGTAAATGGGGAGGGGGAGAACCTGTAATATATCAATAATAAAATATAAAAAATAAAGGCTATTAACTTTATATATAAAAAGGGGGGAAAAGAATGTAAATGATTAATTGCAGGGATTGCAGAAATAAGCTTCTGAAATCAAGAAATACTACATTTGATGTCAGACCTTTAACTTTGATAAGGTTTTTAAAAACCAAAGAGAGTTCTTTTTTTTTTTTAAATTGTTTTATTTGGGAAAAGGGATTCTTACAAAAGTCCTCTGTAAAACACAGAGACCTCTGTAACAGGACTTGGTTTTTCTTAAAGGGAAGTGTGGGTGAGATCCAAGCAATCAAGGCAGCAGATGGGACAACTCAGGAGCATCTCCAAGTGATTTTCAGGAAACAGCAATAAAACGCAAGCTGATTTCCCAACCAAGGAATCCTTCTAACAACTCAGCTTGTCTCATGGATTACCAACCCCGCCCCCATTTAGTGGGAAAGCAAACGGAACTCTGCAAACCAATGACTCCAGACAAGAAACACCTTCAAACAGTTTTGAATCACATCTGTCTCCCTGAAAAGCACAGGCATAGAATGAGGCAAATACCTACAAAAATAAGCACAAAGACCCCATAAAAAAACTCCTCAAAGGAGGACGAAGGTTTGCCCAAAGTTGCCTGAATTAGAGAGGATAAGAAATCATAAGATATGATTTCTTAACCTCTGTTTATCTAAACTGGATCTTGGATAAACAGTTGTATTAAATACAACTGTTTATCCAAGATCCAGTTTGCATTAAGATATGGAATAACCAGCTAGTTTTACTCTTTATGGCTAAGCACACTGACTTCCACAGACAGACAAAGCTAGCTCTGCTCCAGGAACAGCTACCCCCACACTGTGTGCCCTATAAGATTTGTCTGCCAGCCCGAGCTGGTTTGGCTCAATGGATAGAGTGTCAGCCTGTGGACTGAGAGGCCCCGGGTTTGATTCCAGTCAAGGGCACATGCACAGGTTGCAGGCTCAATCCCCAGTGCGGGGTGTGCAGGAGGCAGCCAATCAATGGTTCTCTCATTATTGATGTGTCTATCTCCCTCTCCTTTCCTCTCTGAAATCAATTAAAAAATATATAAAAAGATCTGTCTGCCCCACTGGGCTTAGCACACTGCATCCATGCCGGTATGAGAAGCTTCCCACACACACACTCTCCTGCAGGCCAAGTCTATTAGCTCTTGGAAGTCAACCTCAATTCTGCATTTTTTTTTATGCCAGTAAACCTTTCATATGTGTTCTTTCAGAATTTTCCTGTCATACTAAACACAGCAAAAATCTTAACACGTTCACACCTGGTTATGGTTACCCGATAGTTATTATATTACTTTCGAGTAATGAAATAAGAGACCAAAAGCACAGAACGAGTGCGCGGGGTGGGGACTGCAGTAGGGAACAGAGATGTAAACACGGGTGAGCGGATTTCACCAGGAGCCTCAAGTATCGGCCTCTATGGCTGTGGCACAGGCTGCTTGCCACAGTTCAGACCCTTCACCTATCACCCCCGTTCTCGGACCCCAGAGCAGGGCCAATGCTGCCAATGCTGCTCCTTTTGAACCGGGGTTCTCCGAATGAGGGCGGCCGGTCCATGAACAACACCTTCCAACTGTGTGAATCTGATGGAAACCAGATGATGCGACAAACCTGACAGCTAAGTTTATGTTAGAAAAAACTACCACCTTAAGGTTTATTTTTGTAACTTTTTTTTAACCAGGGAAAGCAACCCCAGAAAAATGCTGACTGACTGAAGTAGGGATATCTGGCAGGACTGTTGCTGGGAAGAAGTCGGAAGGAGTACGCACCTTGTTGATGGAGCTGAGCAGCGTTAAGACATCCCCTTTCTTCATGGTGACTTCTCGGTTGCTGCGGGCCTGGAAGTCATACAAAGCCAGCACCCTCTCTTCTCGAGCGGCGCCCTCCATGGGGGCAGCCTGTTGCTGCTGAACAAGAGCAGAAGAAGTCCATGTAAGTCACCCATCGGGAACATCTCTCTGTAGAACCTGACGAAGGGGCAGGGAAGGGGGATGCAGGGGGCTCTCCCTGGGCCTGACAAGAGAAAGGAACCTCTGATTGGAACCTCTTCCATGGCTGACAGTAACAAAGAGATCTCAAGGTGGCATTTGCAGAGATATTGCTCCATCCTAACACTTCTCGGGGGACAGGGAGGCTGGCAATGCGAACACATAGTGAGCAAGCGAGTGTGCATTGTGTTGGAAATATATTAAATGCTCTAAGCCATCAGTTTTTAAAGCAGATATTAAATCATTATATACATAATGCTTCAGAATGTTACTTGAGAAATGTAAAGACCCATTACCTATCTCTCATCACCCTTTTCATTCCCTGGGCCTCCACTAGCAATCCTCTAACCCTTTGACCTTTAAATCATTAGTTTCCCCGGCCCTGGTCTGACACAACCAACTGACACGTCTCTATCACATGGATGTTTCTCTCTGTGTGTCTCTCTTTCCACCTTCCACTCTCTCTAAAAGTCAATGGGAAAATATCCTAAAGTGATAATTAACAACAAAACAAAGACTACAATTTTCCTGCAAATCTGGATTATTTTTCATTGATGTTTGCAAATAGTCGACATTTAATAAGTGTTGATACAGGAAAACATGAATAAAGGAAGGAAAGGAATCAAGAAGATATGTATGAGGAAGAGATGCAAACAAAAGAGATAAGATGCAAACAAAAGAACAGTGAAATATACCCGGAAGGAAAGAGGAAAATGAAAAATAACACTTATCAAGAAATCCTTATGGACTAAATCTTTGTAGATGCTATGAAGATGCTACAATTTTTGTACATAAGAATTATAGAACTTACTATTTTCTTTGCAATTATTTCCTGGATTATAGAGAGTAAAACCCAGTAGCTAAGAGAATTCCTTTATCTTTGCTGTGGGCATTGTGATTCTTGTCATCCCTAACTTTTTCTTACCTGGCAGGCTTCAGCCTGATCCCGCAGAGCTTGCATACTGTTTCCAAACGCATTGAGGTCCACTAGGAAGGCTTCATGCTTCTTTAGAAGAACCTGGATTTGTTGATGAGATGATCATGAGAAGCAACCCAGAAAGGTCAGTAAGCATCCCTGGGGGTGTTTCAAGCATTACTCTGGATTATCCTGATTGACCTAATTCTTGGCAAAAGACATTTTCTATTTAATATTAATATTTTAACCCTAAATTAGCAAGTACAAGAAAACAGAAATTAAAAACTAAATAATTCCAAAGAGGATACAAGATGGCCAAGAGACATATGAAAAGATGCTCAAAGTCACTGAACATCAGAGAGATGCAAATTAAAATGACAAAGAGATATCGCCTTACACCTGCTACCATCAACAAAACAACAAACAAATGTTGGTGAGGAAGTGGAGAAAAGGGAACCCTCATGCACTGCTGGTGGGAATGCAGACTGGTGCAGCCACTGTGGAGAACAGTATGGAATTTACTAAAAAAAATTAAAAATGGAACTACAGTTTGACCCAGTGATCCTACTTCTAGGAATAGTCTAAGAAGCCTGAAATACCAATCACATCAATAAGAACATATGCACCGCTATATTCATAGCCACGCTATTTACAATAGCTAATATATGGAAACAGCCTAAGTGCCCATCAGTGGATGAATGGATAAAAAGCTGTGGTGCATTTATACCCCGGAATACCATGCAGCTGTAAAAAAGGATTTCTTACCCTTTGCAACAGCACGGAGGGATTTGGAGAGTATTAAGCTGAGTGAAATAAACCAGTCAAAAAAGCCAAATATCACACAATCTCACTTATAAGTGGAATCTAGTGAACATAATAAACTGATGAACAAAAAAGGTCCAGAGAGAGACATGAAAACATGGAACAGACAACCTCTGACATGTTTTAGAGGATTGGGAGGGAAGACAGGAAGAGGTTAACCAAAGAACTCATATACATACAGTATATGCATAACTAATAGACAAAGACAATAGTGTGGTGAAGGCCTGGGGCAGAGCAGGGATTGGGAGGAGGGGGTAAAAATGGGGAAATTCAGGGGACAGCTGTAATACTGTAAAAAAATAAAGTAAAATAAAAAATAAATAAATAATTTTAATGTATTTGCCCCAATAAACATGAAGTCAAAAGTGCACAAGCATTTTATCAACACAAATCATAGCTAAAAGAGGCTGCTGCTGATACTGCTACTTTGTAGGATTAAACATTGGTATAAATTTATATGCTCATTTTAATTACTTCTTGCATTAAACGTTTATGAAATACTATATTGTATTCCCACAGGACAATGAGCAAAACAAATAAATTGATATAAAAGGTAACATGATCTTTGATTTCTTTTTCTTGTCCCAAGATGTCTGATTGTATTTCAAAAAACAACTATTTAAAGTGACTAATTCTTAAAACTAAAACTATGGTTGACTTGTGAAATCTGAAGGTGACTCTGGCAAATTTAAGCTGGGACCAAGACAGGCAGGGATCTCCAGTCATGCCTTTTTGACTTTAAATTATCTCAAGGGAATCTGTAGATTTCTGTGAGATTGGGAAAACGTAATGTATCTTTTGGGATCTCTGCCATCTGAGAAGGTATCGGGTGAAACCAAAAGCTATTGTATCACTCTGAAATACCCGAATAACCTAACAAAACCTGTTAACACCCCACAAAATAATTTGGTGAACACCAGACAACATCCACCCCATGTCTGCCTTACCCCAGCTGTTTCTTCATCAGCCCCATAGTTAGTGTTGTCCACAATGGGCTCCTTCTCTCTAATCCATGCATCTGCTTCGTGCAGGTCGGCCAGGTACTGTTGGAACTGGACATTGGCCTCCAGATCATTCTGCCGCCTTGCAGCTCGACCTTGGAGAGACTCCATGTTCTCATTCAAGCTCTTGACCCGGGAGGCCACATCTTCTGCTGCAAAGTGTCCTGTGGAGCAGACAGAAAAGGTGAGTGTGACCCTTGGG
Organism: Pipistrellus nathusii; assembly: GCA_963693515.1. NCBI lineage: Eukaryota > Metazoa > Chordata > Mammalia > Chiroptera > Vespertilionidae > Pipistrellus > Pipistrellus nathusii. Next base: position 34,499,558 of record OY882875.1, on the reverse strand, counting down.
ACCATTCACTACAATTCAATCCTTTTGGTGATCATGGGGAGAGAAAGGGACGTGTGAGGATGATGCTTGATGTACTCAATCTGTCATTTTACCTAAATTTCTGGAGATTAAGATGCTGGATGCTAATGAGGAATAGATGTGTATGTATGGTGGTGTAAATCTATATGGTGGTTCATTCAGTGCTATGTTCTGTTATACAGACCTGAAAACAATACCCATGTGTAGATGCTACTCATTGTTCCAAAAACATGTATTCTCTAGACTAAACAGAAAATTCAACACATTCCCATTTCTGTCTATAAAGGACATATTACTACAGGAATTGTTCTGCACACAAACAATTAGAAAACTATAAAATGCAATGATTTCCAGACAATAAGCAGAGGATTGTGACTTCTGAGAGAAGGGGAAGAAAGAAATGAGGCATGACCTATGATTGCCATAGTGTATGTCTGGATCAGTTTCTAGTCGGTAGTGTTATTGGGGGGAGGGGGGCAATTAAGGGAGGGAAGGTGGAGGAGTAGATGTGGGAGGGGGAGGGCTAACCCAGACAGAATTAGCAATCACACTGAGTAGAGGAGACAGGAATGAGTCATGGGGAGACCAGACAGGTAGAGCCTGTGGAACCCAGTACAGAAGAGAAAAGTGCTGCCCAGAGATGGAGCTTCAAAGACATGCAGAGAGGCGCCTTAGGGCAGGGTGGGGAACCTTCTCTCTGCCAAGGACCATTTGGATATTTCTAACATCATTCTCGGGCCATACAAAACTGTCAACTTAAAAATTAGCCTGCTATATGTATTTGGTCAAACATTTAATTAATTCAGCCTTAATGCTTTGGCGGAGCCAGATCAAATGATTTTTAGATCCTTATATGTATGGCCTGCGGGCCAGATGTTCCCAACCCCTGCCCTAGAGGATTAAATTGATTAGTCTTAAAATTTTACTTCCAGGATTCCTTTATAATTTTAAAGATTATTGGGGACCACTTTAAGCTTTTATATATATGGTTATATCTATGGGTAAATGCCATATCAAAAATCAGATAAAAAATAAATTTAAATGGCCCTAGCCTGTTTGGCCCAGTGAATAGAGCATCGATCTGCGGACTAAAGGGTCCCAGATTCAATTCCGATCAAAGGCACATGCCCAGGTTTCGGGATCAATCCCCAGTGGGGAACATGCAGGAGGCAGTCAATCAATTATTCTCTCTCATCATTGATGTTTCTATCTCTCTCTCTTTTCCTTTCTCTCTGAAATTAATTAAAAAATATAAAACATTTAACTGTATACACAAATATATATTCCATTGGCCATTAGACCCCAGAAATCTTCACTGTACACTTGAGAAAGAATGAGTGTGAAAAAGGCAAATGTCTTAGTATCATGATGAAAACCATAAAACAAACTTAGAGAATCACTACCCTAGAATAAAACACATGCATGTGCATGCATGCACACACCACAGGACTATAGCTAATAAACAATTAGAGATAGTAGATAAAATTATAATGAATATACCGCTAATCCAAAGAAAGCAGAAACTGACGAACAACAACAAAAAATATCAAAATGTTACATTTAAATTTAACTATATTGACAATTGCTTTAAATGTAAGTGGTCTAAATATTCCAATAAAAAGGAAAGATGACCAGAATGCATATAATAAAAGCAAAATCTAAGAATATGTTGCCTATAAGAAATCTGCTTTATTCTTGCACAGGAGCCATGCTAATCTTCTCTGCATTGTTCTGATTTTAGTGTACTTGCTGCTGAAGCAAGCATGATTAAAAAAAACAAACCTGCTATAATATATATATATATATATATATATATATATATATATATATATATACACACACACACAACAGCACAAGCAAAAGGATGGAGAAATCCATATTATGCAAACAGGAGCCAGACAGCGTGGTGTGTGGCTATGCTAAAATTGTCCTAAGTAGCCTTTAGGGTGACACCAGGGATAAGGAATGCTATACTATAATGTTAAAAATTTAAACTCATCAAGAAGACACTATATATATGAATCTAATAACAGGGCTTCAAAATACTAAATGAAATAGAAATAGATAAAATTCAAATTACAGCTAGAGATTAAAAATAACAAAAAGATAAGTCAGTATAATAAAATAGAAATACCAAACAAAATTTTTTTAAGTTTGAATCACTCAACTAAGCTCTAAAATTTTGTCCAGCACCCTTTTAAAGTATACTTTTGATAGCTGGACAATTTATTTTTGAGTCAATAGCAGGAGAATCCTAATTTAGTCTGCATTGGTTATACCACCCCTGGTATTTGATATTTGGTCCTGAACAACATTTAACCAGTAGGGGTTTGTGAAGATGGGAGACCAACAAGAGGAAAGACATTGAGATAATTAAAGCAAAAAATGTGAAGAAGTGATGCTACTTACTACCATGACTATAAGACAGTGGGAACCTCAGACATGTCTTTACAGACTTGGAAGTTCCCATAGGGGAAAAGTGTTTGATTTGTTTTATGGGATTTGGATCATAAATTCTGAATTTTATAACTCCTACAGAAAATTATATTGATTATTAGGGTAATGTAGTTTATTTTAATAACTAGAAGCCCAATGCACAAAGATTAGTGCCAGAATGGGCCTTCCTTTCCCTGGCTGCCAGAACCACCTTTGCTACAGCTTGAGCTGCCTTTCCACCTTCCTACACTGCTCAGAGGCCCAGAGTTGCCAGGGGGCAGGGCTGAACACCTGCATCCCTCCCTGACCCCCACCACTCAGTGCCCATGTATGCAAATTAACCCACCATCTTTGTTGGGTTAATTTGCATACTCACTTCTGATTGGCTGGTGGGCATCACAAATAGCATGTTACTCTTTTATTAGATAGACACAAACATTCTATCTGTCATAAATGGCCAAGGGGAATTTCTGTATTAGATGGTAAGGTGGATCTCAAATTCCTATAGTTTGGGTTAGGGATGATTGTTCAACTCAATCTGAATCATACATACCTTCCTCTACCATCTTGTTTCCCTTCTCTGTTATCGCTCGGATGCGTGGCTCATGGCTGGCAATGTCAGCCTGGATGACCTGGTGTCTATTCAGAAGATTCTTCGATGTAATCAGGTCTTTGCCTACAGAAGAAAAACAAGTTTAAGGTCTGGTGTTATTGTAGTGTACTCAAAAAGAAGAGGCTATGCTACTTTTGAATCTACAAGTTCTTTCCTTCGAGGTTCTAGCCACTGAATGGCTTGCTGAAATCTACCCCATTTATCTGAGTTAACTCTGCTCAGTTTTTTTTATTTTTTTATTTCCCTTGCCTCTCTGTACTAAGAAAATTCTACTCTTTCACTAACAACAACAACAAAAAAAGATAAATAAATCACTATTCTCTTTGGAAAATAGTAGAAAGGTAAATAACTTTCCAGATCAACTTCCAATATTATGCAACCAATTTTCTTTCAGAATATTGTGGCACAAAAATCAGGGTCTTCCACTTTTAATTTCTATGGGTGTCAAGGAGTTATTTAATCCTCTAAATTTAGTTTGTTTGTTTTTTATCATAAAATTGGCACAATGTTAGCTGTTTTAAATTTTTATTTGTAAGGATTAGATATAACATGAAAAGTGCCTTACTCATTGCTTAATATTAATCATATTTTTAAAAATATAGTTTTTCTTGGATTCAGAGACAGGAAGGGAGAGGGAGAAAGAGATAGAAACATCAATGATGAGAGAGAACCATCAATTGGCTGCCTTCTGCATGCCCCCTACTTGAGATTGAACCTGCAAACTGGGTATGTGCCCTTACTGGAAATTGAACCATGACCTCTTGGTTCATGGATCATACTCAACCACTGAACCACACCAGCTGGGCTCATTGCTTATCATTCAAAAGCATATAATAAATACAATATCTTTTTAAAAAATATATTTTATTGATTTTTCACAGAGAGGAAGAGAGAGGGATAGAGAGTTAGAAACATCGATGAGAGAGAATCATCGATCAGCTGCCTCTTGCACGCCCCCTACTGGGGATGCACCCACAACCAAGGTACATGCCCTTGACTGGAATCGAACCCGGAACCTTTAAGTCCCTAGGCCGACACTCTATCCACTGAGCCAAACCGTTCCCGGCTAAATACAATATCTTATTAATTTCCTCCATCTTCCTAGGTCCCTAGTGAATCCTCCCTGTCTCCCATCCATGCTTCCCCTCTTTTTCCTTCAAAATTTCCTTCCCTATACTCCACACTAAATGCCTCTCTAGAAACTTTCTATGTCGTCCACCTTTAAAAGAGATCCTTCTCTTCTCGGAAGTTTTCCCAGACTAGCCTTCCATTGTCACCATTGTCTAGACCCTCATGGATGTCCCCAATATGGGCATATTAAGTTTACATTATATTGATGCCCACTTTTTTCTCTATTTCAATGCAAGCGTCCTGGCACTGACAATGGTAAACTGATAGCTTCCAAGAAAAAGAAAATGTGTCCTTTATCTGCTACTTCACCCCTTTTACATTTGTAACAGCTCATTTGCTTATAAAAGGGATTCGTCAACAATATAGATGAAAAACTCTTGGTACCTCACACACTATGACTGCTCACCCAGGAACCTTGGCAATAACCTAAGTTAGAGAAAGTAGCCAAGAGCAGACACTGTAGCTCTTCCAGAAGACCTTGAGTTCATGGTCCTGTTCATGTCGATTTTAGGACATAAACTTTTACTTTCCAATTTTTAAAACAATTTCTCATGGAAGATTGGAAGGAGCTGCGAGCAAGCTTTGCCCCACCCTGCTATTGAATCCCAGATCCTTCTAACGTTCCGCAGACCTTGGGGCTCGCTTCCGGCTCCACTGGGTCCGTCTGTACTAACCGAGGAGGGTGGAAGCTGCTGAAGGTTCGGTCTCTTGGATCCAGGCCTCCTCATCCTCAGTGTCTCTGCAAATCTGCTGCAGGCGAAGGATGTCCAGGAGCTTCTTCTTCCGGGCAGCCAGTGGTTCCTTCAGGGCCTCAAACCGGGACACCAGGGACGTCTGCCTTGCCCGAATGTCCCCGGCATCGGGGTGGCCAGTTTCTTCAAAATAATTTGCCAGGTCTGTGATGGTGTCAACTTGTTCCTAAGGAAGACATGAATGTGGGTCAGGAAATGCTGCCATTTAGTAGAAAGGGGTGAGGGTTTGGTGAGAGGCCCTGGAGAGAATCAGCCCCATTAGGTCCTGTGATTCTAATCAAATCAGTGAACTCGAGCAGAAGGGGTTGCTACTTTGAGGACCATTTCATCAATCTAAAAGAGCGATTTGTGGGAAAGTGTTATATTGTAAATCAGGAGACGCCTTAATTTACAATAAGCCAAATTTATTTGGAGTCTTTTTCATTTGGCTAGCACTAGCGGACCCAGAGAAAATATTGCTTCTCAGATTTTGGGGCCCAATATGGTGGAAGTCTTTTCTATTTATATGTTTTTTTTCAGCCTTTTGTCTTCCAAATTTGGCATGACTTCCAGACCTGAGAAAAAGTCCTGTGTGCCGGGACAGGGCCGTGAAACCATATCTCAAGGCCTGGCCTGGTGCCAGCACTGACAACTCTGTCTGAGGCATAGCTTATGGCCTCTCTGGAATGGGAGTAGTCTTATTTCCCCTGTCATTTAAGCAAGAAAACATTTACAGAAGCCAGAATAGCAGGGTTAACATTTTAAACAGCAGTTTTTACCCAAGATGGAGGTTACTATGCTTCAAAAGTAACTTTCAAACCCCATTTCAGAAAGGACTAAATATTTATGGTGTGTGTCAAGGAAAGCAGAGATACCAGAGCTATAGAACCTTAACTATATGGGACTGTTGATAAATTTGGTCCTAAGGAAAATGGTGCTGGGATTTTTTCAATCTCAGTTCCCCTTTCATCCTTGTCATCTCCTTTTAAAATGAGCTATAATTGTAAATGACACTTCTGAAGCCGAAGTCTGTTGCATAACAGGAATGATTGCTATGAGATTACATGTGATGTCACAAAAACAAATGTCAAAACCCCAGAAAAAGAAGTGTAAAGGCATGCCTTGGTCAATACCCAGCTGTGTGAAATGGAATAAATCACAGTCCTCATTTGAGCCATTATCTAAGAAAGGATAAATACAGAAATCTGGTTCTAAAAGATCTCCTTGGAAAAAAAATTTCAGTAGTATTTCTGTATGCTAAAATAGATATACAGATGTGTTCCTTCTTATTAGTGAGGTCAACTATAAATGCGCTGGCAGAAACAGGTAGATAGGATTTTTGTTTGTCTGCTTGTTTTGCCTTTTTGCTGGAGTAGGGGAGAGAGGTAAGGAAACTTCTGGTGGTTGATGGAGACTTCACTTGGGGTGGTGAGTGCACAGTACAGTGCACAGATGCTGCGTTGTGGAATTGTGCACTTGAAATCTGTATGGTTTAGTTAACCAGGGTCACCCCAATGAATTCATTAAAACACAAATAAAAATAAAAAATTACAAAAGTGCCCGAAAATAGTTCTTCAAGAGGTAAATGAACAGTAAGCGCTGGTTTTACTTATTCTATTTTGATATCCAATTCGCAACCTATAAAGGTTTTGATATACCTTGTCTCAATTTGGAACAAACCATTAACCATCAAAAGCTCCTTAAAATATATACACACTTATTCATAAAAAGTAAAAGCTCCTTAAAGAATTAAAATTAATATCTCTCACTAGCCAACTGTTCTCATCTCTTAGGATACTTTAACTTTGGAAAACAACATAGTGTACTAAAGTGATTTTGAAACATCACAATTGTCATCATCATTATGGATCTACTGCATTATTTCAAAACCTCTAAGTGCTGTGGAAGGTGCCCAGACTAAGAAGATAGAAGACACGACTTCTATTCTTGGCTGCCAGTCAGTTGCCACTTGATCTTAGAAAAGCTCTTTTACCTATTTTAATTTTAATGTCCTTTGGAGGGCATTTTAAGATCCTTTCTAACTATAATATTCCATACTTGAAATTACTTTTGCAAGCACATATCTTAGCCTCTTTTCCAACTAGAAGAACCAATTCCTGGTGATTGGATGCCCTAAATTTCCCCAAAGGTTCACATATTTATTATATTTATTATGTATTTACATATACTGTTCTTCCTCTTTGTATGTTTTTGTTTATCTTTCATCAAATCCTTTGAAAATTTGTTGCAAACTCTCTCCCTCCATATTAGATTTCAAACCATCTTCTCACAGTTTGTGTTTTTTTCTATCCCCACCCTTTTATTTCAAGCCCCATCAAGCCATTCTTAGAGCCATGTAAATGACCAAGTTTGTTAGCTCTGTCTTCTGTAGATTGTTCTTTCTTTCCCGTATCACCCAAAGTGACCAAAAAGTAAATAGCATAAGAGTGTATTTTAACAAGACAGATTAGTGAGACCTTCTAGGAAACAGCAGAATCATTTTAAAACACAAGCTAAGATTCTCAAGGTTGAAAAATTGAGTCAACTGGAATTGAATTTCCATTAAGGTTTCTGGAAACTCATGCACAGTGTCTATAGTCTAGAAACTTACTAGATAAATGTATTTTAAATAACAGTCTGGGGGGACTCCCGGGGGTGTAACTTCAAAGTAAGAGCCTGGACATCTGTATCACAGTTTTGGCCCTGGTGTTAATTTTCTCTATGAAGTTATGTTACTTGTACAGGTTTCAATTTTCTAAACTAAAACAAACAAATAAAACTGGTAGGATAAAAGATATGTTCATGCTTTGAATTGCAGAATGCTCAAACAAGAAAAGGCAATTTTATCCAAACCCTTATATATTGAGACCAGGCAACCAGGAGAATGGCTGCTTTAAAGGAAATATTGGAAAGAGGCTGTTTACCAACTAAAATCTTTGCATTTTTACCTTTAAATTTTTTTTTTTATCTCTTTCTCTTGATAATAATTACTTGGGATGAGTTTGCTCAGATGCTTTGGCCTACGACTGGTAAATAGCTAGCAACAAACCTGACGAGCAGCCACTCCAGACTCCAAGAAGTTGTGCTTCCTGAGTAGATTCTGTACATCAGCCAGGCCTCTCCCATAATCCTCCGAGGTGGCCTGCCATTCCACCTCCTCTAGCCAGCGCTTCAGGTCTTCGGCATTATTTTCAAACTGCAGCTGCTGGTTAGCTTCGAACAACTGGGTCCCTGCGAAAGGACAGCAAGTAGAAGACAGGTACCGTCACTGCTTCTCCTGACAAATAATACCTCCCACCAACTTAAGCAGAAATACATTTTGATAATCCAAATGAAAAAGGTGGCTATCATATGATGTCATACAAGAAATCACTTTAAATTTGTAGAACTTCTTGGTATTTGTTTTCACATAAAGTGATGTTCTCAAAACAAAGAAAAACAGTAAGTCGGGGCCAATATTTCCTTTAAAGCAGCCATTCTCCTGGTTGCCTGGTCTCAATATATAAGGGTTTGGATAAAATTGCCTTTTCTTGTTTGAGCATTCTGCAATTCAAAGCATGAACATATCTTTTATCCTACCAGTTTTATTTGTTTGTTTTAGTTTAGAAAATTGAAACCTGTACAAGCTTGGGTGTTTTCATATGTCATTTCTTGCTCTTCGTTGAGACCTCCTTTTCAAGGGAATTTAAACCCAAGCACTGCATTTTCCAAGAGGAGTATAACACTGGGGGTTGGCTTCATTTACAATTTTGAAGTGTCTTCTTATAAATGCCTTTCTCAGAACTTTGTTAGCCCCTCTTTGTGCCTGTCCTTCACCACAAACCAGGCACCACACTTTCTCTTCCAAAACCAGTCTTGACTATGCACACTGTTCCCTGATAAACTTTTAATTATATGAACTTATAGCAATTAATGACATTCTTTCTGCCTAGCAATTACTGTATGGTGATTTCTTATTGTTACAGTCAAGTTGGATTTTCCCCTTACTTTTCAGAATGACATCAAACAAAATCAGTATGAATCCTTTTCTATCTAGGACAGAGCATGTTCAGAACAAGGAGAATATTAATAAGAGAACCTCATTATTTGTGTTAATTATAACTGATTATAAAAAAAAAACTAGAGAAAACTGACCTAGAGGTCACCAGATAAATTCAATGTTAGTAGAAATATTCGAGTTGATATGTGGAGTTTTTAAAAAGAGCTTACTGCAGAGTCTGAACACTTCAAGATAGGTAAGAAACAAACAGCAACAAAGTCATTAAGCCCTTTTTATAAAAATAAAATATTGTGGAAACATAACATTTGGCACTGACTGACAATCTTTTAATGTTTAGTTATCTGGGTTATAATATCTTGTCTATGGAACCAAACCTTAATTTAGGGACACTAGTATTAGTTGCATAGACAACATAGAATTCATGGTTGCTGAATATTTATCAAAAAAAATTTTAGCCCTGGCCCGTGTTGCTCAGTGGATAGAGTATCAGCTTGCACACTGAAGGGCCCAGGTTTGTTTCTGGTCAAGGGCACATGCCCAGGTTGTGGGCTCCATCCCAGTGTGGGGATGTGCAGGAGGCAGCCAATCAATGATTGTCTCTCATCACTGATGTTTCTCTCTCTCTCTCTCTCTCTCTCTCTCTCTCTCTCTCTCTCTCTCTCTCTCTCTCTCTCTTTTCTCTTTCTCTCTCCCCTTTCCTCTCTGAAATCATAAAATATATTTTTTTTGAAGAAAAAAATTTTCAAATGGAAGAAAACAAAAGAAGTTTCAGTAAAAAAAACAAACAAACAACTACGTGCATGAAGGAAACATAACATTTGTAAATGTATAGTGTGATAAACTTAGGTTGGACTTTGAAAACGTCTTGACTAATGGAGGAAGATACTGGGAAGCGGATGAGTAGCATCTTTCTCAAAGAGGTCACCAGGGAAATTCAAGGAGATGAAGGTGAAGATGAACGTGGTAGGTTTCAGAATTTAAGAATTAGCCTTTCCATGAAATCTCTGCTCCTCACCTTTCTGCGCTGTGGCCTCCAGCAATTGCTCCCACAGGCTGGCCACTTCCGCCAGCCGAGCAGCCACACTGTCAGCAGCATAGTGGCCTCCCTCGATCATCTCCTGGCCAGTCTTCTCCAGGTTACTGAGTAGGATCTTGTTAGCTGCCAATTCTTCTTCAAAGACTTGCTGCTTCTGAACCCGGCTCTTCAAGTTCTGTGTATCCTGAGACAAGGCAAAAATAAATAAATGTAATAATAATAATAATAATAAAAATGAGGGGGAAACATTTTGAAGACAGGGGTTACTTCTCACTATGTCCTAGGGAGAAGAGGGAAGACAGAGCTGTCCTTGTCCTAGTGCAGAGTCAGACATGTGACTTAATTTTTCCTTCTATACATGCGGCAGACATAGCTAATCAATCCCTAAAATTATTTCTACTGAGCCTGGAATTGTTTTTGAACTGGACACCTCACACAAGAAATAACTATCAGTCAGAGCTGTCATGAAGGATGAAAATTATGGTCCATTTCTGTCCTAGTATATCTACCCCCCATCCTTTTGCCCCATGTAGAAGACATGTTGACCCTAAATGCACCAGAACCATAACTCCCCTAGAGAACACAGGCAGATGGTGCTGAGTTTTACAGAAAGAATAAAAGGTTCAGATAAGATGGTAATTTTAATCGTATTTAATAAAAGCCCAGTGACTGAAAAGCAGAACAACCAGAACAACCATTCGACCAGTCACTATGATGCGCACTGACCTCCAGGGGGCAGACACTCAATGCAGGGCTGCCCCCTGGTGGTCAGTGTGCTCCCACAGTGGGAGTGCTGCTTGGCTGACCAGGATGAGCGGTGCTCCCACAGCAGGCCAATCCCCACAGGCCGTGTTCCCCACCAGTGCACGAATTCTGTGCACCGGGCCTCTGGTAGTTCTATAAAGATATACAAAATAATCTGAGGTATACATTTAAGAATACATGATAATCTAGGAATTTCCCAAAGAAGCCCAAGTTCACCTCCAAAATTCATGCCTCTAACCCCCTTATTTTAAATTGCCTTCTAAACAATTGGATAAATTGGGCAACTGACTTCACAATTTATACGCCTGGTTTTCTCATCTATTAAACTAGAGGTTGTTCCCTCCGAGCTACAAAACTCTATGTCTATCTTATACCAAACCCAAGTAGCTTCCAAGAAATATGAGTGTCCATTAGGATTAAACACAAGGTTTTTCTACTATCAGCGTGCGGAGGGGAACAGAAGACATGATAAAAGATAAACAAAGAGCTCAGTAAGGAGCAGTCCCTCCTTTACACCACTCTGTTAAGGCCCTTTGGAAATTTTGTGCCAGAAAAAAGGGTGATTGGCAGCAGGGTATATGAAAACCAAAAACTAGATTCTTGGCTCTTCCCTATATGGCTTGGCTCTTCCCTAAAAAAGGGTGATGGGCAGCAGGACATATGAAAACCAAAAACTAGATTCTTGGCTCTTCCCCACTTCCCTTAGGGCAGTGGTCGGCAAACTGCGGCTCGCAAGCCACATGCGGCTCTTTAGCCCCTTGAGTGTGGCTCTTCCACAAAAGACCACGTGTGGGCGCCCACATAAAGTGCAATTGAAACTTCATGACCCATGCGCAGAAGTCGATTTTCGGCTCTCAAAAGAAATTTCAATCATTGTGCTGTTGATGTTTGGCTCTGTGGACTAATGAGTTTGCTGACCACTGCCTTAAGGGAACCATTGCCCTTCTCCGAGACTCTGTCTCCTCATCTGTGAAGTGAGGCTTACACACTGAACCCTGTGGTCCTTTCAGCTTTAAGACTGTAAGTCCACAAACTAACCGATCCTGGTGACTATGTCCAGGGCTGGGAAACCCTGCCTACCTTATACTCTTCATCATCTGTCAGCTTTTTCTTCTTGTTGATCCAGTTCTTCAGGTCATCTGAGTCCTGGTACAGCTGCTGCAGAAGCAGGGAGTCCTCCAGCAGCCTGCGCCGAGTGGCAGCCCTTTCGCGCAGGGCATCCCGGCGAGCCAGCAGCTGCAAAACCAGGAGCAAAGTCATTGTCGGCTCAACCAAAGGTGGGCACAGGAGAGTCATTGCTCACATGGGTCACCCAGCCCCCCGCATGTTCCCTGACCGGGCGCACAGACCAGCACAGATGAGCCCGTGAACATACCCCGTCCCGGATAGAAGCGATGTTCTCCGAATCATAATGATCATTGTCAATCAGCTTGGTTGCTGTGTTGTCTAAGGTCTGAAAAACAAAACAAAAGAACACAGGGTTGTTTTGATTAACTCAGTGACCATCCATGAGTATGTTTGGGTAGCTATTTAAAGAAGGAATCATGGTAATGTGGAGAGAGATCCTACTCTAGTTTCTGTTATAAATTATATTTTAAAATGTAGACCTTTGTTCTATTATAAAATTTCTGAAGGACCTCTATGCTGCTTTCCATGGTGGCTGCACCAATCTGCATTCCCATCAACAGTGCAAGAGTTCCCTTTTCTCCACATTCTCTCACTTGTTTGTTGATTTATTGATGATAACCACCTGATAGGTGTGAAGCTGTGTCTCATTGTGGTTTTAATTTGCATATCTCTGATGATTAGTGAGGATGAACATCTTTTTATATGTGTGTTGGTCACCTCGATATTGGAGAAGTGTCTATTCAGGTCCTCTGCCATTTTTAAATTGGATTGTGTGTGTGTATGTCTGGTGTTTTTGTCTTGTTTTCTTTTGTGTGTTTTTATCTTTTTTTTTATTTCTTTATTAATTAAGGTGTTACATATGTGTCCTTATCCCCCCACTACCCCCACCCTCCCACTCATGCCCTCACCCCCCTGTTGTCTGTGTTCATTGGCTAGGCTTATATGCATGCATACAAGTCCTTTGGTTAATCTCTCCCCCTTACTTCCACCCTCCCCTACCTTCCCTCTGAGGTTTGATGGTCTAATCGACATTTAATGCTGTGCTTCATCTAATTTTCTGTTGATTTTTTCTAGTGTATTCTCCATTTCAGTTACTGTATTCTTTTTATCTGACTAGTTCTTTTTTATGGTTTCTATGTCCTTTTTTTATGCTGACTATCACTTTGTTGATGTTCTCACTGAACTGACCTATTTTCCCTCTAAGTTCCTTGACCATCCTTATAATCAGCTTTTTAAATTTTGTATCTGATAGAGTACTTGCATCCATTTCATTTGGTTCCTTTTTCTGGAGATTTTTTTTTCCTGTTCTTTCATTTGGGATATGTTTCTTTATCTCCCCATTTTATCTGTCTCTGTGTTTGTTTCCATGTATTAGGTAAATCTGCTATGTCCCTGAGTCTTGCTGGGTGGCCTGTGTATTTGGTGTTTTTTGGAGCCTAGTGATACATCCTCCTCTATCACCTGAGCCAGCTACTCCAAGGTGTCCCCTGTGTGGGTTGTGTGTGCCCTTTTGCTGTAGTTGGGCCTTATTTGCTATTGGTACATCAGTGATTCAGAATGACTAGATAACTGTTAAGAATGGCTCCTGTGCAGGGGCTGATGCATGGGGTGGGATTTGCCCCAGTGGAATTTGTTGTCTATAAAGACCTCCTTTCAGTGTACCACTTGCAGAGCTAATTGGTGGTCTTAAACTGGTCACTGAGTGAGTTGTTTCTGTGATTTCTTTGAAGGAACTGAAGTGCAGATCAGTGTTAGATGCTGTCGGTAACTGTCCCAGGGCTACCTGTTAGGAAGTACAAAGAGATCTGCAGTGCAGGCCGCCTGTGCTTGGCCTGGATGCATATGGGAGGGAGCACAATGCAAAGTGAAGACAGCTTCCATCAGCATCAAGCCTGAGGCAGGTCAGCCAAAGGTTCAGGGCTCAAAGCCTGTTGCCACCAGCCAGCTACCCATATGTTTGCAGAGGTAAATTTTTACTTATATTTATTCATGGATCTCCCTCCCCCTAAACAGCCAGAGTGAAAGATGGATTAATTAATTCATAACAGGAAAAGAATCTAAAATAAATGATAACACTTTGTAACTAAAAACATTATTTTATACCATTTGCTTTTACCAATGAGAATAAACCAAAGAATTATATGTCTGATGATTAACAGGGAAGACTTAGAATTTGATTGTTATTTTAATTATTGCAATGATGGTGGCATGTGTGCCTATGTGTGACTTTCAACCAGTATCATCTTAGGAGATGACTAAAGACACAATATATTGGACCCACAAAAATTTTCATACATTTCTCTGGGCTTTGCTTATATATTGACCAGTTTTCCTAGACATTGTAATCTACAGTTCACAGGTAAATTGTAGTAGCATTAGATGAGAAATACAAAGATGAAGATATGCTTATAAAGAAAAATAACAACTTTATATAGCTTTTGTTTTCCCCTTCTCTATTACTAAAAAGGAAAAAAAAATAATACAGTCAAACTATGAATATAATGGTTTCTATTTATATTGAAGAAAAAATACAATCATTTACTTGATCAAAAATATAAATGTCATAAATGCTCAAAAATTCTAATTATTTTTTGTGGAACAAATACTGAATCAATAGAAATTAGTATAATTATTTTTCTGGATATTTTCTCTTAAGAATAATTCTCATGTTATATCAAGAGTGATTCTCCCTAAGGATAAGTGTTGGAGGTTATACATATATATGTGTGTATATATATATATATAAACATGAAACCAATACCCAAACCAGGGCCCATTTCTTACTGTGATCTTTTCTTCCTGGGCAGTGAAGGCTTCTTCAAAGTCATCGTGCTTCTGAAGAAGGGTTTCTACGGCACCCAGAGAGTTTCCCAGGTCCTCATTTTCCAGGAAAGCCTATAGAAGACAGAAAGACACACCTGTGCTGTACTTCATTGGTGCAAAACATGTCTTTGGAATATCTCTGAGACAAGGACTCAGGAAGGAGGTGAGGGAGTTGGAGAGCAAGGTGGGAATTAACATGAAAAGTTTAGTAATGAGAGATTAATCTCAAAAGCAGGAGCTTCTGACTTTCTTCCCAGGCCTCTCATAGAACTAATCCCCTTTGTCTCTAGGTCTGTTCACATAGAATTCTCCCAGCCAATGTAGGCACTATTCTTAGCTCTCAAAGCTGCTTCATGAGGACCACTCACATCCCCCAGAAAAATCTCTGGTTAATCCTGCCCGGCTCATCACAATCCCTTTACAATTTGATATTATTTTTTCCTTATGTTTATTTGAGATCAAACTCTCTGCTATATATTTAGGTATTTATTTCCATACATTTGTTCATGAGGGACTAATAACAGCCTTGTATAAAAAGGAGTCAATCTTTTCTGAGTGGTTCACTCTTCAGTTCCCAGGACAAGCTTAGGACCAAGGAAATGGTTGTGAGACTGCAGATACTCATCATGGTGGTAATTGAGGGGTAAAATACTGATTCCGGACACTTGCTGAATCCTTCCTGTTACCTCTTGTCTGCTCATCCAGCTGTCCACTTGCTCACTGTCACGGTAGAATAGGTGCAGGTCCAAGCACTGCTCATATTGATGCTGGCGCTTGTCCCATAGGTCCAGCAGCGCAGCCCAGTTGTTGGCAAGCTTTGTCATCTTTGGAAAGGAAACGACGATGTATCAGGAAGGCATTTAATTAATTTATATCAGTCCACTAAACAGAAAGTCTACTTTATTGAGCATCTAATAAATACAAGGTGTTTTGAAGGACACAAAAAATGAACAGTAAGTGGGCTTTTCTCTATGGGCTCCAACAGCTAAGTGAATAAATGTAGCATAGGAAAAAAAATGGGACGAATACCATAAAAGAGGTACAGCACATTTACTATACATAAATAGACAAAATATTAATTCTGATTGGAAGATCCAAGGAGTAGAAATATGAAAGTATATTACTAAGTGGATATTTAAAGGGTGGGGAGGAGGATCAGGATTGAAGGAGGTCATAATGCCACAAATAAGTAATTGTTCCAAGTGATCGTTAGGTTGTACAAAGTGCTCCCAAGAAATGAATGTGCCTTTAAAAAGTGGACATTTGATGAATTTCAAGTTCATAGAGCAATTAAGTTATCAGACTGAGAAGTTTGCATCCTATTATGAAAGCAAATAGGAACCACCAAAGAGAAAAGTGACATTACCAAACCCATAAAAAAGCCCGTGTTTGCCCAAGCATCTATCCAGGAAACTCCAGTCTATAACCACAGCTGCTGTGAGCTCCTCCAAAAGGGCAGCACAAATTCTCAAAACCCAAGGATAATAGGTAGGTTTTTAAAAATGTAGGGTTCTGTCATTCCTTTGGTAGAAATGGTTCATAATAAAAGCCATATTATAAGGTACCCATAGATTACTGGGGAAATTCAAGTTATGATTCTCTCAACATCATTCATCCATCACACAGCACTGGAGGCTGTGCTTAGAATGTAACGAAATGCAAAAAACCCTACGGATATTATTTTGAGTATCACCCCAAAGAGCTCCTGGGACTTGGTGACGAGCAAAATGTCTCTTAGGGGTCAGATAGTTGAAATGAGCCCCTGCGATCCAGGAGGTTAGGATGATGGCAAACCTAGTTCTTTACTTAGTGGAATTCTTTTTTTTTTTTTTTTTAATATATTTTATTGATTTTATACAGAGAGGAAGGGAGAGAGATAGAGACTCAGAAACATCAATGAGAAAGAGTCATCGATCAGCTGCCTATGCACACCCCCTACCGGGGATATGCCCGCAACCAGGGTACATGCCCTTGACCAGAATCGAACCCGGGACCTTTCAGTCCCCAAGCCGACGCTCTATCCGTTGAGCCAAACCGGTCCTGGCTACTTAGTGGAATTCTTAATGTTCAAAGCTTTTTGGTTTTGAAAAACACAGAAAAAGGAGAATCAGTTTGATTTGAAATTGTATGGAGGAGAAAAGAGGAAGTATACATCCCAGGCACCCTGGGGAATCCAAAGATCAGTGAGGTGCAGTCCTCACAGAATTCATCATCTAGAGGTGATCATGGAAAAGAAACAAAACAGATTCTATGTGACAAGGAAAAATGGTATGGAGGCTTCAAATTAGGCTGTGTGTAGTTGGTGAAATTAAATAGGTTGATGATACAAAGGTAAGCACACATCTTGTCCAGAGAATTTCAAATTGCTCAATTTAGCTAGATCAATATGTGAAGGAAGCAGTGTGAGTTGTTGTCATATTACTAATATCTTTATATGATGTCTATTTTCTTTCCATTTAAAGGTTATTATATTATTATGAGGTTAAATGAGAGCTAAATATACATCAAAATTGCACAACTTCTGGTAAACAAATTACCTTTTCCAAAATCTCACTGGAGGCTTCATGGTTGACATCCAGCAGGGCTTGACCAGTCTCATCAGCAGTTTGGAATCGGTCATCATAAGAGTCAATCTCATGCTGTGGCCACAAGACAAAATGTCTGAAAATGCAGCGAGGAACTTTATGGCATTCTCAGCTCCTCTCTTTTCCTCCTCTAGAGGAGGCCTTTTTTCTTTACCTTATGCTGCTGATGCCTGTCCAGTAGGGCTTCCCCACCAGCTACGTCTGTGGGCAGCTCGTCAGCATTGATGAGTGCAGTCTTCTCTGTCATCCAGCCTGAGAGTTCATCATAGTCGGATAGGAAACGCTGGTACCTGTGGGAGAAAGGTACAAGGCCAAGAAGGAGAAACAAGATGTAAACTGACTTTGTCGAAGGGTATGGGTTGATTTTGAGCTAAAAGTGCAATATGCTCCTTGCCCTGATTCTACCCTTCCCCTTCCCCCGATGGACTCTCTGTTCCTTTAACGGTTGTAAGTCCTTTACTCCAGGTTGTGTATTTCTAGGGTAGACATGTCATTATGTGATGAGGCATTACATCTCAAACATTACAAGGTCACATCTACCCCCCGAGGGCATTACATCTCAAACATTACAAGGTCACATCTACCCCCGAGGCACTTGAAATAAAGTACTCCCAATGAGGCCGATTAATTAGCACATAATATAGAAACAACAAAAACACCTTGTGAGAGGGAAAACTAGAGTTAGGGTAAGGAGGCCTCATGTATCTGAGTTCACCCTTAGCCCTATTAATACAAATAAAACTCACTAAAACAGTTCAACATAATTAAATGCTCACCATTTAATTTTAAATCATAACATTAAGATAAGCAATATTTTCTGATGATTTAATAACTCATCATAAAATTAACTACTGAAATGATACCCATGTTTTTGACAAGCCAATCCACATTCAGGAAATAATTCTAGATTTATTATTAATATGCTCATCAGATTGGAAATTTCTTTCAGTTCCTTAGAACCAAGATTTTGACTGGGTTCTAACATTTCTTTAACTGCTTTCCCAGCTTCATGGGCCACTTCATAGCATCTTACAACTAAACAAACAGAGGAAGAGGAAAGATGTGCAGGTGAGCAGAGCTGTCATGCTAGGACAATAGGCCTGCAAAAGACTTCTCTTGGCAACTGAGTACTTCTTTTGCCTCTACTGAGTGGGTAGGGAGTTTGAGTGCCTCGTTGTTTTACTGCTTTTGCTCTTTCATTTCTGTTTTGAGGATTATGCCTGAAATTCTGTAGAGACGAATAGAATAATAGAAAGGCAAAATTCTGCACCAAAAAGAAGCCTGCAGCTTTGCATATCTGATGGTAGCCAAGCCACGGATGTGCTCCCAGTTGGAGACCAAGTCTTCCTTCATCTGCTGGATCTGAGGTGCGTCTGCAGGATGGGAGAGCTTCAGCTTGTCTGCTTTGGCACATAACTCCTTCACCTTTAGGATGAAAAGGACACCTAGTGGGAAAAGCATCTGGGTTCTCCTGGAAGACTTATAGTGGAGTGATGCAACTAAACAATCATATAAATAATAATAATTTATTAATACACATTAATTGACATATTTCTATTAATATGCTAATGAACTATATTAATAACAATTTAATAAGCACTCTTTGTCTCTCATGCTAAGCACTTCACATGTGTTTTCTTGATTTATAGTCTTTATTTAATAAAACTATAAAGTACTTACTATTTCTGGTCCCTTTATGTGATACCTGAGAGTTCAATATTTTATTTGCTCAAGATCACTCAGCTAGGAACTGACAGAAGCAAGGTGTAGACTTAAGTCTGTTCTTCACCAGCCTGCATACTGTTTCCATAAATATTAGTGTGGGAATCAGAAAGACATTTCTGCTTAAGAGGACAAGAAATGCCAGTAATGCTAGCTCATTTTAAGTAGGATTATCAGGCAAAACTATGGATATGGGTGACTTTCCACATGTTACCATTAGTCCTTTATTAAAACTAACTAAAATCAGGTATTGTCTAGGGCAGTGATTTTCAACTGTGTATCGCAGAGATTTTTAAAACATAGAATACCCGACTATTTAGTTAGGGGTACTGACCTCTTTTCCTTCAGATTGTCAAACAGAAAAATGACGATAGCCAATACAACAGCAGCCACCTGCTGTGACTGCCCTGTCTTGAACCATAAATATATAGGTCATATAATAGAGTTGCATCTGATTGGTCATGTCACATAAAAGGGTTGTGTCTCATTGACTAATTCTTGGTACCAGAAAACCTTACGTACAAATATAGGCAACTAATTTTTTAAAAGTTACTTGGAGAAAAATATATAAAATGAAGGATATCCAATATTCAAATACAAATTATGAACTTAAATGAGAAAGCACGCTCAAGGACCATGAAACTTCTACTTTATTGAAATCGTACATTAATTGTGTTCTCAGAAGGCAAGAAGATCGATAAATACCTCTTTAGCTACAGGGGTCGGCCACTCCTCCAATAACGGCTTACCTTGTCATCCATGACTGCAAGGTTCCTCTCAAGTCCCTTGTGACTGTGAAACAGTGCCTCAGAGCTAACGAGGTCTTTGCCATAGTCCTCAGAGGTGAGCTGGGGCTCCTTCTCCTTGATCCACTGGATGGCTTCAGTCACGTCCCTGTCAGACATCCACATGAGCGCCAACAAAAGAAGATAGCAGGCATTCCAGAGCAAACAGAGCACACAGCAAGATCCAACCTAATCCACCCAGCTAGAAATTATGCTATCTTTCTACACGCCAGCAAAAGCAATGTAAAGTGTTCTTGCTTTTCATGGTTTCCTTTGAGATGTAGAGACCAGCTCGACCTGACCATTGAGCCTCCAAATAATTCTCACTTCATGAATGTCTTTTCTTCTTCTAAGCTCCATCTTCTTTCCCCATCCAATTCTTAATCTGCTTTCTTTGCCTTTCCAGAGCTTCCATCACTAATTCCTGGTGCTATTTTCACTGCTTTGGGCTTCAGCCAACACAAGTTTAGCTATAGAGAGGATTCCAGTTTTCTTAAAACTACTTTCTTCCTCAATGGCTTAAAGGCAACACGTGGTTTTCTTTGCAATACTGGCCACTAATCGCTAACAGTAGGTCCTGGTGCTAATGCAGTGCCTGGGCTCATACCTTTTGAATCGCTGGAGGTCTGCGGCGTCAGACAGTGTTTTCCGTCGCTGGAGAGCAAAACCATGGAGACGATCCCAGGCGGTGTTCACCTCGTCTTGCTTTGCCTTAATCAGAGGCAGTTCTGGGTGGTTCTCCTTTGAGAGGAAACAAGTGCTGGAGTTATGCAAAGAGGAAATTATACCATCACTTAAACACGTTCCATTTCACACTGGCTCATGCTTTCTCAGGAGTGAAGAACGACTATAGGGCTAGATACCGAAATTCACATTAGCCAGGCTCCCTGGTTTTAATCTGAACTACATTACAAAATCTAAAAAACTAACCTGCCAGATGCTCTATCTTTTCTCACAGCACTAGCCTCGCCTACTAACACAGTTGCCCAACTATGATGTTATTTTCAGAGCTCCAACTTGATGATGCTAGTTACACCCCCTGAACATCATTGATACAAAGAAAAAGAAAAAAAAATTCCTTTGTGACGCATGACTTAATTTTCCAAACTTAACACTGTATTTCTTAAAACTTTCGGGCTCCTAACACCTTTAAAAATCAAATGAGAACAATTTTTCTCTACCCAGAATTATATACAAATTCGCACACATTTAATTTTTGCTGAAAATTATTACTGGCTTCCCACTTCTCTTGCATATTATTATATTTATTTACATACATTTTTGCAAATCATCTGAAGTGATGAGATTTATGAATAGAACATGAATCTGTCTTGATACTTGGAAATTTTGAGTAGTTCCTCTATGGCTATCTCCCATTTCTTCCCATTTCCATTCCCATTTCAAAGCCTCTCCAGAATTTTCCACATTCTTCTTTCTGAATGTATGGCCCCTTTATTGCAGCCGTGTGAGCCCCACTTCAAAAGAGCGCGGAATAAACTCTGTATTGGATTAGTCCTTATTATGGTAGATTAAAAAAAGTCGCCATGATATGTCAAGAGACAGACTCTATTTCCTCATTCATTGGCTATGGATTGGCTTGGGTGTTGTTTACTAATAGTATGTGGCATAAATGTTCTATTAGCTTCTGCACTTAGGCCTCAAGAGGCATTTCAGCGTCTGTTCTCACCTGTTGAAACACTGACACACAAAAAAAACACAGAGCTACTGAAATATGAGACCGTATGGAGAGAGTTTTCATTATCCTTGTCAAGACCCCAGACACTGGACAAAGTCATTTTAGATCTTCCACTTTAACCACCAAATAACTACAGCAACTTAAAAGCGATGTGGAGACCTGCCCAGCTGAACAACTGAGTCATGAATCAATGAATCTGACTTACTAAATCATGAAAAAATAATTTTAATTTTCAGCAAAATCATGTTTGCTGTTTTAAATTTTGTGGCAGTTGGTGATAACAACAGATAAAAGTTTCTAAAACAAGAGAGATATGATAAATTTAGGAACTGTTGGAATGGTAGCCTGGAAAAAATTTGAGAAATGTGTCATTTTTTTTCTACTCCATTATGTATTTATCCTGAAATCTTGGTTCTATTAACTCGAAAAAAAATAATTGCCATTATAAAACTGTAGTGATAATAAAACCATGAATGGGAAAGCAAAAGAGCCAACTGTTAGTCTCTACTTTTGTATACACACATAAAATCATACTGGCTTCCAAGTTTTCTTGCATATTATTCTATTTATTTGCTCAGATATTGAAAACATATTTAAGCATTTTCTTAACTACAATTAAATTTGCCTCCTTTCCCTCTGCCCCTGCATAGAAGTGATCTATAATGATATCATTCTATATAATAAAGGGCTATGATGCGCACTGACCACCAGAGGGCAGACGCTTAATGCAGGAGCTGCTCCCTGGTGGTCAGTGGACTCCCACGGGGGAGTGCTGCTAAGCTAGAAGCTGGTCTCATGGCTGGCAAGTACAGTGGCAATGGGAGGAGCCTCTCCCACCTCCGCAGCAGTGCTAAAGATGTCTGACTGCTGGCTTAGACTCTTGGGGAGTGGGCCTAAGTAGGCAGTTGGACATCCTCTGGGGACTCCCAGACTGTGAGAGGGCACAGGACAGGCTGAGGGGCCCCTTACCCCCCTGAGTGCATAAATTTCATGCACTGAGCCTCTAGTATATATTATAGTAGCCCACCATTATTTTATATTCTTTGCTATTTTATTCTGTTACTTCTTTATGAGGAAAGATTGCTACATAAGCATGAGTAATTAGTATAGTGCACAATGCAGTAGCTACCTCACTGTATATTTCATTTCTCTATATGCACTCACTCACTCACACCTCCTTTCCCATGGACTGGCAAGGCATGGATCCAGAGAGGAGAAGAAACTGATTTAGGCATGTCACTCCAAGGACAGGCATCTCTGTTTTACCACAATGCCCTACGTACCCCATGTCACAGCTGCTAATGACCACAAGTTCTTCTTGAAGGTCAGGACCCTATTTCTGGGTTGAGCCTTTTGCTCTCTGCCTCACCTCAGCACACTTATTAGCGTATTCGTTCACTCCGTCCACTCTCCCCTTCCGAGCTGCCAGGTCTACTTGGAACTCTTCAAACTTCTTATGCAGAACCTCTGTGCGTTCCCAGTCTTCACCTAGATCTACCGATGTTACGATGGCCTCCTGTAGACACAGAAAATCTGTTGAGTTACCAGCAATCTTTAGGAGTTCCTTTTGGTAAAATGCCTCAACTGCCTGCCTTCTTCCTAGAATAACTGAGGAGAAACAGGTGGAGCCTGGGAGAACCACTTCTAGAAAGAGCCAGAAGCAGAAGTGTATTTCCTAAGGTGGCACTCGAGCCCAGGGGACAGTGCTCTTTGGGCTAATATTTTAGAGCAATCAGGGGTATTGTTGGCCAGGGCCTGTGGAAGCTCCCTTTATGTTTTGAATTATAAAATGTAAATTTGGAACATAAAACTAAATTTATCCTTGTTCTATTCAGCTCAACATACTTAATATCGACAAAGCCATTAATCTTTAAGTATTTTTTTTAAAAAAGAAACCTTCATAATTCTAGGCACTGAGAGACAAGGGACTAGGGAAAGATCTAGCAATACTGTCATCCTAGACCTAGAGTAAGAGTGAAAATCTAGAAAAAGGAGTGAAATATCAGGGAAGGTAGAAGGGGACAAAGCCTAGATTGTCTTCCAGTGCACATTTTTTGTGTAAGTCATGTCTTCTTCAGAGCCAGAGTCATAATTTAGCTTACCCTCTCACACTATGTTAACAATCTCCAGAATATCTCTAAACCTTTGCCAAAATGTCTCCTTCTTCCAAGGAACAAGTCCAGGAGCAGACACCAGCCTTTTTTATGAGTAGCCTACATTTAGTTGCACTGGGTGTTTGGGATAGAGGGCGGTGGGTCCTAAAGGCATACTAGTTAGTTAGCCTCATACCTTGTCTCCAATCCACTCCAGGATGTCGGCACACTCCTGCAAGTACTGCTGCAGCCTCAGGGCCTGCAGAAGGAAGGCGCCCTTCTCCTGAGTCAGCTCTAGCAGCAGGTCCCACAGGCGGCGCAGTTCCTCCAGATGGACCTTTGGGGAAAAGAGGCAAAAGGCTCAGAGGCTGTGGGTCAGGGGCAGACTCAGAGACTTGTGCAGAGAGGGGCCTAGGGAGGAAAGTCTCCTCCCACTCACTGTGCATCAATTGATCAACAAATATTTTAAAGGGAAGATAGGATATATGTAGGAATAGCTATTAAACGAAGCCATATAGTATCTTTCATAAGACAAAAATGGTTAGAAATGCTTTGGGGTTTTACACCATAAAATGATTACAAACACAAAGATGGACAATGTCAAGGATTCATGGAATGAGTGCTCATTGGAACTGGACTTTAAGAAACAGAACTTGGGCCCTGGCTGGTTTGGCTCGGTGCATAGAGTGTTGGCCTGCAGACTGAAGGGTCCCAGGTTTGATTCTGGTCAAGGGCATGTACCTTGGTTGCGGGCTCATCCCCAATGGGGGGTGTGCAGGAAGCAACTGATCAATGCTTCTCTGTCATCAATGTTTCTACTCTCTACCTCTCTCCCTTCCTCTCTGTAAAAAAGTCAATAAAACATATTTTAAAAAAGAAGCAAAACTTCGACAAATAGATAATAGGCAGAGGGTGTCCTAAGCAGTGACAAAGTCACAGAAGAAACGTAGCATGAGCAGCTTGCCAGAAAATATCAGAACTACAATTTTGCTAGCTTTCAAAAAATAAAAAAATGAATGGCCCCAAAGCAATAAAATTTTGAGAGCATATAGTTGAGGGCTTTGATGGCAGGTTATTTTGGATATTATGTAATACATAGCTTATAAAAATGAAGTTATCGTCTTTGTCATGTCTTATAAAAGAGGCAAAAGGCTCAGAGGCTGTGGGTCAGGGGCTGTGGGTCCTGCCTCTGATTAAGATACAGGATCTTGTATCTTACAATTACTCCATTGTTCAAGGTAATAGGTAAACCACATTTCTCTCTAAATCTAGCAGGATGAAATCTGACGTAGGCCTAGTGATTCTGATGGAAGTGAAGACGTTCTAAACACTTCTCAAACATTTTTGTTAATGTAGGAACTTGGTGGCAGCAAAACTGTGATTCATAAAAAATTATTTCTATTTTATATCAATAAATAATTTTTGAAATTGTCTTGTTACAAATTCTTTTCTAATAGAATTATATTTTATTACCTGGCTATATTTTTTTGACAGTAAAATGGGGTCGAATTTGCTAAATATGGGAAGTCAAGCTCCAATTTTTAAATATGTGACACAAGCTGAAACCGGTTTGGCTCAGTGGATAGTGTCGATCTGCTGACTGAAAGGTCCCAGGTTCAATTCTGGTCAAGGGCATGTACATTGGTTGCAGGCACATCCGCAGTAGGGGTTGTGAGGAGGCAGCTTGTCGATGTTTCTCTCATCATCGATGTTTCTAGCTCTCTATCCCTCTCCCTTACTCTATGTAAAAAAATCAATAATATATATATATATATATATATATATATATTTAAAAATATGTGACACAAATGTATTAACAATTTTAAAAGTACATAAGCAGTACCAACTCCACTTATAGGAAAAACATCCTGAATTGACTATATAATGTATGTTGGAACAGTACACAGATTAAATTAGGAGAGAGCTGATACATTAATAGCGGGTTCCACAGTGGTGTGATCTTCAGTATTCAGTGTGCAAGAAGAAGTCCCTGAAGAAAGGGGTTTGTAGGATTTTTTTCAAAGTGATCAGGAGGGTTTGGAGGTCTACAGTAGTGATTACACCACGTGGGCTGTGAAGAGAAAGAGTTATTATGGACAAAGGAGTAAAGATTTCAGAGAAGATTCAAAGGAAGAGCATCTCTCTTGTTCGAAAAGTTTAAGGGACAAGGACTCTGAGGTCTGAAGAAATAATTGGGATATTTGGGAAAGCCATTTCCTCTGGGAACTGTGGAACCAGATTGAAGTGAGCTCGGTCTTGAGTCCATTTATTCTGCAGTGGCGTAAGGAGGAATGTGATGCCATCAACGACAGCTTTTGGGTCATAGCTCTTCTCCCCAACAAACACAAGGACATCCCCATTGTTTTTCTTACCCCAACCCCAGTAGAAGATAAGAGACAGACGCCTTAATTTCAAGCCAGCTGCATCAAAGCTCTTATTCCACATAATCAATGAAAGCCCTGATGAAGTAATCAACAATTAGAAGCCAACCTTTGAGAGCCCTCCCACGTCTTTACCTTGGTGTCCTCATGGGCAAAGTGCCCCTCAGCAAACCGGACTTTCCTGATCTCCTCCAGCTCAGGAATGACCCTCGATTTTGCTTGCACCTCTGCTTCAAAGGATTCATGCTTCTGATATTTCCCCTGAGGTTTAGAAATCACAGTTTGTGGTTAATGGAGCCTTGCCTCCTTGGACCACAGAGGTGTCCCTTTGTTCCCCTTCTTACCTTTAGTCAGAACTACTTGTTTGCCCAACCTAGGTTAAGTGACAACCTATGACCACAGCTGGAACAGTCACACCCTAAAAGAAATGGGACCTCTTATCTGGACTTAACAAAGGGTATGACTTATTTTTTGTAGGAAAACCAGGAAAACTCTGGTTAACTCATTCTTCCTGAGGAGAGTGGACATCGGTTGTTTCAGACGCACTGCTGTCTCTTCACCTCAATTCCATCCTTAACTACACAACACATGAAAATCACACAAATTCCTTAGACTCTCAGTTACGGTTTTGCCCATAGTTTATATTCATTGAATGTTAGAATGACACTCCTTTGTAAAAAAGGCACTGGGGCTTAAAAAGTTGAAGGCATAGGCTACTTATAGGCAAAATTACTGCCTCTAACAGATAGTCTAATCTTTCTATTACATCCTCCTCCTGCAGTTAACCAAATACACACTGTTACAGGACTATTTCCTTTTTTAGAGATCTAGTGGTCTGTTCTGGGGAAGTTCATAAAACCAGTGACCTGCCAAAACCGGTTTGGCTCAGTGGATAGAGTGTCGGCCTGTGGACTGAGGGGTCCCAGGTTCGATTCTGGTCAAGGGCATGTACCCTGGTTGTGGGCACATCCCCAGTAGGGAGTGTGCAAGAGGCAGCTAATGGATGTTTCTCTTATTGATGTTTCTAACTCTCTATCCCTCTCTCTTCCTCTCTGTAAAAAATCAATGAAATATATTTAAAAAAACACACACAAAAAACAACAACAACCCAGTGACCTGTATGTTAGTTGGGTCTTCGTAGCTCTTATCTCCTGCGATCTTGAGTTTCTCCAAGATCCACTTCTCCAGGTCATCCGCGTCCCGTCTGAACACCTGGTAGTAGTAGGACTCCTCAAGCTTCTGGCCCCTCTCGGCAACCAGGTCCTTGAACCTCGCGTACCGGGCCAACACCTCCTGCCTCCGCTCCTGGATCTCCTCCGCTGTCTCCAGCACCTTGGGCCCGCCGCTCTCCATGGCCTGCAAGTGAAAAGCTCTGTCCGCTGCTGGCTCTCAAGTTTCCAGTACACTGTCACTTTAAGGAGTCCCCATTTGCTCACGTTCAAACTTACTTACATTTCTGTATCTTTAAGCCTGTCCTAGTAAAAAGCCTGCTGTTAATACATTTATATAATTTTAACCATATATGGCTACGACTAGGCTAAGAACTCCTGATCAGCCAGGACACTTTTTGCCAACTTTTCACATAAGCCTATGTCATTTATTGAGTTACATAAATAGAATTGATTTGGACTAATAATAATGCTATGTTTAAGTTAGCAAAATCATGGTTTCAGATGAGTAAAAATATAATTTTATTGCTTCCAAAGGCGAATAAGGTTGACAACTACTAATCATTCTGAACTCAATGTAATAAATGATGAAAAATGGCTTGCAATTAATTTTACTGATGCTATAACAGAAGTTTTAAAGTGTTTTCTTCTTATTAAAAATGTAGCTCATAGATTCTTTACTCTTTTTTTTTTTGCTTAATTAATAAGCACTCCAAATTGAAAGTTCAGCTCTTCTTCTCTCAAATTTTTACAAATGTCAAATTATTAGTATCTTTGGAATTAGCTTTTGAAATATAAAACACACAACATAAAATATTGCCTTTCTATAGTGGGAGCTAACTAATTTGTGATGATATCTTATAAATTTCCAGTGTCCATCTCCATTCATCTGGATAAAAGTACAGTATTCCCTAGTTTATCTCAGCCAGAACATTCAATATAAAGTTTAAATTTCCATCTCTTTCTTTCTAAATATATTACTGCCCTGTGGCTGTCCTTTACTAGTCTGGCTAGAGAACAAAATCATCCTATGGAAACTTAAATTAGTAATTATGTATTATTTTTTCCCATGTTACTTAGTCGTTCTCCATGGAAGCAGGTCATGCTGGGTTTTAGTGCTTTATAGCCAAAAGTTCAAGGACACTGTTCAAAGGGAAACATTCACCAAAAAGAGAGTTAGAATTTAACTTTTCTATTTAGTAAGAGTCAAGGACAATTTTTAATCCTCCTGTCAAGGACAGCGCAGAAAGTTCAAGGACAACTTGCACTAGGAAGAGTTCTGGCCCGGCCAGTATGGCTCAGAGGTTGCACATGGACCTATGCACCAGGAGGTCACAGTTCAATTCCCGGTCAGGACACATGCCTGGGTTGTGGGCTCATCCCCAGTGTGGGGCATGCAGGAGGCAGCCAATCAATGATTCTCCTCATTGATGTTTCAATCTTTCTCTCCCTCTCCTTTCCTCTCTGAAAAATTATTAAAACATATTTTAAAAGAAAACAAAAGAATTCTTTACTCACCATTTCCTTTGGGAAGTGTTCTAGTTTTCCTAAAAAGTCTAGGAACTGGGAAGATAAAATGTATCCAAAAGAGAGAGACAAAGAAGGAGAGAAAGACAGACAATTCACATGGAATTGTCTAGTCTAATTCAGATAGTGACTAGAGAAACGTTACATATGTGTCAGAGAAAGAAAAAAAAAAAAAAAAGCCTTTTACTCAGGCTCAGAATCCCGCCAGCTACCACCTACATTATCTCCAGAGACAGAGGCAGCCTGAGGCAGCCGCAAACTTTCACAGATGCTGAGTGACTCAGCAGTTTGGGTGGTTCGGTGGGGAGACTGTGGCTCCTAAGGTTGCTCAGTAGGACTTCATAAAAAATAAAAGCAAGGTTCTTAAAGGAAAAAATAGGAAAAAACACACAGTTAAAGAGGCTGTGCTGAGATTGTGTTTTGTTTCTTTAGTTAGTTTATGTCTGAGAACCATAAATTAAGAATAATTTCATGTCGCCCATTCTTCAGACTCTGAGCAGAATTGAAAGAACTCAGGGCATGCATAGGTTCCTGTGCCAACTGGTCCCTAGGAAATACAACTCAATAACGGCCTCCGGACCCCACCGCAGATTTCTGACAGCCTTTAATTCAACAAGGTATCCTAATTCTTGCTGTAGAACCGCTGCCTAAATAGAAAGAACATTTTATTTCTGGCCTCACAGATTGGGATTTAAAAATCTGACTTGGGCCGAAACTGGTTTGGCTCAGTGGATAGAGTGTAGGTCTGCGGATTGAAAGGTCCTAGGTTCGATTCCGGTCAAGGGCATGTACATTGATTGTGGGCACATGCCCAGTGGGGGGTGTGCAGGAGGCAGCTGGTTGATGTTTCTCTCTCATCGCCGTTTCTAGTTCTCTATCCTCTCTGTGGAATATCTATAAAATATATTTTTAAAAAATCTGACTTGGCTCCAAAGGAAGTAAGATGTATACGTTTATTTGCACTTCATGAAGCAAAATGTAAAAGACCTCATTTAACAAACGAATGGAGTCACAAAGCCTTTGGAAATGGGACAGAGGATCTAAAATGTGAGATAAAGTCATCCTATTTTAAGTGTAAATGCATTTTATTTTATTATTTTTAATGGAGAGAAAAGGAAGCAGAAATTCTTTCTCAAAGGCATTGTTTGTTGTTTTTTAAGGCAACTTGACCAAAATGAAACAAAAGGAAGATCGTGGAATGGTTCCGATCCTCCCACGAAGCAGTGGTGTTGCCAGTGGGAATGGGTTCTGTCACAGAGCCACAGGGAAAGCTTTCTGGGAGACCAGGCCTGGGAGGGCGTGATGGTTGATTGAAGAAGGTGGAGCAAACACAAACGACTGTGTTTGCAGATCTGGTGTCTCATTTCCATTTGTTGCGCCATGCAAAGAGTCCAGCCTTGTCTCTATTAAGCCCAGACATAAGGCCAATGTCCAGAGGGTCTGAGCCATTGGTTCAGTCCATATCTGTCCCCATGAGGCAAACACATGGGGACAGACATTGATCGGCTGTATGAGCCCACAACCTAGGCATGTGCCTCTTGGTGCAGGGGATGAAGCTCGGCCTCTGGCCTGCTGCTGCTTTTTCAAACTAAGTAATCAACTTCCCAACCTTTTGTGGGCTTTGCTGGTTCCTACCCCTAACCAACCCATTTCCCAGATCTTCGAGTTCTGTGTCCTGTATCCAATCTGATCCTTTTCCCGGCTTGTGCAGACAGACCTGTATAGTTACCCTCTTGGCTTCTCCTGTGCAGGCCGCATGGTGGAAGCACCTTCCCCAATGCCTTCTTGGCTTCTAGTGGGCATGCTCCTAGCAGAGAAATTTCTCCTGCTATTTTTACTCCTTCCCCCATAGTCTGGCAGAAGGGACTGTCGTATTCTGGGAAGGTTGAAAAAAGGTCCCTCCTCCCTAAGGGGTGGGAGGACTGAGGGGTGCTCATCCCCCTGTCTGGGCAATGCTCTGATCCCCTGGGGTACCTTGGAGTGCTGCAGCTTCCTAGCAAGCAGGCTTCTGCTTCCTGTTGGCTTATCTTAATAATGTCCGATCCTCTCTGCTCCTTTCCTTCATTGATATCTAGCTACCTATGGTATGTTAACAATGGCATGATCCATGCCAAACTGCATTCTAGTATAAATCCAATTTGAATAATCGAAGTTTCATGACCTACTAGCTTGAATCAAGGTTCTACATTTCCAGTTTTCCCTGTTCCTGGATCATGTCACCTAGAGAAACAGAGCGAGCTTAAATTCCCTTCTTGGGAGTCTAGTACTACTTTTTTTTCCCCATATACTTTTATTATATTCAAATCAAATTTGAGTACTAAAGGCAGGGGCAAAAATCTTTTTAAAAAAATGCATTATATCACATACACCTAAGAAACTCTGACTGCAGTTGAGGTGGAGAGGTAACATTTTTTATCTTTATTCAAGAGATAAGATGGACTACCTTCAATTAGAATCTATCAAATCTTAATTTGCATATCAATATGATTATTTTATTATTTTCTAATCCTTAGAGGGTTTTGCAAAACAGAGAAATCAGATAGTCCCTGAGAGGTAAGCTCATCTTATGGTTATTTGGTTTGTGTGTATTTATTTATTTATTTATTTATTTTTAGATATACATTATATTGATTTTTTTACAGAGAGGAAGGGAGAGGAATAGAGTTAGAAACATCAATCAGCTGCCTCCTGCACATCCCCCACTAGGGATGTGCCCACAACCAAGGTACATACATGCCCTTGACCGGGATCAAACCTGGAACCCTTAAGTGTATAGGCTGACTCTCTATCCACTGAGCCAAACTGGTTAGGGCTGGTTTGTGTGTTTTTAAACAAAGCCAAATCCATGTGAGTATGTCCATCATGCCACTGTTTCTATGTCATCAGAGCCAATAGGCATAGAAACATAACTCCTCCTCGGTGTTAGTCTATTTCTCCCAGTCCATCAATATTTCTGAAGGTCCTATTCCAGGACCTTCTCACCAAGAATGCCTGCCATGAGATAACCTATGACCAAAGAAATAATAAGAAACAATCAGCAGGATTGGTTATCAGGAAATAAATGTGGATAAGAACAATAGTCTTTAAAGCGTGTAGCAAGGTGGTTGTGCACAGGAGACAGTCAGCAAAGAGGTTTTATAGTGATGAAGAAATGTTTGGTTTGATTCAGGTCAAGAGCATGTACCTTGGTTGCTGGCTTAATTCCCAGTACAGGAAGCAGCTGATTGATGTTTCTCTCTCATCGATGTTTCTAATTCTCTATCCCTTTCCTTTCCTCTCTGTAAAATAAAAATAAAATAAGAAACAGTTGAATTTAAAATTTTAGAAATGCATGGTACAAGTTTCTCTGACAGCCCCTGGCGGCTAGTTTGGCACTGGCTGACTTTATGTTCTAAAAGGCTGACCAAGTTTTACCAGACTCCAAGCATTGTTTACCATTATTAGTATATCATGGTGCAGCCTTAGGATTTATGGATGAGCACGATAAATAAATCTTCAAGCCCAGTGGCTTAACATTTGGACTCTGACCTCTTCCCACTTTTAAAATTTTTTAAGAATGCCTATTGGCTCTGATGACATAGAGACCTGGTTAGAGAAGCTCGGGTAAGGAATGCAGGACAGATACTGTGGGCATTTAGATTCATGTTGAAAACTGCCCATTGTTGCACTGTGCATACATGAGTGCTGAGAGGCTACAGAGGGAGCTTGAGTTCACACGGACGTTTCATTAAGGAGACGTCTTCAATGAGAAGTGGGAGCGATTCGGAGGGCTGTTTTATTGGTCGTGGCTATCAGCCCTGAGCAGATACATTCTTCACACACGGGTTTAATCTGCCCTGCCCAGCCTGCCTGAACTCTGCTCCGTTATCAGATGGTCCTCTCCTGGGCTCAGTAACACCAAGAGATGCTTTATATACAAAATTTCTGAAGTCTTCTCAACCTGCATCACTAAAATTCATATGTTTACTGTAGATCTTTTGGAGGCAAACTTTCTCAACTTATTTACCAACAGGAAAAATGTGTTAATTTTAATGCAAAAATACTTATTTTTTTAAAAGAGGTCATCATTATTTGACTATGTTTTATTTTATTTTATTTTTATATATTTTATTGATTTTTTTTTTTTTTTACAGAGAGGAAGGGAGAGAGCTAGAAACGTCGATGAAAGAGAAACATCGACCAGTGAGAAACATCGACCAGCTGCCTCTTGCCCACCCCCTACTGGGGATGTGCCCACAACCAACGTACATGCCCTTGACCGGAATCGAACCTGGGACCTTTCAGTCTGCAGACCTACGCTCTACCACTGAGCCAAACTGGTTTCGGCTATGTTTTGTTTTTGTTTCTTCAGAATTAGTTCTCATTTAAAAATGTCTCCAGTTTTTGGTTCCTAAATGGATTAGAATATTAGACAATATTATTTAGAAAAGTAAATAAAAATACTTTTTGCAGTTTATTATATTCACATCAACTCTTAATGCTTCAGGTCCTCTAAAGGTATTTATCTCTTGACTGTATTTTTTAAAAAAATCATATATTATTCAATTTTTTCAATCCTATCTATTAAAAGAGTAATATGTAAATTAACCAGCATGCTGCTACACCCACAAGCCAAGCCCACAAGCCAATCAGGAACGGATATGCAACTTAACCCAACCAAGATGGTTGTGGCCACCGAGTGAGCAGGAAGCGTGGGTTTCCCTGACAATGGTGGAATCCAAGCTTTCCGCACACCCTGGCCTGCCTTGGCCTCCATTCAAGGCTACAAAGTTTAATTATAGAAAATAAATAAATCCCAACAAAAATGTTGGCAGTCATGGAGCTGGAGAGAGCAGGAGGCTTGAGTTGTCCCCCAGCAATGGAGGAAGCCAAACTTCCACAGCCCTGGCCTGCCTTGGCCTCTCTCAAGGTTACAAAGTTTTAATTATGGAAGATAAATAAATCAAAGATACCAGGGCCTCCTCTTGGATTGCTGGTGGTGGTGATGGGGGGGGGGGTATGGGTGGTTTGTAAACCACCACAGGACCCTCACCCAGGCTGCCCCATGCCCCAAGGGAACTCCCACCCTGATCTGGGATGCCCTTTAGGGCAAACCAGCTGGCCTCCACCCAAGCACCAGGCCTCTATCCTATCTAATAAAAGAGTAATATGCAGATTGACCATTACTCCAACACACAAGATGGCTGCCCCCTTGTGGTCAATGATGGCTGCTCCAAGTGGATACAAGATGGCCACCACAAGATGGCCAGCAGGAGAGGGAGTTGGGAGGGACCAGGCCTGTAAGGGAGGGCAGTTGTGGGAGATCAGGCCAGCAGGGGAGGGCAGTTGGTTAGGGAGGGCAGTTGAGGGTACCAGGCCTGCAGGGGTGGGCAATTAGGGGCAAACAGGCTGGCAGGGAGTGGTTAGGGGATGATCATGCTGGCAGGCAGAAGTGGTTAGGGGCAATCAGTAAGGCAGGCAGGCAAGCAATTGGGAGCCAACAGTCCTGGATTGTGAAAGGGAAGTCCAACTGCAGTCGGACATCCCTTAAGGGTCCCAGATTGGAAAGGGTGCAGGGTTGGCTGAGGGACACCCCCCACATGCACAAATTTTGTGCACCCAGGCCTCCAGTTGTATAATAAAACTAGGACTCCTTTTTCCCCCATATTATTATCTTCTCTCACTTTATCTTTTTTATTTTATTATTTTCTGTTTTATTTATTTGGTATTACTACAATGAATAAGAAAACCATTATATTTTTGCAATGAATTATGTAATCTATGATAATAACATGTATAGGGAGTAACCAATCTACACTAATAAAGGAGAAACATGCAAATTGACCATCACTCTGCTACACCCACCAGCCAATCAGGAGTGAGTATGCAAATAAACCCAACAAAGATGGTGACAGCCACGAAGTTGGAGCAAGCAGGAGACTTGGGTTGACCTTGGTGATGGAGGAAGCCAAACTTCCTGCCTGCCCTGACTGGACCTTGCCTCCGCTCAAGGCTACAAAGTTTCGATTATAGAAGATAAATAAATCCCAAATACCTGCTTCCAGCCAGCCCTGGCCTCTGCTCAAGGAGGCACTGATAAAAATAAAAGAAGAAGAAAAAGGAAAAAAAAAGGAGGGTCTGGGAGGTTGGGTCTCCAGGGGGTGTGGCCAGCCTGCAAAGATCCCTCAGCTCTTCACCCTCAGGCTGGCCACACCCCTATGGCCTGATCCCTGTAAATGGGCAACAAGCACCCCTCAAGGGTCCCAGATTGGAGAGGGTGCAGGCTGGGCTGAGGGACACCTCCCAACACACTCTGAACAAATTTCATGCACCCAGCTTCTAGTAGAATTATAATTAACAGATAAAGTTAATGTTTAATGAGATTGGAGCTCAGAGGACCAAGATGCAAATTCTTTGCCATCTTGTGTTGCTTATGTGGACTGGGGCAAGCCTTTAGCTTCTCTGATCTCTCTGTCTGCAAAATAGAAACAGCTTTTCTTGTCTGCTTCATACATATACAGTGTAAAGCATGTAACATAAAATTTACTATCTTAACCATGCTAAGCATACAAATTATTTGAGTAATTAAAAAGTCAGTGTTTACAGAGGACATGTAAAGAATCAAAGGAGGTAATGTGTATTTTAAATTTTTGAAACACATTATTATTAGTAGTAGTAACAATAGTATATCAGCAGAAGAAATGAAAAGCATAGTAACCAGTGAGTGAAAGGCTGAGAAGAAAGTGATGTGTATGGTTGTGTATTCCAGAGAAGCATGATCCTAACTGAAGTCTATTCTGATAACTACACCAGGCACCCACTCTCTTCACCCCCAGGTGCACTCTCTGTGAGAGACAAGGTTGTTGAGCTACCTGGAAGTTTCTTCCATCTCACCCTGGGGAATGTCTAATTACAACCAGACACTTTTCCCCTAATTTGTCCCTTAGAGGAGAGAGAGATGCATCATTTCCCTTTGATCTTGCATCATTGAAAGAGGAACTCCCAGGAAAGAATCTTTCATTCGGGATATTCCCTGACACCCCTCAGAGGCATATATCCTCATTGACCCAGTAGCAGAGGGGGGCATGTTGCTGCAGGGATTCTGAGGAGGATTCTTGTGGGCTCAGGCATGGTAAGTGCTAAGACTATCAAAGGGGCAATATCCAATCCAGATTGCTAACCTGCCTTTTACCTTTACTATTGCCCAACACATTCCTTAAATCCTAACTCTCTGGGTCCTGATTTTTCCGTCTTTCAGGATAAAACTTTCTCAGTATATGGGATAAAACTTCACAATTGTGAAACTTTATTATATGAATGAATAATTCTTGAAGGAACATACCCCACATAGTTCTAATATATAGTGGTGTTTAGAGAAGGAAACAGACAGAATGACTGAAAAATTCTGACCTGAATTTCCCACTGTGGCATAAAAAATAAGAGTGGGCTTCTAAGACCTGTAGACCAGACTTCCCATTTTTGTTTTGCATCCCCGCTGTGTGAATTTGGACAAGTTATTTCTCCCCTCTGGTTTTCAGTTTCTCTACCTATAAAACAGTAATAATAATAATAATAATAATAATAATTTAAATGAAATAAAATATGAAAATGCCTAGTCTCATGACCATTGCATGGGAACTATTCAATAACACTATTTTGTTTATCCTTCGTTCTACTTGAGGGAGTTCATGCTGATTTACATGTAAATATTTAAAATGCAAGAAGTATATGTTAGAAGTCATGAAAGAGGAAAATAAAGCACCCTTAAGAGTCAGAGGAGAGAGTGTTTACTTCTGACAGTGAGGATGGATGAGCCTTCCATGATAATGGGAACATTTAATGAATATTGGCAACTAGGATTCCAACAGAAAGAGATTTTTATAAATGGAAGGAAAAAGTGACATGAGCAAAAAATTAAAGTGCAAGAAAATGGTCCTATTTGATTGAGCTGATAAGTAGGTAGAAAAATATTTGCATCTAATGCTTAATTAGAACCAGATAAAAAAGACAGGGAATATCAGGCTAAAATCTTTGGGTTTTATCTATAAATGTATTAGAAAAGAAGAGAAACAGTTTTTTATCTATGTCTCTATTGATGGGTTAGTGGCACATTCCTGGTGGGGGGTGTTTGCGAGGCAGCTGATCGATGTTTCTCTCATGTTGATGTTTCTAACTCTCTATCCCTCTCCCTTCCTCTTTGTAAAATATCAATAAAATATATTAAAGAGAGAGAAACATCAATCAGCTGCCTCCCAAACATGCCCCACCAGGGATGTGCCACAACCAAGGAACATGCCCCTGACTGGAATCGAACCTGGGACCCCCCCAGTCTGCAGGCCGACACTCTATCCACTGAGCCAAACCAGTTAGAACTAAACTTTATTTTTATTGTTGACACCATTACAGATGCCCTGCATGCCCGTACTTTGCACACCTCTCCCCAGCCCCAGTCTTCCATCTGCCTGGCCATCACCACACTATAGTGATGCTCTATCCACTGAGCCAAACCAGTCAGGGCCAATTTTTTTTTTTTTAAGTTTTAAAATTTTAAAAACAGAAGAAAGACAGTAAAAGCCATGCTTAGGAATATTCATTTGTAGAATGACTTATTGAAGGTAAGAAGACAAGTGGAAAAGATACTTAAATAGTCATGGTAAGCGGTAATGCATCCTGCTGACACTATAATTAGCCTTGCAAAAACTTTTGTTGCTCTTCCTCCCCAATAAGTAGATGCTATTCTGATTTCTATTGTAGTTGACTTTTGTGACACCTCTTTCCCAATATAGCCATAGTTACACAGAAGTAATTTTTTAAAAAAATTCAGAATGATTTCCTTTTTTGAGGTCTTAGGTGTGACCTTCCTAAGACAGATGGAATATGCAAGGGAGGAATTATATGCTCGTCCAAAATTCAGCAGCCACTAATTAGGTTAAGGCTATTCTGGAGAGGCTCTTGGTCTGAGTAACTATCAACTATCAAAATGAACTAGTGAGTAAGGAGGATAAAGGAGAATGAGAGAGAGAGAGAGAGAGAGAGAGAGAGAGATTAAATGATAGGAAGAATATTTTCTGACAATTGAGTATTTATTATCTAATAAGAAACAAGCATGTTATTATTGCTACCCATGTAATATATCTAGTTATAAATAACTAAAAAGGAGCAAAGGGAAGGCCAAAAATTATAGGCTTTGCCAGGAAGCTGCAGCTTAACACTTACCAGGGAGCTACCGGATAATGCCCCATAGATCACTGCAGGGAGGACTGAGCAGGGAGGAGAATAGATGCCTGCCCAGTAACGTCTGCCTGGCATATGGAAGGCACTTGTCTGTCAGTCACACCTAAGAACAGGCCATTGGCCAGAGTAGGCACAGCCAATGTAAGCATGGAAAGATTTGAGATATTTAATCCCCCAAACAAAGGCATTCATACTCTTGTCTCCTGGCTCTCTTGCTCACTCTCATGCTCCTCCTTTCTACATCTGCCCTCATGGCCCACAGCCATGTGGACCCCGCACTCACTGGACTAATGGTATCCAACTAGCCTAATGCTAACTGAACCATTTTCAACATGGAATGTAAACTCTAGACACTGGTTTTGCTGAATCCCCAGCTGTGCTTCTTCCAGGACTGGATTGAGGTAAATGGGGCCTTGAAAACCCAGGGATGTAATTCCACACAAATAAAAATCGCTCATGCTCCCACGTGAGTCTCAGATATCATAAGGACCCCATACTCAGCACCCAGTGGGAAAAGGGACACCACAATTCCATCAATAACACTATAAAATCAACAGGAAAAGGCAGAGACATAAAGATGATTGCTTTAGTCAACCTCAGATTATATAACATGGCTAGAAAAGATGGGAAGAGCGGCATGAAGAACTATGAAGAGAAGGGCTTCTGACAGGTTTTTTTTAAACCTTCTTTTCTGAAAAACAAAAATAAAGAATAGCTGGAAAGATAGGTACATGTTTTCTACTATTTCATAACTGTAATTTTACTACTTCATAACTATAATTTTGCTACTGTTAATGATTTGTAATGTAAATAACTGTGCTTTCTGATGGTCTTAGGCTCTACAGCAGCAGTTCTCAAGTTGTGGGTTAAGACTCACAGATTGAGAACCGCTAGCAGGGTCATCTAAGAGTATAGGAAAACACAAATATTTACATTATGATTCATAACATAGCAAAATTACAGTTATGAAGTAGCAACAAAAATAATTTTATGCTGAGGGTCACCACAACATAAGGAACTGATTAAAAGGGTAATGGTATTAAAAAAAGATTGAGAACCAGTGACTTAGGGATCCAAAAGCAAATATTTCAGCTTTTTCTCTCACTTTAAGTACAACTGAGAGATATTTCTAACTGGCCTATTTAGGGTCCCAGAATTAACTTAAGTAACTGATTACAGAAAAGAGTGAAACACTTTGCAATGAATAATCACCATCCCATTTCCAGGAGTTTGTCCCCTTTCTCTCCTCCACAGATTACACAGTCTATGGCCAGTGGAAATCAGACCATGGTCACTGACTTTGTCTTCTCTATCTTCCTGAATTTGCATGAACGTGGACTGTTATTCTTCATTCCATTGCTTCTCATCTACGGATTTATCATAACTGGAAACCTAGTGATATTCATTGTCATCCAGCTGGACAAGGCCCTGCACACCCCCATGTATTTCTTCATCAGTGTCCTCTCCTTCCTGGAGATCTGGTATACCACAACCACCATCCCCAAGATGCTACGCAGCCTGGTCAGCGAGCAGAAGAGCATTTCCCTGGCTGGCTGCCTCCTGCAGATGTACTTCTTCCACTCTCTTGGGATCACAGAAGGCTGTGTCCTCACAGCGATGGCCATTGACAGGTACATAGCCATCTGCAATCCTCTCCGTTACCCAACTATCATGACTTCCAATCTTTGCATCCAGCTGACAGCTGGCTCCTGCCTCTGTGGCTTCCTCCTCGTACTCCCCGAGATTGTGTGGATTGCCACCCTGCCTTTCTGTGGCTCCAATGAGATCCATCAGATCTTCTGTGACTTCACGCCTGTGCTGAGCTTGGCCTGCACGGACACATCCTTGGTGGTCATTGTGGATGCCATACATGCAGTGGAGATCCTGTCCTCCTTCCTGGTCATCGCCCTCTCCTACATCCGGATCATCATGGTGATTCTGCGGATGCCCTCAGCCGAGGGCCGCCACAAGGCCTTCTCCACCTGTGCTGCCCACATTGCAGTGTTCCTGCTGTTCTTAGGCAGTGTGGCTGTCATGTATTTGCGCTTCTCGGCCACCTACTCAGTGTTTTGGGACACAGTTATCGCTGTCACCTTTGTTATCCTGGCTCCCTTCCTCAACCCCATTATCTACAGCTTGAGGAACAAGGACATAAAAATTGCTATCCAGAAGCTTTTCTGCTCTCAGAAGAGAGCAGGAAGGATTGGGAGCTAGATCTAGATCCTAGAGAGTGAAAAACCTTCTGGAAGTTCAGCATTTCACATTCTATGACTTGTTTATGATTATGCTTTTTCTATTGCTACAGATACTTATTCTGTTATTATAAATAAAGATGAAAAACTGCTGTGTCTAGGTCATTGGTGGCCATTCTATAGCCTGTTTAAGTCAAGGCCCTACTATAGGTATGTTAGCTGAAGCAGTATACTTGGTTTTCCTGCCTTTATAGCACAGGTTAATGACTTTCTAACACTCTCCCTGCTGGGCTTCTGCCTGCTCTTCTGTGGTTCCACATGCGGGTGAGGCTAGAGAACAGGATAGAGGAGACAATGAAGACATCATAGTTCTGAAAATTGCTAATGTTAACTTTCCTCTTCTTTCCAGTAAGAAAGCAATGCTGTTCATCATGCCATGGTAACAATTTCCTGAGCCTAGAAAGACACAATCTGAACTTTCATCTGATTTAGTCTATAAACTCAATTCGCTGGCCATGGACTGGCAATGTACACCATGAGTTATAGCATTTTGGGCCCAATGAAGTGATATAAAGTTAATGACAATAATAGCACCCTGTATTTCCCTAGCGATTTACTATTTTAAAGTTTCACATACAAGAATCTTCTGGAATTTTAAAATATCCTAAAGTGAGTAGGCCAGACATCAGCTCTATTTAAATGTTGGAAATAAAGCTCAGAGATGATGAATGATCTGCCTTAGACCATGTAGATATTTACTGACAGAAGAAGTTGCATAGCGAGGGATGAGAAGGCAGAGACACAGAAAGGGAAAGCCCCCCACTCAGGTGAGGAAGCAGCTGAGAAGCTGGAAACATATTGCAGCTGCAAATCTCCCTTCCCTCAAGGAGTGTAGAGTGTCAATCACACACAGGGATCCCCAATCCAGAGCATCAGACAGGGGAGGAGGAGACCACACAGAATCTAGCAATGAATATCAGTGGGGATTCAGTGTGCCAGGAGACCCAGACCATGCTCTCCCAGGGACCAGAACTCCTAGTGTTACAGCACCAGCCTGGGCAGAGCACAGTCCAGACTTCTACTGCTGGCAATGCCACATTATCATACGTGGGTCCTGCAGGGGGGTCTGCTGGCTACTCCTAGCAGTGAGATTAAGGGGCCTCTCTTTTCTGAGAGAACTTTTGCCAGATATCCAAACAGTGACTAAACTGTGCACTGGTAGAAAGAGCTGGTCTGCTCACCTCAAGAGCATAGCCGGCTCCCATCCCTCCACCTGCCGGACCACTTAAGCCAACCTCATCCTGTTGAGCTCAGCTGCACAAGGAGATCGGCGTGCAGAGCTGGGACGTTGGGCCCTGTCCTGAGGAGTTCAGTGGCAGAGGGAGACCGGAAAGCTGCCCACAGATGGGATTTTCAGATTGTGTCTCCCTGGGAACCTTTGTCTGGGAACCAGACAGGTGAATGCTGGGCTGTGTGGCTACATGGCAGGGAGGCAAATCCAATCTCCCTTGAGTTCAGCCTGCACTACCCTGGGAGGGAAGTAGTGCCTGATCCCCTCCTACAGGTTTGTGGGCACCACCCACAAAAGGAGACTGTTTGGATCATCCCTGCCTAGTCCTGGATACCCTGCCCCAATGTGTGCAGTTCTGTGTGGGGGTGGGGAGATGAGGAGGGCGAGTAGAGTAGCTCAGAGCTGAGACATTCAAAGTGTGAGACCCTCAGAGTCTACTGTCTGAAACTGGGATGAAGTGCTTAGGCCCCTCCCCCAGGCAGGGCCAGCATCACCCCAATTGGAGACTCTTGATGTGTCCCCCTGAGCCCAGGGTGGCTGAGCTTTCTTCTGCAGAGGGGAAATCTGACTGTGCCCAATCTCAACCTGCAGCGAGTCCCTCTAGAAGGAGCTAGAGTTTGAGATTCTAGAAGAGACTGAGTGCTTTGGCTTGAAGCAGGGGCCATAGCACCCTCATTGAGTGCATGCCTGCCTGATCCCAAGGAAGGGGACCAACTAGCCCTGTCCTCTGGACACTGATTGCCCTACCCTCTCAAGCTTGCAGCCTGTGAAAGGGCTGTGGATCCTGGCCAGCTTGGCCCCATTCTACAGTCTTTCTTCAGAAAGCTGTGGAAATAGACCAGGACACCTCAGGAAGAGATGGAGGTGCTCACAGGTGGATGCAAACCTCAGGGAGCCTCTGTCCTCTGACAGATCCGCCCGCAGCTCTAATCTGGAGAAAGCCAAGCCTGTTACACTGATTGGCCCCTTCTGTGCACACCGAGGTACAGCAGATGCAGACACAAACAGTGAAATGTGTGGCAGCTCAAGACAGCTAGCTCAATGCTGGTTAGACACATCTGACAGTGACCTGTACCTGAACCCCACGCAATTCAACCCAGTACCAATGCATCCAGCAGTGGGCTTCAGACCATACTAGAGCTTGACCAACTTGGCACACAAACCGCACATCCAAAAAAAGATTTTGGCAGGAACCATACATTCCGGGAATAATTCTGCTTTAGAGGGCAGGCTCTATACAGTGACTATACAAAGTTATTGAGATTTATCCTTTCAGTTACCCAGCTAGAGTGTTAACTCCACCCACGAAAAGGCCAACAGCATTAAAAACTAAACTACAACAGCTGGTGTATGTAACTTCCAAAAACTAAACTACAACAGCTGGTGTATGTAACTTTCCTTGAGCACAAAGCTTGGGATTGTGTATTATTGTCTATCTCCTACCAATGCTTAACTCTGGAGGATTGTGCATCTGAGCCCAACAAGACACCTTAATCACACTATTCTCTGTGACCACGGACTAGATATATTTATTCTTTGTCTAATCTAATCATCTTCTTTTACCCACTTCCCCACACTCCCTTCTCTTTTGAGATCCATCAGTCTGTTCTATGTATCCATGCCTCTGGTTCTATTTTGTTCTTCAGTTTCTTTTGTTCATTAGATTCTGTATACAAGTGAGATCATAGGGTATATGTCTTTCTCTGACTGGCTCATTTCTCTCAGCATACAAATCTCCAGGACTCTCCATGCTGTCTCAAAGGATATGGGTACCTTCGTTTTTATAACTGCATTGTCCTGCATTTTCAGAAAATCAAATATATAATACAGATTAGAAATACATAGCTGGTTTAGTGATATTTTATGGAGAAAAATGTTTTGAATATTCTTTTCTTCTCAAGTACAATATAACGCAGAAGCAAAAGAGAGAGAGAGAGAGAGTGAGAGAGAGAGAGAGAGAAAGAGAGAGAGAGAAGGAAAGAACCATATTAACAAAAATCATAAGCAATGTGATTTTAAATGCATGCAGTATACTAAGTGGACCCTGTAAACAAGGAGGACATAAAAGTAACATTTTTCAGGGGAGGGCTTTACCACAGTGCTGACAGACTTTATAATGAGTCTGTCTGATCTTTGAGAATAAATGGAGCTCTTCATTAATTTTTGTGTATCCCCTACCAATGCTAAAACAATGAAAACCTTATTCTAAACTCAATATTTTTTGAAAGTTCTAAATTTTTCTGTAGCCTGAATTTGCTATAGTTCTCAGATGCACTTAAACACACTCTTCCTGTTGGTTCTTAGTAACTCAAACTCAACATCTCTAAATGAACTTAACATCTCATCTCTTGTTCTGCATCTCTTCCCTTATCCTGCTGAAGAACTCATAATTACTCTCCCCCAGAGAAATTAAATTTAAAAACTCAGGAATTGAAGATCTAGAGGTCTTCAGGTGTTCCTGACACCATTCTAGTCTGCAAGACCTTACTCAACCTTCACGTGCAGTTGGCTTCCTCTCCTCTGGCTGAAGAGCCTTCCGCTGACCCGCATGTGTCTGAAACACCTCAACATGCTGCTCATTCTTTCTCAGAGTGGCTTTAATTTGTCCTTGTCTCACTCCTAAAAATAACAGCAAGATTTATATGGTATTCTAAAAAAAAATGTATACACACTTTGAGTGATTAAAAAGTCATTGTCTAAAGAGGACTTAAGGAAGGCCAAGAGACATATGAAAACATGCTCAAAGTCACTAATCATCAGAGAGATGCAAATCAAAATGACAGTGAGGTACCATCCCACACCTGTTAGAAGGACTAGCATCAACAGATCAGCAAATGACAGGTAATGACGAGAATGCGGAGAAAAAAGAACCCTGGTGTACTGCTGGTGGGAATGCAGACTGATGCAGCCACCATGGAGAATAGTATGAAGTTTCCTCAAAGTTAAAAATGGAACTCCCATTTGACTGAGTAATCCCACTTCTAGGAATATATCCCAAGAAACTAGAAACACCAATCAGAAAGGATATATGCACCCTTATATTCACAACAGCACAATTTACAATAGCTAAGATTTAGAAATAGCCTAAGTGCCCATCAGCAGATGAGTGGATTAGAAAACTGTGGTACATTTACACGGTGGAATACTATGCTGCTATTAAAAGGAAGGAACTTCTACCATTTGCAGCAGCATGAATGGGCCTGGAGAGCTATGCTAAGCAAAATAAGCCAGTCAGAGAAATATAAATATCACATGATCTCACTCATATGTGGAATATAATGAACAACATAAACTGATGAACAATAAAGGCCCAGAGACAGGGAAGCATCGATAAAACCATCAAACCTCAGAGGGAAGGTAAGGGAGGTGGGGGTAAGGAGGAGAG
Organism: Pipistrellus nathusii; assembly: GCA_963693515.1. Lineage (NCBI taxonomy): Eukaryota > Metazoa > Chordata > Mammalia > Chiroptera > Vespertilionidae > Pipistrellus > Pipistrellus nathusii. The sequence continues at coordinate 34,454,838 of OY882875.1, read as the reverse complement.
ATCAACCAAAGGAGTTGTATGCATGCATATTAGCATGACCAATGGATACATACACCATGGGGGAGGGCATGAGCAGGGGCGGACAATAGGGAGAAAAGGACACATATGTAATACCTTATTCAATAAAGGAAAAAAGTCAGTGTTTATTGCCATACAGTTCATTTTCAAAATTTCAAAGAATCTACAGAAATGAGTAATTTTTTTGTCAGCACCTCTTTTCAAACTGATGACCTGTCTGGTCGAGGGACTTCTGATAATGTGAAGTAATGGGATAGCAAACATCAAGAATCCTTTCATTCCGTATTTGTGTGCCCTCAATTTATAAACTATAGCTAGTTTTGTGTCGTAAAGTTTATCTTTTATGCATCCTCATAGAAAAGCCTAGTGGATAAATGTTTTTTGTTCAAATATTAATCTGGCTTCACCCATTATTTAAAATCAGCTAAACCTGGAAAGGATTGAAAAAAAAAAAAAAAAAAAAAAAAAAAAGGCAAGTTATCAGCTGTTAAAATTTGTACACACTTTGAATAGTTATAAAGGCAGTACTTGCACTTCAACTGTGTTTTCAAACAACCAGGATGTTTTAGGATAAATTTCCTTTGTTCAAAGCTTAGTCTGGCTGAAAAGAAAGAAACATCAATTGAGCTGTGAAAGTGTACATACGTGTTTTGGAGACACCCTGCATGTATATTGCAAGCAATCCAAAGTCATTAGATAATTTTGAGTGGCGATTAATGCACAAAATTGCACCTTAATAGTGTGTAGATTGCATTTAAACCAAAAAATGATAGGAGTAGGTAGATAGTATCATTAATTTATTTAACTGTCAATTTTTGAACAGTATTCAGGCATCAGACCTTTTTCAGTCATTGTCTTTTCTGTAGTAATGGAGCTAAAGGAGAAAGGGAATGAGGGTATATGTGAATAACCAAGAGGATTTGACAACTGACAACATGGAGGCCATGTTGAAAAGATCATTAAAGATGACATTTGGTTTTGAGGTAGTTTGTGAGATACCACTATTGACAGATACTGGAACAGCTGAATAAGAGGTAGTAGAGGAGCAATTATAAAATGAGTTATAGAGATGTTATCTTGAGTATGTGAGAAAATTTATAAGTAGAGATTTCCAGTTGCCACTAAAAACGTAGAATTGGATTTCTACATTTAGATAAACTATGGCCATAGATGTGTTATTTAAGTGGAGATTATAATTGAACTATAAGGAAGCACTGGATATTTGAACATAAGAAGAGAATAAGAAGAGACTGGGGAATCACAATTGTTGGCCAGGAGAAAAAGAGGACTGACAATACGTAGTTACTGCCATTTACTAAGAATGTGGCCAAAATATTCTAAAGCATTAATATATTTCATCTCACTTTATATTTTCAATGTTCTCATAAATTAGTCATTGTCAATATTTCCATTTAGAAATGAATAAACTAAATTTTTAGTGACTTATGTATCTTTCTTATAGTCATGTAACTAAGTAGGTGGCTGGGCAAAATAGAAAATGCTTTTTTAAAAAAATATATTTTATTGATTTTTTACAGAGAGCAAGAGAGAGGGACCAAGAGTCAGAAACATCAATGAGAGAGTCCTCGATCAGCTGCCTCTTGCACACCCCTTACTGGGGATGGGCCCACAACCATGCCCTTGACCAGATTCGAACCTGGAACCTTTCAGTCCACAGGCTGTCGCTCTATCCACTGAGCCAAACCGGTTTAGGCAGAAAATGCTTTTTAATCAACTATCTAAATTGAGTCATATAACAATTCTTTGAAATAGGTCAATGATGATGATGATGATTTTAAGCCTCATCTTAGGAATGAGGATATATTTTTTATTGATTTTTAAAGAGAGTGGAAAGGAAAGAATAAGGGAGAGAGAGAAAGAGAGAGAGAGAAAGAGAGAGAGAGAGAAAGAGAGAGAGAGAAACATCTATGAGAGAGAGAGATATCTATTGGTTGCCTCCCATTTACATCCAGTCAGGGGCCTGGGCATATTTTTCTGTACAGCAGTGGGGAAAAGTAGGTTTACATTTAATAAAATACAGTACTGGTATGATAATTATATAATAACTAAATAAATTATATAATAACTGTTTCATGCACTCACAATGGTAACCCTACTTTTGCCTGTATTATTATCAAGACTGAAATGGAAATTGTGATACTGATTTTTTGGTAGCATCTGAGATTCATGAGACATAGTTCCATATACGTGTAGATAGGTGGGAGAAAAGCAGAGATATGCAAATAGGCAGATGATCAGAACTGCTTTGTTTGTTTCTTTGTTTGTCTGTTTTTCTAAAAAGAAAATGAAAGTTTCAGAAATGTTCTGAAAGAGTGAATAAGAGTGGCAATACCTTTTTGTGTTGACCTCCGATAGTACACATTCCTTTGAAGGGGGGATGCTTCTTGGGGTATATATTTATCCTACTTTCATGTTCCCTACTATTCCCTTCACAATCACCACACTCAGAAACTTGTTTTTAAAACAGAAATGGGACGATTACTTTTGATTCTTGATGTTATTAACCTGGGCATCAGAATGGAAAACACATCACTTTTCATAGTCTATAAATTACAATGAAAAGAAACCATGTAATCCATGAAGTTCAGTTTCCATGTATTTAAAAATAAGAGTCAGGGGAAGGCGTATGACCCGCTTTAAGCTGGAAGTAATTAGTGGCAGAACACAGATTAAAACGCCCACATCCTGATTCCCAGCCTGCACGTCCTCAGGCCTCCTGTGGATGCAGATAGACGCTCCTGTGTGCGGTGCAGGGAAAGCTGGGACATGGGTATCTCCTCATCAGGCCCGTGGAGAGGACTCCCAGAAGAACTGCATTCTGGGACTGCTTCCTTCCGGGTCTGCATTCACATATTCTTCATTAGTATTAACTGAGGAGGGCCAGAGGAGGAAACTGAGGTCCCTCCAAAGATCCCTGCTCCGCAGCTCAGGTAGCAATTGGTCTCTGCAGAGAACGTGCTGGCAATTACAGAAGTTGAGGACATGCTTCATTAAAGGAGCACAGTCTCTCCCTACTCCGCCCCCCACCCCCCACCCCCTCCGGGAACAGCTCCCTTGCCTCAACCTTGGCTTCCCCACTCAATTGAAGCAGTTTATTTGACTTCTCATTAGTAGTTTGTTTGTTCTGTTCCCCTGAGTCACTCAAAAGAAAAGTTTTGTGAATTTCCTGAGCTGGGTAAGCCAGGCTCCTCTGCCTCCCTGTGGAATGTCTAGGAACCCAGGCCCTTCAAACACACTATGTGTGGCAGCAATAATGCAGCAATGGGTGCCAGGCTCCTCTGCTTGGTCAAAGAGAAGCTGAAGCAAAAACCTCAAATGGCTCAGCATGGAGACATTAAATGCAATTGCCTGAGATCTAACTGAGAAGAATGGGCATGGATATGTAAGACTGGTTTCCCACACACTGCTGAAACATTGCCAGGAGCATACTGTGCTGCTGGACCTCTGAGCTGAGGTACCAGGCCGTCTGCATGCCTTCCCCATGTACAGAATGCCTACAGGCCCTGTGTGTTGGTCCATCTCTTCACTATTCATCAAGTATTCTCACGTTTGAACAGCACCTCCCCAGTGAGACCAGGCAGAACAGGACACATACAACTATTCTCTACTTTTCAAATAGAGGACTGAGGCTTACCCAGAACAGAGCCCTTATTTATTAAGAACAGTTGAAATAACATTTAAAATTCACCAATCTTTAGTCCATTCAGATCAGCCATTAATAATGTGATACCTATATTTTTACCTCCAAGAAATTAGTGTTAATTGCAGTGATACTGTTGGAGCCCGCACTGAAATGGGTGTGTAAACATCAATAGATGAGGCTCAGACGAGTCCAGGATCACAGCAAAAATAATGGCTCCCATGTTCATGCCTCAGTGAGGGGAAGAGGAGGAGGACATTTAGGTGAAGAATTCAGCACAACTGAAACTGGTTTGGCTCCGTGGACAGAGCATAGGCCTGCGGACTGCAGGGTCCCAGGTTCAATTCCGGTCAAGGGCACATCCCCTGTGGGGGCTATGCAGGAGGCAGTTGATCGATGATTATCTCTCATCGATGTTTCTGACTCTCTGTCCCTCTCCTTTCCTCTCTATAAGGAAACAATTTAAAAAATTATATATATATATATATATATATATATATATATATATATATTAATATATGAACTCAGGACAGGTAGAGAGATGAATTCATGAATTATTAACAGTCCAGAATGGATGGAGAGGAAGGTTTGCCAGCGGGAATAAATGGGAGACACAATGAAAGACAATAAAATCAGAGAATGTTAGGGCGCATCATAACCATGACCTTAACCTTCGCCAGCCTGTGGCACCTGGATCTACTAAGAGACTCATTTTCAGTCAATCACGTACTCCGTTTCTCTGTTAGCAAAACCAGGAGATTCATTGGAATATGAGGGGTCTCAGACAGACTCTGCTCTGATTTCGCCATTGTCTCTGTCACTCACCATTTGTAGGAGTTTGCCACTGTTAGGCCATTATCCAGCCCAAGGTTCCGGGATCTCAGTCCGTATGTCTTAAGCCCTATATGACTGACCTTTTCCATGAGAGCACTAACTCCCGTTACCTGTTTAAAATTCATCCTTGTTTGTATCTGCACAGGTAGGCAGGTAACCTGGAACTAGGAATGTTCTTTCCTTCTTCATGTTAGCTCAACAGTTACTGCATAACATTAGCAAGAAGCAGACCAAAGTTTCCTGAAGTATCAAAGACTACGCTCAGGAAAGAGCTGATCCCATGTTTTCAAACAAACAGCATTAGAACTGTATCTAGAGAAAAGATAACTACAAAGTATAAAACCAACTGGGATAGAGGTGGAAATGGACCCGAAGCACTGGCCATTCCCTCAGCTCCCTTTCCTCCTCTGGCTTTTAAACTACTTCCTCTATAGAGATGACTTAGTTGAGGATTCTGACTACTCAGATGAGTGAATTGAGGACCAAGGGCATCACATGACCTGCCAAGGATGAACAGCTCTTGGGGGACCAAGAACTGGAATATGGCAGAGATATTCTTTGGGTCATGAAAACTCTTCATAAAATTATTTGTAATCATGTTTTTGTATAAATAAAAATGGAAAGATTACTGGATTTAGAGCATGTATTCACCCCCAGACCCAATGCAGTCGTTTGGTGACCTTGGCAAGCCTTCCTCAGCCTCATTTTCTCTCTGTCTGCCAAATGAGAGCCTGGGTGGATGACTGCTCATGTCCCTTCTTGCTTAGGGAGTTTTGATTCTAGACTTGCAAAACTTCTGAAAGAAAGCAAGATCTGAACTTGATAGACCCAGATGGGTAAAATTTGAATATCCAGAACTGAGAGGAAAAGGAGTTGGTCCAAGTCCCAGTGTTGCCGTGTGTGTGTGTGTGTGTGTGTGTGTGTGTGTGTCTGTGTGCGCGCGCGCTCACAAGCTAGTTTGTGTGAATCGTAGGTTGATTTTTATTGCTCAGTGTGTATATATAAAGAAAGCATGGTTGATTTTGCATAGTAATTTATTCCTTTGACTACATACTGAAAATCAAATGAACTTCAAAGTCCCTTTAAAACCGAAAGATATTTTTTGAAGCCTGACATACTTTCATTAAAATGAAAAGAGAACCCACAGCTTTGAGTGATATAAAGGAAACACCTCATAGAACATTGGGGCATTTTAGTATCGACCAGTGCTACTTTGATGGGGAGTTAGATATCCACAATTGATCATGAATTAATTACACGCAGCAGTTCTATATTCGATTGTAAATTGACAGGTACAAGAAAGAAAAATAAAAGTCACACAGTTCGATACAAATTAGCCTGGTGGAATAAACAGATACTTTTGATATTTCTTTGACTTTTGTGTCTCACATCTACACATCATTCATCGGAATGTTTCATTGGTACATTTTTCTTTCTGAGTTCCTTTTGACAGTGTGTCCTTCTACTTCCAGCCGCCATCTCAGCATTCCAGGATGCCAAGTTGCTCTAAGTGTGAAGGCAGCTGCTCCATGGAAGATGTGAGTGGTTTTGGGACAGGTGTGACCATTTTTGTGGCATGTGGCACCTGTGTCAGCCATGGACAGGTAAAGCTTCCCATCTGCACACACACAAATTCCACACAGTCTTTGTGAGTTGCCAGCTGGACCCCAAGTCACCTCGGGGTGAACCACCTGGGGTAAGCACACAGACTCAGCATCAAGCACAAGGATTCCATCACTACCATAAAAAAGGATGTCCATTTGACAAAAGGCCTTGATTTTCCCAGCATGAGCTGACATAGGAACACCCTTTCTGATCTCAGCTCCTGAAGTGGGTCTGCCCTTACAAGGGGTGTCTCCACTGAAGGCTCAGAAAGAGCCCGCTCAGGCCCAGTTACCTGAAGCCTGTCTGTACCAACACAACTTCGCTGTCATCGAGAGAGGACAGTGGCTTGCCTTCTTTGGAATTGACTGGAAAGTATTTTAAAAATAAACATAATGTTTTAGTTGATTGCATACCTATATCATTTTGAAAATCAAAATAATTTATAAATGGTGAAAGGCTTAACTGGAGAACACAAGACTTGAGCCTTACAAAATCTAACAAATGTCAAAGGGAAAGCTCGTTCTGTAAGCCTAATCCTTGCACAAACATGCTCCCTTTGAGTGGTTATTTTACAGAAATTCCTGAAGACCATCATCCCTGCACAGCCCCCTGAGAAGGGATGTCTAGTGCCAGCAGAAGGGCAAAGGACAAGGTCATAAAACTATACAGGGGGAGGGAGAAAGGGCGAAGGGGAATGTGGGGATCTTGGTCCTGATACCTGGGTCAAACTGAAGCCCCTCGTCTGCAGCTCTCCCTGAGCATATAAAGCCTGCTGCCTTCCCAATTCACCTTTGGCTCTTTCTCAAGTTAGATCACCTGGACCTCGGGGACAGTAACAAATATCATTTTGATTACACTGAGCCTTGAGTCCGTTCTGTGTGACCCAGAACCTTTCAAATGGTATATGAGAAGAGTATTTCTTCAACCAGCACATGTGCCCCTTTCTCCTCCTAGCCAACTCACACTTCCATTTGTGTTTTCTACAACTATGAAATGTTTCCTCATGCAAAAACAACTGAATATAAATATTCTTATAGCTCTCTAGAAATTGTTACATATCACTGTAGAAATAAACTTTTGGTAAATAGTTCCATGGTGTCCCATTGTGTGTTTAACTGTTCCTTATTAGGAGATTCATGGGTTACTTCAGTCTTGCTACAACAAACAGAAGTTTAATAAATAGGTTTTTTAAATCATATATTTGGCTCCCTTTATTGTTTACTACCCTACTTTCCCTCTGGTAGCCACCATACTGTTGTCTGTCTCTATATGTTTCAGTTTTATATCTCACATCTGAGTGAAATCATATGTTTCTTAGTGTTTCCTGGCTTACTTCACTTAGCATAATATTCTCAAGGTCCATCCACATTGTTCCCAGTATTTCATCTTTTCTTATGTCTGGGTAGTATTCTATAGTATATATGAATACATCGTCTTTATTCAATCATAAATAAAAGGACACATTGGTTATTTACAAGTCTTGGCCACTGTAAACAGAACTGCACTGAACATTGATTCATGTATCTTTGGGAATGTTTTCAAATAGATAACCCAAAGGAAGGGTTGCTGGATATATGGTAACTCTATTATTAAATTTTTGAGGACCCATCATAGTGATTTTCATAGTGGCTATACCAGTTTACATTCTCACCAGCAGTGAATGAAGATTCCTTTATCTCCACAACCTTTCCAACATTTATTATTACTTGTCTTGTTAATAATAACCATCCTAACAGTTGTGTGATATGAATAATTATGCATATATATATATATATATATATATATATATATATATATATATGCATATGCCAGAGGTGCACAAAATTCATGCATGGTAGGGTCCCTAGGCCTGGCCTGTGATCAGGACCCAATTGGGGTCTTCCTTTCCCTGGCTGCCAGCTGCAGTGGGGGCCTTCTGCGCCCTGGTGGTCAGACAATTGAATGCCTGTTTGGTTGAACTCCTGAGGTGGCAATTTGCATATTAGCCTTTTATTATATAGGACTACAGGCCCAGTGCACGAAATTCATGCACATTAAAAGGGAACTAATTAGAGGAAATATTTTAATATTGCTCTTTGCCCTTTCTCTATAATAGAAGTATCAGAGATGAAAGAAAATTAATAAACTGTATATGAAAATCTTCCTCCTGTCAGACTCTGGGCCACATCAAAGGACCCAAAGTCAAGTCCCTACCCACCTGCATGTGCCTTGAAATCACGTGAGACCCAGACCCAGCCACACCTACCCCCTTCAAGCCCAGGGCAGGGGGGTGCAGCCTCAGGCCCCCTACCAAGCCCTGCTGGGTGGGGAGGGCACTGGCTCAGGTCACCTGGCCCTGTGTTGGGCCAAGGGCGTAGCCTCAGGTTCCTCAGCCCGGTGCTGGGGTGGGGTGGGGGTGTGACTTCAGGTCCCCTGGCATGAGGGTACAAGGTGTGATGACCATTTGTATATTAGTTCTTTATTACATAGGATGTATATAAATTATTTTGTATATGCACACATACATATCTGCAAGATGAATTCTTAGAAGAGTGATTGCTAGTCACAAGTAAATGTGTAATGTGCATAAGTATAACTAAATTTATCTCCAAATTTATCATGCTATCTAGACTCCTATAAGTACTGTATAAAAATGTGTGCTTCTCTGCAAACTTGCCAATACAATGTGTTTTAAAATTTTGTATCTTTGTGAATCTGAAGGCAAGGAAAGTATCTCAATATAATTAAATTTGCATGTATCTTATTATGAGTTGTGTTGAATATCTTTTCACATATTTAAGATTCTCTGTGGCTTTATAAATACATACTTGGGGATAGGTCTCCCCCACTCCAAATTGAGCATTTTGAAGATAGAGACTATGTTTTATGCATCTCATACTTCCCATATTATAAGTGTGGGAAATAAAAAGAATTTAATAATTATATTTAATGAATAAAGAACAGCATTGCTGTGATTTCCTCTGTCTTAATACTGGTTAAGGAACTTTAGATAGCATCTTTTCTAACTCTTGGGTCACATGTTTTTTCTTGGAAAACAATATTACATTTAAGTACTTTTATAATACAGAATATTTAGCTAAAATGAAAAGTCACTTATAAAATCATTTTGAAACAGATTTTCACTTATTGTTGCTAATCATTTCCTATAACATGCTTTTTTTTCATCTATTGACAATCATATTATAAAAGATTTACTCCTTTAAAATCATACTTTCTTTACTTAGCATTATTACAGAGATTCTTAGTTGCCTCTTTTCAGGGATCATTACAACTGGGAGCTGTTTCAAACACTAGAGACAGAGAAGTGCTATTTAAAATAAAATGTGTGTGTGTGTGTGTGTGTGTGTGTGTGAGTGTGTGTAGTATCAGAAAAGTCTTTCTCATTTAATTCATTTAGCAAATAGTTATTGAGTCTCTACTTTGTTCAAGGAAAAATGCTAGGCACTGAATAATAGTATTAAACAAAGTTGATTTCTGTTTTTCACTAACCCTATTTTTGAGCAGAGATAAATAAATATATAAATATATAATTAAAATTTTTGCTACGAAAGAAATGACAAGGATGAGCAGAATAAGGTTGGACAAAGGGGTGTAAATATATATATATATATATATATATATATATATATATATATATATAGTGTGTGTGTGTGTGTGTGTGTGTGTGTGTGTGTGGTCAGAACAGGCTTGTCTGAAGAAGGGAGACCAGAAGAATAAGAATGTGTCCCTTGGTGAAAGCAGTCCTGGATACAGGATTTTATTCTAGGAGTGTTTCAAGAAGAGAGGAGTGTGATAAAAATATTTAGAGAATGTAGCTGAGGTGTTTCAGACACATGCGGGTCAGCGGAAGGCTCTTCAGCCAGAGGAGAGGAAGCCAACTGCACGTGAAGGTTGAGTAAGGTCTTGCAGACTAGAATGGTGTCAGGAACACCTGAAGACCTCTAGATCTTCAATTCCTGAGTTTTTAAATTTAATTTCTCTGGGGGAGAGTAATTATGAGTTCTTCAGCAGGATAAGGGAAGAGATGCAGAACAAGAGATGAGATGTTAAGTTCATTTAGAGATGTTGAGTTTGAGTTACTAAGAACCAACAGGAAGAGTGTGTTTAGGTGCATCTGAGAACTATCGCAAATTCTGACTACAGAAAAATTTAGAACTTTGAAAAAATATTGAGTTTAGAATACAGTTTTCATTGTTTTAGGCATTGGTAGGGGATACACAAAAATTAATGAAGAACTACATTTACTCTCAAAGATCATCCCAATGGATGGGGAAGACAGACTCATTATAAAGTCTGTCAGCGCTGTGGTGAAGCCTTCCCTAGATAAAGTCACTTATTCATTCTTTTATGTCCTCCTTGTTTACAGAGTCCACTTAGTATACTGCATGCATTTAGTCACATTGCTTATGCTTTTTGTTAATATGGTTCTTTTATTCTCTTCTTTTTGCTTCTGCATTAAATTGTACTTGAGAAGAAAAGAATATTCAAAACTTTTTTTCTCTATGAAATATCACTAAACCAGCTATGAATTTCTAACCTGTATTTATGTAATTGGTTTTCTGGAAATGCAGGACAATGCAGGTTTTAAAAACGAAGTTACCCATGCCATTTGAGACAACATGGAGGGTCCTGGAGATTTGTAGGCTGAGAGAAATGAGCCAGTCATAGAAAGACATATACCCTATGATCTCACTTATATACGGAATCTAATGAACAAAAGAAACTGAAGAACAAAATAGAACCAGAGATGTAGATACATAGAACAGACTAATGGATATCAGAAGGGAAGGGAGTATGGGGGAGTGGGTAAAAGAAGGTGATGAGATTAGACAAAGAACAAATATGTCTAGTCCGTGGTTACAGACAAGAGTGTGATGCAGGTGTCTTGTTGGGCTCAGATGCACAATCCTCCAGAGTTAGGCATTGGTAGGGGATAGACAATACACAATCCCAAGCTTTGTGCTCAAGGAATGGTTCTTGGAAGTTACATACACCAGCTGTTGCAGTTGAATCGTGAATGCTGTTGGCCTTTTCATGGGTGGAGTTAACACTGCAGGCTGAGTAACTGAAAGGATAAATCTCAATAACTATGTACAAGTGGAATATTCTTTTTCCTTTTAGATGCTTGTACAGGGCCTGCCCTCCAAGGCAGAATTGTTTCCAGCATGTATGGTTCCTACCAAAATCTTCCTTTGGATGTGCCACTTGTGTGGCAAGTTTGGTCAAGCTCTACTATGGTCTGAAGCCCACCACTGGTTGCGTTGGTTCTGGGTTTACTTTCGTGGGGTTCAGGTACAGGTCACTGTCAGATGTGTGTCACCAGCATGGAGCTAGCTGTCTTGAGCTGCCACACATTTCACTGTTTGCGTCAGCATCTGCTGTACCTCGGTGTGCACAGAAGGGGCCAATCAGTGTAAAAGGCTTGGCTTTCTCCAGATTAGAGCTGTGGGCAGATCTGTCAGAGGACAGAGGCTCCCTGAGGTTTACATCCACCTGTGGGCTACACCATCTCCTCCTGAGGTGTCCTGGTCTATTTCCAGAGCTTTCTGAAGAAAAACTGTAGAATGGGCCCAAGCTGGCCAGGATCCACAGGCTGCAAGCTTGAGAGGGTGAGGCAATCAGTGTCCAGAGGACAGGGCTAGTTGATCCCTTTCCTTGGGATCATGCAGGCATGCACTCAATGAGGGTGCTATGGCCCTGGCTTCAAGCCAAAGCACCTAGTCTCTTCTAGAATCTCAAACTCTAGCTCCTTCTAGAGGGGCTCGCTCCAGGTTGAGATTGGGCACAGCCAGATTTCCCTTCTGCAGAAGAAAGCTCAGCCACCCTGGGCTCAGGGGGACACATCAAGAGTCTCCAATTGGGGTTGATTCTGGCCCAGCCTGGGGGAGGGGCCTAAGCACTTCATCCCAGTTTCAGACAGTAGCCTCTGAGGGTCTCACATTTTGAATGTTTCATCTCTGAGCTACTCTACTCCCCGCCACCACCACCACCATCACCACACACATATAGAACTGCACACAGCCGAGACCGGTTTGGCTCAATGTATAGAGCGTCGGCTTGGGGACTGAAGGGTCCCGGGTTCAATTCCGGTCAAGGGCATGTACCTCGGTTGCAGGCATATCCCCTGTGGGGGGTGTGCAAGAGGCAGCTGATCAATGACTTTCTCTCATTGATGTTTCTAACTCTCTATCTCTCTCCCTTACTCTCTGTACAAAATCAATAAAAAATATATTAAAAAAAAAAATAGAACTGCACACAGTGGGGCAGGGTATCCAGGACTAGGCAGGGATGATCCAAACAGTCTCCTTTTGTGGGTGGTGCCCACAAACCTGTAGGAGGGGGTCAGGCACTACTTCCCTCCAAGGGTAGTGCAGGCTGAACTCAGGGGAGATTGGATTTGCCTCCCGGCAATGTAGCCACACAGCCCAGCACTCACCTGTCTGGTTCCCAGAAAAAGGTTCCCTGAGAGACACAATCTGAAAATCCCATCTGTGGGCAGCTTCCCAGTCTCCCTATGCCACTGAACTCCACAGGACAGGGTCCAAGGTCCCAGGTCTGCACTGCACTCTGATCTCCTTACCCAGCTGAGCTCAACAGGATGAGGTTGGCTTAAGTGATCCAGCAGGTGGAGGGATGGGAGCCGCCTGTGTGCTTGAGGTGGGCAGACCAGCTCTTTCTCCCAGTGCACAGTTTAGTCACTGTTTGGGTCTCTGGCAAAAGTTCTCTCAGAAAAGAAGACCCCTTAATCTCACTGCTAGGAGTAGCCAGCAGACCCCCCTGCAGGACACATGTATGATAACGAGGCCTTGCCAGCAGTAGAAGTCTGGACTGTGCTCTGCCCAGGCCGGTGCTGTAACACTAGGAGTTCTGGTCCCTGGGAGAGCATGGTCTGGGTCTCCTGGCACACTGAATCCCCACTGATATTCATTGCTAGATTCTGTGTGGTCTCCTCCTCCCCTGTCTGATGCTCTGGATTGGGGATCCCTGTGTGAGATGACACTCTGCACTCCTCAGGGGGAGGGAGTTTTGCAGATGCAATGTCTTTCCAGCTTCTCAATGGCTTCCTCACCTGAGTGGGGGGCTTCCCCTTTCTGTGTCTCTGCCTTCTCACCCTTCGCTATGCGACTTCTTCTGTCAGTAACTATCTACATGGTCTAAACCAAGTCATTCATCATCTCTGAGCTTTATTTCCAACATTTAAATAAAATTGATGTCTGGCCTACTTCCTTTAGGATATTTTAAATTTCCAGAGGATTCATATATGTGAAACTTTAAAATAGTAAATCACTTGGGAAATACCGGGTGCTATTATTGTTATTAACTTTATATCACTTCATTGGGCCTAAAATGCTATAACACATGGTGTACATTGCCAGTCCATGGCCAGTGAATTGAGTTTATAGACTAAATCAGATGAAAGTTCAGATTGTTCCTCTCTAGGCTCAGGAAATTGTTTGTTACCATGGCAAGATGAACAGCAGGGATTTCTTACTGGGAGGAAGACTGGAGGAAAGTTAACATTAGCAATTTTCAGAACTATATATGATGTCTTCATTGTCTCCTCTATCCTGTTCTCTAGCCTCACCCGCATGTGGAACCACAGAAGAGCAGGCAGAAGCCCAGCAGGGAGTGTTAGGAAGATGCTACCTGTGCTAGAAAAGCAGGAAAACCAAGTATGATGCTTCTGCTAACATACCTATGGTAGGGTGTTGACATAAACCGGCTATGGAATGGCCACCAATGACCTGGATACAGCAGTTTTTCATCTTTATTTATAATAACAGAACAAGTATCTGTAGCAATAGAAAAAGCATAATCATAAACAAGTCATGGAATGTGAAATGCTTAACCTCCAGAAGGTTTTCCAGACACTCTAGGATCTAGATCTAGCTCCCAATTCTTCCTGCTCTCTTCTGAGGGCAGAAAAGCTTCTGGATAGCAATTTTTATGTCCTTGTTCCTCAAGCTGTAGATAATGGGGTTGAGGAAGGGAGCCAGGATAACAAAGGTGACAGCGATAACTGTGTCCCAAAACACTGAGTAGGTGGCCGAGAAGCGCAAATACATGACAGCCACACTGCCTAAGAACAGCAGGAACACTGCAATGTGGGCAGCACAGGTGGAGAAGCCTTGTGGAGGCCCTCGGCTGAGGGCATCCGCAGAATCACCATGATGATCCGGATGTAGGAGAGGGCGATGACCAGGAAGGAGGACAGGATCTCCACTGCATGTATGGCATCCACAATGACCACCAAGGATGTGTCCGTGCAGGCCAAGCTCAGCACAGGTGTGAAGTCACAGAAGATCTGATGGATCTCATTGGAGCCACAGAAAGGCAGGGTGGCAATCCACACAATCTCAGGGAGTACGAGGAGGAAGCCACAGAGGCAGGAGCCAGCTGTCAGCTGGATGCAAAGATTGGAAGTCATGATAGTTGGGTAACGGAGAGGATTACAGATGGCTATGTACCTGTCAATGGCCATCATGGTCAGGACACAGCCTTCTGTGATCCCAAGAGAGTGGAAGAAGTACATCTGCAGGAGGCAGCCAGCCAGGGAAATGCTCTTCTGCTCGCTGACCAGGCTGCGTAGCATCTTGGGGATGGTGGTTGTGGTATACCAGATCTCCAGGAAGGAGAGGACACTGATGAAGAAATACATGGGGTTGTGCAGGGCCTTGTCCAGCTGGATGACAATGAATATCACTAGGTTCCCAGTTATGATAAATCCGTAGATGAGAAGCAATGGAATGAAGAATAACAGTCCACGTTCATGCAGATTCAGGAAGATAGAGAAGACAAAGTCAGTGACCATGGTCTGATTCCCACTGGGCATAGACTGTGTAATCTGAGGAGGGGAGTAAGGGGAGAAACTCCTGGAAATTGGATGGTGATTATTCATTGCAAAGTGCTTCACTCTTTTCTGTAATCAGTTACTTTAGCTGATTCTGGGACCCTAAACTGGTCAGTTACAAGTATCTCTCAGTTGTACTGAAAGATAAAGTTGAAATATTTACTTTTGTAGCCCTAAATGAATCTTCAATTGAGGCAAAAGCAAACAAACAAACATACATACACACAACCAAAAAACAGTGACAAACAAATTTAATTCTCTGGAAATATTTTCAGGAGGTTCAGTGATTTTTAGAAAACATGCACCTATCTTTCCATTTAGTCTCTGAAAGATGAAATTGAGAAGGGCTGAAGCCCGGGATGCTTTATTGAAGAGGTTCAGTGCTCAGGAATGTCTGGCTGCAGGTGGGGTTTACGTCTATCCATCAGTTGGAGAAAGGGAGGATCTATCATTCCAGGCTTCTGGTAACATTTTTTTTTTTAAATTGAGAGTCCAGGCAAGGTCAGTGGGAGAAGGTCAATCTTCTGTAGCTACTTCAGCTGAGAGGGGGCGTCGTTTCGGGCCGTCTACCTGGGGTCTCAAAGATTCTGGTGTTCGGTTTTGAATTCAGTGCCAGATAGATCTCTCCCACCTTCTGGTTGGTGAATGCCTGCATTCTGTTCTGCAAGAAACTAGTGAAACAAAGCATGAGACAGGGGCCAAAGAGCAAGATTAAGAGTATAGATACCAGTGGGCCTAATAGTGGGAGGAGCCATGGGGTAAAAGGCAGCTAGTGTTTTAGTAAAAAACAGGTAGTGTTTTCTGTGCTGGACGAAGGGTGCAGCAGCATGATTTCCCCAAGAGACTGGTTGGTGAAGTCTTGAGAGCGATCCTGTTGAGTCACTTAGGAGGTAAAAGCTGGTCCTGAGGCTGCCACAGCATCATTGTCTGGTTTTGCTGCTTTTCTGCGCCTGGAACTGAAAGATAACTGAGACCTAGAAGTTATTTTTAGGGGGAAAAGAGTAGGTGTCTCAGTTGCCTCAATAGTGATATGAAAGGAGAAAATAGGTTACCCTGGGAGTGAGGTTCTTATTTTCCCAGTTTTGCCCCTTGTTTGGCATTCCACATGTTTCTTGTAGGTTCTGAGACAGGGTTTCAAAGTAGGTAGAGCAGTGGTTAAGCTCCCTGTGGCAGTCCAACTCCTGCTGTGATGTCAAGGGTTAGGAGGAGAGGGATGATCTGGACTCCTCTTTTGTGTCAAATATGATGAATACGGGGACAGGTCAAGACTGATCATTGGGACTGCATCTACATTGGGTGAGAGCATACAGGTTCCTGTCCAGCTGATGGGGAGACAGATGTCTTTTCCCCACAGAGGAAGAAAAATCCCTGATCATGGAGACAAGCTGATAGGTGTAAGGAGAAGAGGTGGGCTAAGGGGTATGAGATTCCTTTTTCTAGTTCTGCACTCCAAGCTGAGAGGGTAGTCACCATTGCACTACCAATAAGAGGTGACAGTTGAGTGATTGAAATTGTACTGCAGTTAAAGTGGGAGGGAAAAAGAAGGAAAGGAGTAGTGAAAGCAGGAGACCTGGATGGTTGCCTAAGAGGTTGGACACTGAATATTCTGGTTGAGCTTAAGAGGTGTCCAGCAACCTTGTCCTGTCAGGCTTGGAGACAGAAGCCTCACTTTCTTGCTGAGAAAAAGCAGGGAGTTGTGGAGGGAGCAGGCTCTGCAGCCATCCCCAGGCTAGCCAGGCCTCTAGCTGCTTGAGTTCCAAAGGGCACATTCTTCCTAGAGATAGAGGAGATAAGGAGATAAAGCATTTACAGTCCCAGGAATGGCTCAGCCTTGTGGGTTGAGAGTGAAACTAAGGTAGGTGACTGTGGTTTGGGACAGCTGGGTTTTATGAGGGGATGCACGGTAGCCCTGGCCGGGCACTGAGGTAGAATGAGAAAAGAGTGAATGGGGAATTTTGAGGTGGCTAATGGCTATGAGACTTATCTATCACCCCCCCCCCCCCCAACAGAGACTGAGGAGTGGACATGGGTACCAGCGAATTCAGTGGCCCTAGTGTCGATTAAAAAGGAGATCGGCTTACCTGCCACCACAGTCTTTACCCAAGGCTCTGTCCTGGTGATGTAAGTCTGTGGGGCCCTGTCAGGGCCTGGGCAGCTTCTTCAGTGGCCAGTCCCAGGAGGTCTGGGGCTCCAAACTGGATCCAGAGGGCAGCCATGCTGGACTGGCTGAAGCATGACCCGGAGAAGCCAGACTGCAGCCTGATTTCCAATGGCCTTCCCTTCCGCAGGGTCCAGGCGGGGGTCTCGAGTTTGAGCAGGACTTGGCCCAGTGTCCTTCCATGCTGCATCTGAAACATGGGCCCGGAGGAGGCTTAGTCCCTGACTTAACCTCAGGAGGACTGACACTTCGTTTGGGGTTCATGAGAGCGGTGGCTAGGAGCTGGAAGGCCTCCTAATGGGCCTCAGCCTTGGCCTGATCTTGCCTTGTTGTTGGATTTGGGTCTCCTTGTCTCTATTATTAATGACTTTAAAGGTCAGGTTAACGAGGTCTTTTTGAGGGGTTTGGGAACCTGAAGTTGTGGCGTATGTTGCAGGAGTAAAGGTCAGTGGAAAAAGAAACCTAAGATGCCTCTCAATCTGTGAGGCTGGACATAGAGAATAAAATGTGGACTCAGACTACGCCCTCAGTTCCTGCTGCCTCCCTCAGGGGTAGAGTGGACGCGGGAATAGAAGAAGCTGTTGAGGAAGGCAGTCTTTAAGCCTGAGGATGGGTGTTAGATGGGAAAGGCTGTTCTGGAGCTTAGGTTCTCAGGATTTGAATTCTCAGACACTGAAGAGAAGGTAGCTAACTGTTGGTTCAATTTGAGAAAGATCAGAGTGAGAAGGGAATGGCCAGCCACCTGTGAATTTATTTGCTGGAAGCCACAGGAGCAGAGATTAGGCAGAGAGAACAGGGGAAGGTGGGCTCCATTAGAAATCTCAGAGGTAGGAATGCCTCACCTTATAAGGGCGGGACCAGGGGGAGCTGCTCAGGGAGGGGCGTGCAAGAAACATAGATCAGCTGCCTCCCGAACACCCCCACCAGGGATGTGCCACAACCAAGGCACATGCCCATGACCAGAATTCAATCAGGGACACACCGCCTCCCCAGTCCACAGGCTGACACTCTATCCACTGAGCCAAACGAGTTAGGGCTAAACTTTATTTTTATTGTTGACACCATTACAGATGCCCCCCATCCCCTACTTTGCACACCTCTACCAGCCCCAGGCCCCCAGCCCTCTGGCCATCACCACACTATAGTACCCATCAATAGAGGAGTGGATATAAAACTGTTCCTCTTCTTTTCAAATACATTTGTGGATAAAACCCAAAAATTTTAGCCTGATATTTCTTGTCTTTTTTATCTGGTCTTAATTAAACGTTAGAGGCAAATATTTTTCTACATACTTATCTGCTCAATCAAATAGGACCATTTTCTTGCACTTCCATTTTTTGCTCATGTCACTCTTTCCTTCCATTTTAAAAAAATATATTTTATTAATTTTCCACAGAGAGGAAGGGAGAGGGATAGAGAGCTAGAAACGTCGATGAGAAACATTGACCAGCTGCCTTTTGCACACCCCCGACTGGGGATGTGCCCGCAACCAATGTACATGTCCTTGACCAGAATCGAACCTGGGACCTTTCAGTCCCCAGACTGACACTCTATCCACTGAGCCAAACCGGTTTCAGCTCCCTCCATTTTTTTTTTTAAAAAACCTCTTTCTGTTGGAATCCTAGTTGCCAATGTTCATTAAATATTCCCATTATCATGGAAGTAAAAACCATGACTGTCAGAAGTAAACACTCACTGTGGGAAGTAAACACTCTCTCCTCTGACTCTTAAGAGTGCTTTATATTTTCCTCTTTCATGACCTCTAACACATCCTTCTTGCATTTTAGACATTTACAAGTAAAACAGCATGATCTCCCAGCATGATGTAGAATGAAGGGTAAACAAAATAGTGTTATTGAATAGTTCCCATGCAATGGTCATGAGACTAGGTATTTTCATATTTCATTTCATTTCATTTCATTTCATTTCATTTATTTCTACCGATGATAGAGAGGTTATTATTACTGTTTTATAGGTAGAGAAACTGAAAACCAGAGGGGAGAAATAACTTGTCCAAATTCACACAGCGAGGATGCAAAACAAAAACGGAAAGTCTGGTATGCAGGTCCTTGAAGCCCACTATTATTTTTATGTCGCAGTGGGAAATTCAGGTCAAAATTTTTCAGTCATTCTGTCTGTTTCCTGCTCTAAACACCACTATATATTAGAACTATGCGGGGTATGAAATGATAGAGCTGATATGTTTTTGTTTGTTTGCTTGTTTGTTTTTTAGGTAAAAAATAGATGAAAATAAATGCATTGCAGATTACAAAAATTACTTTATAGAGGATGCCCTTGACCTTATGCCTTCAGTCCTGATGAAGTAGGATAGGAATGATGGGCTTTGGAAGGGAATAAACAATGATGCCTCATTCTGAATGGTAGAGCCCGAATGGGGAAAGGTGTGACAGATCTGAGGTTGCTCTGACCTAGACAGCCAGCCACTTCTTTCACTGTATCTTTACTGTGTTGTCTTTCTCGGCTTAAAGTACCAGAGGATGACCATGCTAAGTAGTCATTATTGAAAACAAGTCAACAAAGCAGGAGATGATGGGGGCTATGAGATAATGCAAGAAAATGTGAGCGCTATGTGGCCCATAAAGGCCAAATAAAGTGGCTACTTTGTGGCTCTAGGTGAGGCCCATCTTTCTCACTAATAAGGCTGCATTATTATTCATTATTCATCATTCATATGTTTATTTATTTGATACTCATATACTGACTGATCCTCTACTCTGTGCCAATCACTGCCACAGGTTGAAGGGCTATATAAAATGGAATACAACATTATTCTTGCTTCTGAAAGGGCATTTTCAATTTCCTGGAAAGATGGCTAATACACAATGCCATGGAGCTCTGCCTACAAATAGTCCTTGTATTGTAAACAGAAACCTGAATTAGAGTTAATCCTATAACAAAAGCACTGAGTTTCTCTGTTACTCCCCAATGAACCACCATTCTTTGAGATTCAACAAAATAGTAGTGTTGGGAAGACCTTAGACAATATCAGTATCTTTATCCGCTCGGTGAACTATATCCTTTCCAATGTTCCTTCTAGAACTATTCATTCATATAATAAGGTTTCAAAATTGTGAAGTTTTATCTCATATATTGAGAAAGTTTTATCCTGAAAGATTAGGGAAAATCAGGGCCCAGGGAGTTAGGATTTAAGGAATGTGTTGGGCAATAGTAAAGGTAAAAGGCAGGTTAGCAATCTGGATTGGATATTGCCCCTTTGATAGTCTTAGCACTTACCATGCCTGAGCCCACAAGAATCCTCCTCAGGATCTCTGCAGCAACATGCCCCTCCCCCCCTGCTGGGTCAATGAGGTTATAAATGCCTCTGAGGGATGTCAGGGAGTATCCTGAATGAAAGATTGTCTTTCCTGGGACTTCCTCTTTCGATGATGCAAGGTCAAAGGAAAATGGTGCATCTCTCTCTCCTCTAAGGGACAAATTAGGGAAAAAGTGCCTGGTACTAATTAGACATTCCGCAGGGTGATGGAAGAAACTTCCAGGCAGCTCAACAACCTTGTCTCTCACAGAGAGTGCACCTGGGGGTGAAGAGAGTGGGTGCCTGATGTAGTTATCAGAATAGACTTCAGTTAGGATCATGCTTCTCTGGAATACACAACCATACATATCACTTTCTTCTCAGCCTTTCACTCACTGGTTACTATGCTTTTCATTTCTTCTGCTGATATACTATTATTACTTCTACTGATAATAATGTGTTTCAAAATTTAAAAATACACATTGCCTCCTTTGATTCTTTACATGTCCTCTGTAAACACTGACTTTTTAATCACT
This sequence comes from Pipistrellus nathusii, assembly GCA_963693515.1. Classification (NCBI taxonomy): domain Eukaryota; kingdom Metazoa; phylum Chordata; class Mammalia; order Chiroptera; family Vespertilionidae; genus Pipistrellus; species Pipistrellus nathusii. The sequence continues at coordinate 34,433,901 of OY882875.1, read as the reverse complement.
CAAATAATTTGTATGCTTAGCATGGATAAGATGGTAAATTTTATGTTACATGCTTTACACTGTATATGTATGAAGCAGACAAGAAAAGTTGTTTCTATTTTGCAGATAGAGAGATCAGAGAAGCTAAAGGCTTGCCCCAGTTCACATAAGCAACACAAGATGGTGAAGAATTTGCATCTTAGTCCTCTGGGTTCCAATCTCATTAAACATTAACTTTATATTTTAATTATAACTCTACTAGAAGCCCAGTGCACAGTGTGTGTGTGTGTGTGTGTGTGTGTGTGTGTGTCCCTCTGCCCAGCCTGCACCCTCTCCAATCTGGGATCCCTTGAAGGGTGTTTGAGAGCTAATTTACAGGGATTGGGCCATAGAGGTGTGGCCAGCCTGGGTGAAGGGCTGAGGGCTATTTGCAGGCTGGCCACTCCCCCTGGCGACCCAAGCTACCAGTCCCTCCTTTTCTTTCTTTCTTTCTTTCTTTCTTTCTTTCTTTCTTTCTTTCTTTCTTTCTTTCTTTCTTTCTTTCTTTCTTTCTCTCTCTCTCTCTCTCTCTCTCTCTCTCTCTCTCTCTCTCTCTCTCTCTCTCTTTCTTTCTTTCTTTCTTTCTTTCTTTTTTTCAGCGCCTCCCTGAGCAGAGGCCAGGGCTGGCTGGAAGCAGTTATCTGGGATTTATTTATCTTCTATAATTGAAACTTTGTAGCCTTGAGCAGAGGCCAGGGTCAGCAGGGCAGGCAGGAAGCTTGGCTTCCTCCATAACCGGGGGCAACCGAAGCCTTTGCTGGCTCCAGCTCTGTGGCCGCCACCATTTTTGTTGGGTTTATTTGCAAACTCACTCCTGATTGGCTGATGGGTGTAGCAGAGTGATGGTCAATTTGCATGTTTCTCTTTTATTAGTGTAGATTGGTTACTCCCATATACATGTTCATCTTGATGTCTTACTTAACTTGCAATACAATTTAATAGGACTTGGTTTGTCTAAGAGAGAGAAAACTGAAAATAAAGGACATTCCTGAACTTTTGCTTATATCTCTAGCCCCATTTCCCACTCTGCTTTTTGCCTTACACTCTAAGTCTCAGCAACCAAACTGCTTGTAGCTGTATTCTCACAATGTGGTTTGATCCATTGTTCTTTGTTTTTGTTTCATCCCTCTTCCTGGAATTCCAACCCTGCTTGTCATTTCTCCCAAATACATGCACGTGCTTTTAAGGTTAAGCATAGTATCCCCTCTTTCAAGAAGTCTTTCTTGATCCCCAGGTGTTGTTTTTGTTTGTTTGTTTGTTTGTTTGTTTTTGTGTGTGCGTGTGTGTGTACATGTATATGTATGTGCGCGCTTAGGCTCCTAAAGCATCTAAGGCATACATATGCTGTTGAATATATCTGGTTGTATGTAAAGATTATAAGAACTTTGATGATTATCATTATTTATTCATATTTGAACCAGGGGTTCACATGTACCTCAAGTAATGTATGTTTATTGAAAGAGGATAAACTAAGCTCAAGATTTCAAATATTTCTTCTAATTAATTCCCTTTTAATGTGCACAAATTTTGTGTACTGGACCTCTAGTCCTATATAATAAAAGGCCAATATGCAAATTGCCCTCTCAGGAGCTCTACCAACCAGGCATTCAATTGTCTGCTGTGACATGTGCTGACCACTAGGGGATGGAAGGCCCCAGTTGGCAGCTTGCATCCAGGGGAAGAAATGCCCCAATTGGCCCTGATCACCAGCCAGGCCTAGGGACCCTACTATGCATGAATTTTGTGCACCAGGCCTCTAGTGTGTGTGTGTGTGTGTGTGTGTGTGTGTGTGTGTGTGTGTGTATAATATATATATATATATATATATATATATATATATATATATAATTATTCACGTCACACAACTGTTAGAATGGTTGTTATCAACAAGACAAATAATAATAAATGTTGGAAAGGTTGTGGAGATAAAGGAATCCTTATTCACTGCTGGTGAGAATGTAAACTGGTATAACCACTATGAAAAACAGTATGATAGGTCCTCAAAAAAATTAAGAATAGAGTTACCATATCATCCAGCAACCCTTCTTTTGAGTTATCTATTTGAAAACATTTATTCCCAAAGATACATGAATCAATGTTCAGTGCAGCTCTGTTCACAATGGTCAAGACTTGTAAATAACCAATATGTCCTTTGATATATGATTGAATAAAGAAGATTCATTTATATATACTATAGAATACTACCCAGTCATAAGAAAAGATGAAACACTGGGAACAATGTGGATGGGCCTTGAAAATATTATGCTAAGTAAAGTAAGCCAGAAAACACTAAGAAACATGATTTCACTCATATGTGGAATTAAAACTGAAACATAAAAACACAGACAACAGTATGGTGTCTACCAGAGGGAAGGTAGGGTAGTAAATAATAAATGGAGTCAAATATATGATTTTTATAAAGCTACTTATTGTAGTTCTGTTTGTTATAGCAAGACTGAAGCAACCCATGAAACTCCCAATAAGGAACAGTTAAACACACAATGAGACACCATGGAGTTGTTTACCAAAAGTTTATTTCTGCAGTGATGTGCAATAATTTCCAGAGAGCTATAAGAATATTTATATTTAGTTGTTTTTGCATGAGGAAACATTTCAAAGTTGTAGAAAACACTAATGGAAGTTGTAGCCTTCTGTGGGGTGTGTGCTGGCTAGGAGGAGAAAGGGGCACATGTGCTGGTTAAAGAAATATTCTCATATACCATTTGAAAGGCTCTGGGTCACATAGAACGGACTCAAGGCTCAGTGTAATCAAAATGATATTTGCTCCTGTCCCCTTGGTCCAGGTGATCTAAACTGAGAAAGAGCCAAAGGTGACTTGGGAAGGCAGCAGGCTTTATATGATCAGAGAGAATTATAGATGGGGGGCTTCAGCTTGACCCAGGTATCAGGACCAAGATCCTCACATTCCCCGTCACCCTTTCTCCCTCCCCCTGTGTAGTTTTATGACCTTGTTTTGTTCTTCTGCTTGCACTAGACATCCCTTCTCAGGGGGCTGTGCAGGGGTGATGGTCTTCAGGAATTTCTGTAAAATAACCACTCAAAGGAAGCATGTTTGTGCAAGGCTTAGGCTAACAGAGTGAGCTTTCCATTTAACATTTGTCAGATTTTGTATGGTTCAAGCCTTGTGTTCTCCAGTTAAGCCTTTCACCATTTACAAATTATTTTGATTTTTAAAATGATATAGGCATGCAATCAACTAAAACATTATGTTTATTTTTAAAATACTTTCCAATCAATTCCAAAGAAGACAAGCCACTGTCCTCTCTCGATGACAGCGAAGTTGTGTTGGTACAGACAGGCTTCAGGTAACTGGGCCTGAGCGGGCTCTTTCTGAGCCTTCAGTGGAGACACCCCTTGTAAGGGCAGACCCACTTCAGGAGCTGAGATCAGAAAGGGTGTTCCTATGTCAGCTCATGCTGGGAAAATCAAGGCCTTTTCTCAAATGGACATCCTTTTTTTATGGTAGTGATGGAATCCTTGTGCTTGATGCTGAGTCTGTATGCTTACCCCAGGTGGTTTACCCTGAGGTGACACGGGGTCCTGCTGGCAACTCACAAAGACTGTGTGGAATTTGTGTGTGTGCAGATGAGAAGCTTTACCTGTTCATGGCTGACACAGGTGCCACATGCCACAAAAATGGTCACACCTGTCCCAAAACCACTCACATCTTCCATGGAGCAGCTGCCTTCACACTTAGAGCAACTTGGCATCCTGGAATGCTGAGATGGCGGCTGGAAGTAGAAGGACACACTGTCAAAAGGAACTCAGAAAGAAAAATGTACCAATGAAACATTCCGATGAATGATGTGTAGATGTGAGACACAAAAGTCAAAGAAATATCAAAAGCATTTGTTTATTCCACTTGGTTGATTTGCATCAAACCACGTGACTTTTCTTTTTCTTTCTTGTACCTGTCAATTTACAATCGAATATAGAACTGCTGTGTGTAATTAATTCATGATCAATTGTGGATATCTAACTCCCCATCAAAGTAGCACTGGTTGATACTAAAAAGCCCCAATGTTCTATGAGGTGTTTCCTTTATCTCACTCAAAGCTGTGGGTTCTCCTTTCATTTTAATGCAAGTATTTCAGACTTCAAAAAATATCTTTAGGTTTTACAGGAACTTTGAAGTTGATTTGATTTTCAATATGTAGTCAAAGGAATAAATTACTATGCAAAATCAACCAGGCTTTCTTTATATATACACACTGAGCAATAAAAATCAACCTACATTTCACACAAACTAGCTTGTGCGCGCGCGCGCGCGCACACACACACACACACACACACACACACACACACACGTGGCAACACTGGGACTTGGACCAACTCCTTTTCCTCTCAGTTCTGGATATTCAAATTTTACCCATCTGGGTCTATCAAGTTCAGATCTTGCTTTCTTTCAGAAGTTTTGTAAGCCTAGAATCAAAACTCCCTAAGCAAGAAGGGACATGAGCAGTCATCCACCCAGGCTCTCATTTGGCAGACAGAGAGAAAATGAGGATGAGGAAGGCTTGCCAAGGTCACCAAACGACTGAATTGAGTCTGGGGGTGAATCCATGCTCTAAATCCAGTAATCTTTCCATTTTTATTTATACAAAAACATGATTATAAATAATTTTATGAAGAGTTTTCATGACCCAAAGAATATATCTGCCATATTCCAGTTCTTGGTCCCCCATGAGCTGTTCATCCTTGCCAGGTCATGTGACACCCTTGGTCCTCAATTCACTCATCAGGATAGTCAGAATCCTCAACTAAGTCATCTCTGCAGAGGAAGTAGTTTAAAAGCCAGCGGAGGAAAGGAGGCAGAGGGAATGGCCAGCACTTTGGGTCAATTTCCACCTCTATCCCAGTTGGTTTTCTACTTTTAGTTATCTTCTCTCTACGTTACAGTTCTTATGCTGTTTGTTTGAAAACATGGGATCAGCTCTTTCCTGAGCGTAGTATTTGATACTTCAGGAAACTTTGGTCTGCTTCTTGCTAATGTTATGCAGTAACTGTTGAGCTAACGTGAAGAAGGAAAGAACATTCCTAGTCCCAGGTTACCTGCCTACCTGTGCAGACACAAACAAGGGTGCACTCCAAACACATAGTGGGAGTTAGTGCCCTCATGGAAAAAGTCCGTCATATAGGGCTTCAGACTCTATGAACTGAGACCCAGGAACCTCAGGCTGGATAATGGCCTAACAATGGCAAACTCCTACTAATGGTAAGTGGCAGAGACAATGGCGAAATCAGAGCAGAGTCTGTCTGAGACCCCTCATATCCCAATGAATCTCCTGGTTTTGCTAACAGAGAAAGGGTGTACATGATTGACTGAAAATGATTCTCTTAGTAGATCCAAGAGCCACTGGCTGGTGAACGTTAACATTAAAGTAAGAGGAGGAGGACATTCTCTGATTCTATTATCTTTCATTGTGTCTCTCATTTATTCCCGGTGGCAAGCCTTCCTCTCCATCTATTCTGGACTGCCACTAATTCATGAATTCATCTCTCTACCTGTCCTGAGTTCCTCACCTAAATGTCCTCCTCCTCTTCCCCTCACCGAGGCATGTACACGGGAGCCATCATTTTTGCTGTGATCCTAGACTTGTCTGACTCTTAGTTTTCTTATCTATTTATGTTTACACACCCATTTCAGTGGGGGCTCCAACAGTATCACTGCTTTACTTAAATTAACACTAATTTCTTGGCGGTAAAAATATAGGTATCACATTATTAATGGCTGATCTGAATGGACTAAAGATTGGTGAATTTTAAATGTTATTTCACCTGATCTTAATAAATAAGGGCTCTGTTCTGGGTAAGCCTCAGTCCTCTATTTGAAAAGTAGAGAATAGTTGTATATGTCCTGTTCTGCCTTGTCTCATTGGGGAGGCGCTGTTTAAGTGTGAGAGTGCTTGGTGAAGTGAAGAGATGGACCAACACACAGAGTCTGTAGGTATTCTGTACATGGGGAAGGCCTTGGCTCAGAGGCCCAACAGCACAGTATGATCCTGGCAATGTTTCAGCAGTGTGTGCGACACCAGTCTTACATATCCATGCCCATTCTTCTCAGTTAGATCTCAGGCAATTGCATTTAATGTCTCCATGCTGAGCCATTTGAGGTTTTTGCTTCGGCTTCTCTTTGAGCAAGCAGAGGAGCCTGGCACCCATTGCTGCATTATTGCTGCCACACATAGTGTGTTTGAAGGGCCTGGGTTCCTAGACATTCCACAGGGAGGCAGAGGAGCCTGGTCTACCCAGCTCAGGAAATCCACAAAACTTTTCTTTTGAGTGACTCAGGGGAACAGAGCAAACAAACTACTAATGAGAAGTCAAATAAACTGCTTCAATTGAGCTGGGAAGCCAAGGTTGAGGCAAGGGAGCTGTTCCCAGGAGGTGCTGTGCTCCTTTAATGAAGCAAGTCCTCAACTTCTGTAATTGCCAGCATGTTCTCTGCAGAGACCAATTGCTACCTGAGCTGCGGAGCAGGGATCTTTGGAGGGACCTCAGTTTCCTCCTCTGGCCCTCCTCAGTTAATACTAATGAAGAACATGTGAATGCAGACCCAGAAGGAAGCAGTCCCAGAATGCAGTTCTTCTGGGAGTCCACTCCACGGGCCTGATGAGGAGACACCCTTGTCCCAGCTTTCCCTGCACCGCACACAGGAGCGTCTATCTGCATCCACAGGAGGCCTGAGGACGTGCAGGCTGGGAATCAGGATGTGGGCGTTTTAATCTGTGTTCTGCCACTAATTACTTCCAACTTAAAGCGGGTCATACGCCTTCCCCTGACTCTTATTTTTAAATACATGGAAACTGAACTTCATGGATTACATGGTTTCTTTTCATTGTAATTTATAGACTATGAAAAGTGATGTGTTTTCCATTCTGATGCCCAGGTTAACAACAAGAATCAAGAGTAATAGTCTCATTTCTGTTTTAAAAACAAGTTTCTGAGCATGGTGATTGTGAAGGGAATAGTAGGGAACATGAAAGTAGGATAAATATATATCCCAAGAAGCATCCCTCCTTGAAAGGTGTATATACTATAGGAGGTCAACACTAAAAGGTATTGCCACTCTTATTCACTCTTTCAGAACATTTCTGAAACTTTCATTTTCTTTTTAGAAAAACAGACAAACAAAGAAACAAACAAAGCAGTTCTGATCATCTGCCTATTGCATCTCTGCTTTTCTCCCACCTATCTACACGTATATGGAACTATGTCTCATGAATCTCCAAAAAATCAGTATCACAATTTCCATTTCAGTCTTGGTAATAATACAGAGGCAGGCAAAAGTAGTGTTACCCTTGTGAGTACATGAAATAGATATTTATTTAGTTATTATATTATTATCATACCAGTACTGTATTTTATTAACTGTAAACCTACTTTTGCCCCCTTCTGTATTATTTTTTTTGCTGTACAGAAAAATATGCACTCAGAAAGATTTGGGCTTGAATTTCAAATTCACAAATCAGCAGTTGTAAAATTTAGTGCAATTTATCTACCTCTTTTATTTCCTCATTTTCAAGACTGAAAAAGTAGCTTCAAAACTACTTTTAAGGTTGTTGGAAAAATAAAGATAATTTATATTTGTGTATAGCAGGTGTTACAGTAATAAAATCTAAAGTTAATTGTGATTATATTGTCAGCATTATAGCTAGACATTTAATACCTAATTGAGCCGAGGAGCTGATTCTTGAACCAATGAGCATCAGTTTGCTGAGGAGTTCCACAAAGGGCTCTCATCCCAACAAGTTTCCGTGTTTGTAGGGAGCGCCTTCAGGGTCAAGTCTCGAGCTGACCTGTGGCAGGACCACAAACAAGTCCCAGCCTAGAGGACAGAGCTCTCCTAGGATAAAGCCTGTCCTTGTAGCCCTCCTTAATTTCTTCCTAAGTAGCTAATGGGCTGTGGGAGGTGCAGCAAGTGTTGCTAAAAGAAGAACATTTGTATACAAGTAATCTACCCTTGTTTTAATCAGACTATAAAATAAAGCATCGGCTTGTAGGCTGGGTCTTTTGTGTCCTCATCCAAGCATAGGAGATCCACCAAGTCCCAGCTGTATTCTCTTGTCTGTCTTTTTTTCATCCTTCACTGCCCCTCCTCAGGTTCACCCTTGGCCATGCTGGCATGGCACAAGTGTTGTGGAGTCACAGCGTCCTGTCAGAAGTCCTACAGCCACTATAATACCAAGCTGCATAGACAAGGCACAAGCAGAATACTTTCCTAGTCATGACCTGAAAGAGATTCAGTCTAGAAACATGTGAGGTCTCCACTAACACCTACCAGCTCTAATGAGCAGTTGAGAGACATCAGAGGAAAGAGTGTGAAAGGGCCCTAATACAAACCTGGTTCAGAGAAGTGGTTCAATTAATATGAAATTCCTGTCTTCCTAATTTATTGGGGTGGCAGGTTATAAAACCATGCTGTTTTCAAACATACAACTCAAGAAAACATCACCTGCACACTGCACCATGTACCCATTGCCCCGAGCAAAGTCTCTTTCTATTCCCACTTCCTTCCATACTTTGTTCACCGCCACCTGGTTCCCATCCTTACCCTCTGGCTATTGCCACACTGTTATTGGTATCTATGTGTTATGTATGTATGTTTTTTGGTTAATCCCTTCACCTTCTTTCATCCAGTCACCCAAACACCCACCCCTCTGACAGCTGTATCCATGTATCCATGCCTCTGTTTCTATTTTGTTAGTTGGTTTATTTTGTTCAATAGATTCCACCTATAAGTGAGATGATATGGTATTTGTCTTTCTTTGACTGTCTTATTTCACTTAGTGTAATACTCTCCAGGTCTATTCATGTTGTTGCAAAAGTAAGTTTTCCTTTTTTTTATGCATAATATTCCATGGTGTAAATGTACCACAGCTTTTTTATCCACTCACCTATGGATCGGCACTTGGGCTGTTTCCAGAGCTTAGCTATTGTAAATAACGCTGCTCTGAAAGTAGGAGTGCATATATTCTTTCTGATTGGTGTTTGGGGATTCCTCAGATATATTCCTAGAAGAGGGATAGCTGGGTAACAGGCAGTTCCATTTTTATTATTTTTTAAAATATATATTTTATTGATTTTTTTTTAGAGATAGAGGAAGAGTGAGGGATAGAGCGATAGAAACATTGATGAGAGAGAAACACCATCAGTCGGCTGTTTCCTGTACACCCCCAACAGGGTATCAAGCCCACAACCCAGGGATGTGCCCAGACCTAGAATTGAACCTATGGCCTCTTGGTTCCTAGCTCAAAGCTCAACCACTAATCCACACCGGCTGAGCTCAGGCAGTTCTATTTTTAATTTTTTTGAGGAAAATCCATAGTGTTTTCCACCATGGCCATACCAGTCTGCATTCAGTGTACTAGGGTTCCTTTTTTTCCCCCACATCCTTGCCAGCACTTGTTATTTTTTTATTTATTAATGATAGCCATTCTGGTAGTGAGGGGATAGCTCGTTGTGGTTTTAATTTGTCTCTCTCTGATGATTAGTGACATTGAGCATTTTTTTCATATATTTATTGACCATCTGTATATCCTCTTTGGAGAAGTGTCCATTCAGATGCTTTACCCATTTATTAATTGGGTTGTCTTCCTGGTGTTGAATTGTAGAAGTTCTTTATATATTTTATAAATTAATCCCTATCCGATATTTCATTAGCAAGTATGACCTCCCATTAGGTGGGTTCCCTTTTTCTTTTGTTGTGCAAAATTTTTTAGTTTGATATAGTCCCATTTCTTTATTTTCTCTTTCGTTCCCTTGTACAAGGAGATATATATCAGCAAAAATATTTCTATGAGAGATGTCTGAGACTTTACTGCCTATGTTTTCTTCTAGGATTTTTATGGTTTTGTGATTTACATTTAAGTCTTATCCATTTTGAGTTTATTCTTGTGTATGGTGTAAGTTGGTGATCTAGTTTCACGTTTTTTGCAAGAACTTGCTCAATTTCCCCAATCACTTTTTATCTTACAGAGTTGCATCCAAGCTCTGACCCTTCTGTGTATTCTATTGCAAAGAGATCTTCAGTTGCCTTTAAATACCTTAATACATTAAAAACAAAAAACAAAAAAAACAAAAACTTTTTTTTAAAGAACAGTTTTAGTTTCACAGCAAAACTGAGCAGAAATTACAAAGCTCCCATATACCTCTTGCCTGGCCAGCATCAAGAGCAAGGAAAATGGCTGTCATTTATTAAAAGCTAGTCCTACCTCGGAGGAGCATTTATTGGGTGCCTCCCCTGTGCTAGGCAATGTACCTGAATCCATCTACACTCGCCTCTGCCCTCCCAGAGCTCCCCTCTGGGGCTGTGACTTGCCCTGGGCCTGGCTGGTAGCATTTTTGTAAAAGAGGAAACTCAGGACAAAGAGAGGGAGAGTGGAAGCTCCATGGGGAAAAGGGAAGGGGAGAAACTGTGGGTGTTGGTCAACCCTTGGTCAGTCAACAGATGTGGAGCTAAAGCTTTATTATAAAGCTTTATTAAAAACCCTTCATTTTAGTTATGTCTATTTATTAGTTTTTTACAACTCTATGAGATTTAAAGTCGAGCTGGAAAAAGGAAGAGAAAATACTGATTTTTAAAAATGCACACACTTTTTAAAAAAATATATTTTATTGATTTTTTACAGAGAGGAGGAGAGAGGGATAGAGAGCTAGAAACATCGATGAGAGAAACATCGACCGGCTGCCTCTTGCACACCCGCTACCGGGGATGTGCCCACAACCAAGGTACATGCCCTTGACCGGAATCGAACCCGGGACCTTTCAGTCCCCAAGCCGACGTTCTACCACTGAGCCAAACCAGTTTTGGCGCACTTTTCTTTTCTTTTCTTTTCTTTTCTTTTCTTTCTTTCTTTCTTTTTTTTTTTTTTTAAATATATTTTATTGATTTTTGTACAGAGAGGAAGGGAGAGAGATAGAGAGTTAGAAACATTGATGAGAGTCATCGATCAGCTGCCTCTTGCACACCCCCTACTGGGGATATGCTCGCAACCAAGGTACATGCCCTTGACCGGAATCGAACCCGGGTCCCTTCAGTCCCCAAGCCGACGCTCTATCCACTGAGCCAAACCGGTTTCGGCCACTTTTCTTTTTTAAAATATATTTTTATTGATTTCAGAGGAAAAGGGAGAGAGGAGGATAGAATCATCAATGATGAGACAGAATCATAGATCAGCTGTCTCCTGCATGCCTCCTATTGGGGATTGAGCTCGCACCCCGGGCATGTGTCCTTGACTGGAATCGAACTGTGACCTTTTGGTTTATGGGTCGACATTCAATCCCTGAGCCACACTGGCTGGGAAATTTGTTTTTAATGTTCTGTCTTATCACCAGAACTTAAAATAGTTCTTGTTGCCTATTAGAAATTTTCAATGGGTAATTACTGAAAAGATAAATAAAAGAGTGGATAACATACTGGTGCCTCACCATGGCCACCATAATGCAATTGTGTAATCTGGCTTTGGTTACCCATGTCAATGGTCAAGTCATATTTTATCATGAAAGCCAATGCACAGTCTGGCTTTTAAAAGACCAGGTAGCAAAGTGGCTATGCTCAATTATTTAAAGTCTTAGGAAGATAAGGGGGTAAAAAAAATTATTGGGTATTGTTTCTGATAGAATATAAGCAGTTCTGAGCTAAGGAGGGAAGGCAATGCATTCACTTTGAATTTACTAGAAATAAGAATGATTGCGTGATTAAAGCTATTTTTGAGTGGAATGAGCTATCTTACGAGGTACTTTTCAACGAGCAGAAAATGGTTGGTTCTGTCAGGGATATTATAGAGGGCCCTTTGCTCCAGGAAAAATATCATAAAAGGTACCTTCCAGTGGTAAGGTAGTTCCATGAAGCAAGTGTTTCAGAGAGGAACGCAGACAAAACCTCCTTTCTATGTTGCCAATATAATAGAAAGAAAAAAAAAAACAGACTCAAGATATGAAATTACTATATTAATCTGCCATTATCACATCACCATTTTTCATGTCACACATGGTGATTTTATGGAAATATTTATGGATGAGTATAATCTGCCTACCACGTATCTCTCATTCTCCTTAAAGATAAGGTGTATATTTTTATTTATTACTTCATTCATCATTTTCAGCCTTCTATTTAAATCTTACAGGACTTGTATAGATATTGATCATATTATCTCTCTGCTTCCTTTTGCTAGGTGTGAAGTACACTCATATTTTTCTCGATATTCCTATAAAAACCTATACCATTTGCTTATTACTGACTCTGTTTTCATTCAACATTTTTCCAGACATCCTCTACGTACCATTAGGTAGGCCTGGAAATAGAACAGTGCATAGCACTTTGTGTGTAGATACATAATGGCTGTGCAGAAGGAACAGTCAACAAAGAGTAACGGATGAAACATAGAGAAAACAAAACAAAAAATGGTTTCCTACCTAACCATCTTTGGCCTGTATTTGTCAACCTATTTAGAGTTCATGTCTCTTGTCCAAGATCAGAAAAACACAGGGCTGTTAATTACTTGAAGAAGCTGTGTATTACTGCCCCCATGCGGCCATCTCTAAGAGCTACACCTGACGTCAAACAGTAACCGAAAATAAAATGCATAATATAAGTAGGCTTTTCTGTAAAGTGCTTTAAATACCACATTATACTTCGTACCTGTGTAGCACTATATCGTTGCTTACATGTTATAATTTATGTATCAGAAAAATCACGTGTGAGAGATCATGTTATCCATGCTGTATCCCCACACACAGAAATCAAAAAGTAAAAGGTGTAATTTTTGCTGTTTAGAGTTGTGCCCAAAATTGTTGTATTTGGAGACTCTCATGTGGAAGAGATGCTCCTTTGTTGGATCTTATTAGTCATTTAGATGTATCAATTGTGAGGGGATAAAATCAGGAATTTAAACCAAATTCTGTTCAATAATCCAATATGTTTTAAAGTCTTTGATGTGGGAAATTTATAGTATCATCAGTGGTAGAAGATAGAAGTGAGGCTCCTTGAATTTAAAAAAGAGGATTTGTCCAGCTGACTTGTCTCAATGTTTGAGCATTGACCTATGAACTAGAAGGTCACTGGTTCCATTCCAAGTCAGGGCACATGCTCAGGTTGTAGGCTCAATCCCTAGTGGGGGACAGGCAGAAGGCAGCCAATCAATAATTGATGTTTCTATCTTTCTCTCCCCCTCTTCCTTATTTTCTGAAATAAATAAAAATATCCTATATAATAAAAGGCTTATATGCAAATTGTGCCTTTGACTAGGTGTTTGACCAGGGGGAGGGTTCGGCCAGCCAACTGCCTGCCGCCCCTTCCCCAAGCTGACCCCACCCCCAATCGATCCATCTGGAAAGTTTGTCCAATCTCTGTGGGCAGGAGGGGCCATGCATAGAACCTAAGGCAGCAAAGGGGTCTGGCCAGCCAACCAGCTGACTCTGAGGGACCTTTTCCCCCCCTGGAATAACTTTTGGTTGCGAGGAGGACAGAGGCCTGGGAAAGAGGATCAGTACTGCCCACCTCAAGCACAGGGGAGGTGCCCCTTCGCCTACCCATATGAGGCCAGGGGGGACACTCAGGGCTGGAAATCTGTGCTGTGCTGTGCAGCTGTCAGGCAGCATGGGAACTCAGACATTTGGCCTCGTTGGAAGCTCTGTCCAGTGGAGGCAAGTTGCAAGGAAAGATGGGAGTGCCAAGCGGGACTGAGATTTTTATCCCCTCCTGCTGAAGTGACAGGAAGGAGTGCCCATGAGCCAGACAGAGCTGAGGCATTGGAAGGAGAGGAAGTGACCACCCCCCCCCCCTACACACACACACACACACACTCCTATAAGCTTAGGGCACCACCTGCAAAGCAAGTCAGTTTAAACCATCCTGACCATGACCTGGAGTCCATAGGGGAAGGGAGAGCAGCTCAGAACAGGGATATTCAAGGAGCAATACCTGAAGCAAACCCAGCCTCTGGGCTACAGAGACCCCACCGCCCCTGTTGTCAGGATGCCCAGGGTGAGGCAGGGACAATGACTCACATTGGCTCGCATTAGAGAACCTCTGTAGAGGCCTGGAACGGACACACCAAAGGGTCAGACTCAACACCATCAGAGCAAAATCCAGTGGGCTCCACAAATAGTAGATCCAAAGGTTGTGGGTTTTTTTTTCTTTCTTCTCTTTTTTCTTTCTGTCAGCTGATTTCTCAACAGAATCACTTCAGGCTAGAAGGGATTGGCATGAAATAAAGTGATAAAAAGCAAGGGCCTACAACCAAGAGTACTCTACCCAGCAAGGCTAGATTCAAACTTGAAGGTGAAAATAAAGAGCTTAATCACTACCAAATTAGTATTACAGAAAATGTTAAAGGTCCTCCTTAAAAAGAGGAAGAGAAAAAAGGAACATAGTTATAAAGAATAAAAGCACAATAAATACATATTTGTCAATAATCATGTTAAATGTAAATGAATAAAATGCTCTAATCAAAGTCATAGGATAGCTAAATCGAGGAGAAAACGAGACCCAAACATATGCTGCTTACAAGAGACCCACCTCAGAACAAAAATACACACTGACTAAAACTAAAGGGCTGGAAAAGATATATTATGCAAATGGAAAAGGGGGGAAAAAGCTGAGATAGCAATACTTATATCAGACAAAATACTGGTAGTCTTTAAAACAAAAACTGTAATAAGAGCTAAAGAACACTGCATAATGATAAAAGGATCAATCTAACCAGATGATAAACTTTTATGTAAACATTCATCCACCCAACGTAGGAGCACCTAAATATATAAAGCAAAGCTCTATGAACATAAAGGGAGAGTTCAACAGTAATACAGTCATAGTAGGGGATTTTTAACTCCCCATTGACATCAATGGACAGATATTCCAGACAGAAAAACCACAAAGAAATGGTGGCCTTAAATGACACACTAGATCAGATAGATTTAATTAATATCTTCAGAGCACTTCAGCCCAAAGCAGCCAAATATTCATTTTTAAGTGCACATGGAAACTTTTGTAGGATAGGCCAAATGTTCAGATACAAAACATGTCTCAGTAAATTTAAGAAGACTGAAATTATTATCAAGCATCTCCTATCACCAAAACGGTATGAAAGTAGAAATCAATTACAAAAATGAAACTAACCCCCCCCCCCCCCACACAAACAGAGGAAGCTGAATAACGTGTTACTAAAAAATGAAAGGGTGAACAATGAGATCAAAGAAGAAATCAGAAGAAATCGGAAGTTACCTGGAGGCAAATGAAAATGAGAATGCAACAGCACCCAGTCTATGAGACACAGCAAAAGCAGTCCTAAGAGGGAAACTTATATCATTACAGGCCTGATTTTTCAAGAAGCAAGAAAAATCTCAAATAATAATCTAATTTTACACAAAAGGAACTTGCAAAACAACAACAAAGTGAGAAGAAGAAAGAAAATAATAATATATTTTTATTTATTTCCGAGAGGAAGGGAGAGGAAGAGAGAAATAGGAACATTAAAGATGAGAGAGAATCATTGATTGGCTACTTCCTACACACCCCCTACTGGGGATGGAACCATGCACCCTACCTGGATTCAAACTATGACTTCCTGGTTCATAGGTAGATACTCAACCACAAGGCCACCGCAGCTGGGCAAGGACTGAATCTTTATGGGCGCTTTATTCAGATGGCCAGGAATCTGAGCAGATGGCAGATTACTTACCCTAAAAACTGTCTTACATCTTATCTCAAGCCAACCTTTTTAATAGGGACAAGAAAAGTGTAGATAAAGGGTTTGGAATTCAGGAAAAAGTTAATCAGATGAAAGCTGTAGTCCAGCGATTTTCCTGGCATCCCTTCATCTGCTGGCGGTGATTCTTTATCTGCATTCTGGGCAGCAGTCATTCCCCTTGGAGCACGATGGCTCAGATACCATCTTGATCACTTCAGTCCTCCTGGGGGGACAAAGATCAAATTGCTGGTGGGTCTCCTGCAGTCAGGGTAGGTTCAGTCATACATTTCAGTTTCTGGAACAATCGTTTTCTACGTGCATTAGTTACCAACCTATTAACTATATAACTAAAGCTAAACATTTTTAACTTCATGAGTTTTCCATTCCTCCCTACTGTTAGTACTTAAATATTTCTATGAGATATTTCTATGAGATTAGTGTCAAATGGAAGGGATTGCTTTGCTGTTGAGCATGTACCTTTAACATCTGAAAGTCTCAAAGGGGGTTTAGGAATACACTTAATTACAGATCCACATCAGGGCACACTGTATGCAACGACAAAAGCCATAACACTGAAAGAGATGAAAAGGATGAAAATGGCAAATGCCTCCCTAAGACCAGTAATGCTAGTCAGCCAGGAGGTAAGTTAGACAAATCAATACCAAAGACTACCTCTCTTCGTGTTATCTTAGACACTATTTTTTTACTTGCTTTTCTTTATGTTCTGTGAGCTGTGAGTTGTCAGACAGGTGAAACAGCAAAGTCCTTTAAATTCTTCACATTCGTGATTAAGTCTTAAAAGGAGGTCGTTGATAGCTGTGTGATTTTCCAATACCACTTCTCTAACTTGTCCTCATTCTTGACTGACAGCACTAATGGCTTAAGAAGTGGCATTCAACACTTTTACCATCGGGCAAGCTGATCTACTTATTTTCATATCCAAAAAGGCTACCATGACTGGCATTACATATATAGTCAGAGATATACACTGAGTGGCCAGATGATGATGATCTCTGAAGGCGTAATAATCTGGCCACTCGGTGTATATTCTATATAATAAAAGGCTAATATGTAAATTGTCCCCTCAACCAGGAGTTCGAGCAGCAGGCAGACTGGCCAACTGCCCATGTCCTCTTGACTGTTTCCTGGTATTGGGAACTTCCATTTGAATTCTGGCTTCTTTTCTGATTCCAACAAAACTTTGCCAGGTACTCAAGAACCTTTACTATTTATTGGCAAATCTGAACTTCTAGGTTGAGACTTTATGGCCACAAGGTGCCAGATGGTTCAAGGTAGCTATAGGATTGGTTAAACTTTGCTGAAATGATGTCCTGCTAATTAAGAGGTCATCTTCATGTTGTAACAGAGTTCCTCCTTTTAGTTCTAGGTCCTTCAAATCCTGGCTCAGGGTCTCCCAAAAAATCGTGGGGGAGTTCTTAAACCCTCATGGTAAGACTGTCCAGCAGTACTGAACCCTGAACCGAAATTCCAGGTCCTGCCATTCAAAAGCAAACAATTGTGGAGAGTCTTGATCAACCAGAACGCAAAAGAAGGCATCTTTTAAGTCCTAAACTGAATATTAGAGTCTGTCCCCGGGTATACTGTTCACCAAAGTATAAGGTGAATGTCCTGTCCAATGTCATTTATGACCCTGAAATCTTGTACAAATCAATACTCATTTGAGTGGGGTTTCTTGAAGGGCAATATGGGTGCATTGTATGGGAGTGGCAGGGCCAAAAAAGTCCGTATTCCTAACCTTCTGAATTATTGGGCACATTCTTTCTAGGGTATCTTTCTGCAAGGGATACTGCCTCTTACTGGGAGTCTCTGCACCTAAAGTTTGAAGTCAACTTTAACAGAGGAGGTTCCCTTAGCCCTTCCTAGCTTTCCAGCAGCCCACACAATGAGGTGTACCGAATTCTCAATTTTTTCTTCTTCCCATGGTTTCATAAGGCACTGCCATGCATGGTCTGGAGGAGCCTGTAGGTGGAGCTGTTGTTCTTCTGGAGAGAAAATGATCTGCGTTAGAAGTCTTGACATGAGGTCCCTTCCCAGAAAAGGAATTGGACACTCAGGAAAATATAAAAATTTATGAATTAAAACCATATCTCCTACAGCACATTCTAATGACTTCAAGAAAAATTGGCTCTCAGGGCTTCCAGAAATTCCATTTACAGGTACAGCCTGCTGCGAGGACTCAGTTTGAGCTCTATCAACCACAGAACATGTTACTCTGATATCAATAAAAAAAAACCTACAATGTGTCCCCCCACTGAGAGTTTTACCTGAGGTTAGGTGGGGGTGTGGGAGGGGGAAGAGATCACTTTAATAGGTTGTTGTAATAAGGAGCCTCTGGGCCCTGTCACGCATTGTTAGAGCTATTTCCGTTTCCCAGCATAACACAGAGTTCTCTGACTCTGACTCCCTTTCCCTGGCTCAGGGCACTCATTGTCCCAGTGCCCTGTCCTCTGCAGTACGGGCTCTGGTCAGTGACAGGATTTTATATGGGGGTCAGTCACCCAGTGTCCACCGATGGACTTGCCCTGAGGCCTCATCCAAGAAGGTAGTGGCTCCTTGGGCCTTTTTCTGTTCTGTTATTATAAAGTTTGAAGGCGATGTCTACTGATTGGGAAGGATTCAGGCCCATTCCTCCCTTTAACTTCTGACGTTCCTGTCTGCTGTCAGGTGCACTCTGAGAGACAAAGGTCATGTTCTCATTCTAATGTTTGCAGGGGCGTGTGGGTCCAAATCAGGATGTTTTCTGTAGGCCTGGCAGATTCTTCCAAGGCACCAGAGGGGTCCTCTGTGGGCTTTCGTTGAATCCCCTTTGTCATGTTCAGACTTTTCTCGTAGGGACTCCTTTCTTCAGTCCCTCAAGGACGCACCTCTGTGGTGCTCTGCGAGAGAAGCCCATTCTCCTTACGGTCCCAGGTGGGCTCGGTTAACGGTACCGCCTTCATAGGGTTGGGAGCCCTATCTGGACTTCCTTGGCACAGTCTCCGAGCCTCTTCATTTGCCTTCTCCAATACCAGTCATGGCTCACCCCCTTCCTTCCTACCCCCTACCCCACCCCCACCCCCCGGCAAAATATGTCTCTGCCCAATTAGCATGGTGGGTGGCAAAAAATTGATTTAACTAAATTAGTCATGTTAGTAAGATCATTCCTATAAGGACTTTAGTTTTTCCCGTGTCACAGATCTGATGTAGAAAACAGAGTATGTGCCCAATAATATCCTGAGGGCTGGCTCTAGAAGTCTTCACAAAAGGCATTGCCCTGCCCTGGGAGGGACTTGTCCTCCATCGATTGTGGTTCCCTGGTGGGTTTGGGATGGAGAGACCAGTTCGGGCTCACCTCCTCCCACTCCCTCAGCTGCGTCAGGAGGAAGATCCCCCAGGGCTGGAGGGCATGGAACCCTGACCATGCCCGCAGTGGCCAAAACATCCAGATCTTCCTGGTCCCTCTCCTCTGAGATTCTGCTATCTGGCACAGGCAATTCCCTTTTCTCTGGATCATTAACCTATTTCCTTTTAACCCTGCATCTTCATTATGTAAAGTCAGGAAAGCTTGTACATAGGTATTTTGTGCCATTTCCCCAATCTTTGGTGAAACCACTCTAATTGCGGTAAACTATAGTAATTTAAAGGCCTGTTTGGTGGCCAGCACTCTCCTGAGTCCAGATTATGCATAAACCAAGCAATATTGCAATAATTTTCTCTTTAGTCATAGGTCGACCAGTCAGACAAAACTCCACTAAGAGTTTTACCTTAGGTTCCCGTAGGAAGGGAGTGACTGTTTCCCAAAATGGAAGTTCTCCTTCCCATCCTACCAGACAGAGCTCTGTAATATCACACAATCCGAACCACAAGGCACCTTAGTTCCTGACCACTGATCGTAACCTGAAACTGTAATCATGAACCAGACAGCGCAGTCATTCAATCGAAAGTGAAGGGCGAAGGCAATGGGGAGTGGCGAGAAAGAGGGTTCAAGTGAAATCACTTGACAGCTAATAAGGAGTCTCCAATTCCGGGGGAGGGAGGGGTAGTCCAGGCAGCCAATGGGACTCCCACCCAAATACCTAGACTTACCAGAGAGTCCCGAGGCTTTCCCAACCAGAGTCACCATAATATGAAACCAGAATAGTCAGCATTCTTGCTGCCTGTCACTCCCAGAACCACTACATAGAGACAAAGATTGAATCTTTATAGGCACTTTATTGAGATGGCTGGTGATCTGAGAAGACGGCGAGTTATTTACCCTACAGACTGCCTTACATCTCATCTCAAGCCCACCATTTTTTATAAGAAAAGTGTAGGTAAAGGATTTGGAATTCAGGAAAAAGTAGGTAAGGGGTTGGGAATTCAGGAAAAGTTAATCAGATGACAGCTGCAGTTGACTATTTTTCTAGCATCCCTTCTCCTGCTGCCGGGTGATTCTTTTTCTACATCCAATCTTCTCTCCTTGGAGCACGGTGGCTCAGATACCATCTTGATCACTTCAGTCCTCCTGGAGCACAAAGATCGAATCGCTTGCAGTCCCCTCAGTCAGGGTAGGTTCAGTCATACACTTCAGTTCCCGGAACCATGCTATCTACATGCTTTTGTTACCAACCTACTAGCTACACAACTAAAGCTAAAAATGTTTAACTTGTTGAGTTCCCCATCATTTTCACAATAAAAAGGCATCGTTATAAAGTGACAGGTGTGTTAGTTAACTTGATTGTGTTAATCGTTTTATAATGTATACATACATCAAATCATCACATCGTATGCTTTAAATATATTATAATTTTACTCACCAATTATACTCAATACAGCTAGGAAAGAAAACATTTACTGAATACCTAATGTGACATATTAGACTTGAAGGAATACAAAAATTAATGACAAGACCCTAGATATCGAGTGGCTCTGCCAAGTCATAAAAATAAACATGGAATTTAATAATTACAACACTGCATGATGATGACTGTTATAACTTCAGCATGCTCACAGTATCTGCGAGAGGAAGAGCACTTACCCATCTCAGGTAATTATCCAAGCTCTGCAAACCTCTTCCCCCCACACACTCCAGATGGTGGCTCAGCCAGCACTTTATTAGTGAGACCCTCTTATCAGCATGTTCTCTGCCCCTTCTGTAACCCGCAATCAATGGGTCCAGGCGGCCTGCCAATACTTGAGCCAATTCAGCAGAGACAGGGTTGAATCACATGAGAGTTTATTTCAATACTGCCAGCTGCATGGGAGAGCAGCAGGTCACCCACACAAATCTGCTGCACCCCACCATAAGCCTGCTGCTTATATTGGGTAGAAGGACAAAGATTACATGGGGAAGTAGGCAAAGGGTATGCCAAATGGGCAGTTTACAGGTCATGTGGGCTGTGGATTTGCAAAGGCCTGTAGCTATGCAAAGGCCAGGGGTCTTCAAAGGGCTGGCTAGATGCAAAGAGCTGGTGGCTCTGGTTTCTGCAACATGGCTGCTCATCTTTCCATGCTAACAGGCAGCTTCCTGGTGAACTCCCAGGTCCCATATGCAGCTCCCAACCAGGTTAGAATATGTTTTCTCTAATCAGAACAAAACAATCATGGTAAACAGAGCATGACTAATATTTCTTACAATTATAACTGGTTCCAAATATTCTAGTTCTGCCCCTATCACTACCTTATATTATTTTTCTTTTGGGGGAATTTACTAGCTTTTTAAAAATTATTATTGAATTCATTGAAGTGATATTGGTTAATAAAATTATATAGGTTTCAAGTGTTCAATTCTGTAATACATTATCTGTATATTGTATTGTGTGTTCATTACCCTAAGTCAAGTCCCCTTAGTGAAGAAAGGCAGATAAAGACTAGTATCATGATTTCACTTATAGGTGGCATCTAGTGAATGAAGTAAACTAACAGACAAAATAGAGACAGACTCATAGAGACAGAAAACAGCTGATAGCTTTCAGAGGAAAAAAGATTAGGGGATGGGTGAAAAAGTGAAGGGATTAAACAAACAAAAACACAACAAAACACACACATTAGTTTTCCAAACACAGAGCACCGACCATGATCTGACATACTATACATTTCACTTGTGTAGTTTATTCTCTGACCTCCACTCATAAAATGCAAGCCGTTTGAGGGCAGGCATTTCTGTCTACCTGCTTACTGAATCCACTGCACGTGAAACAGTGCCAGGCCTGCGAGAGGTACTAAAAAATATTTGATGATTAATTGGATGAATGAAACCCGCAAAACTAAAGAGTAGCAAAGATAAAACAACAACATATACGAATTACCACCACAATTTTTTTTCCCACCACATTTTTTTTTTTTTTTGCACAAATGAACCATCAAACAAAACAAACAAAAATTCATAGACATACTGCAGGGAAGGAGCTTGGGGGGTAAGTAAAGTATAAAAGGGGTCAAATAGATGGTGATGGAAGAAGATCTGACTTTGGGTGGTGAACACAAAATGCAAAACACAGGTGATGTATTACAGAATTGTACCCTTGAAACATAATTTTTAAACAATGTTACCCCAATAAATTTAATTTAAAAAACACACAACAAAATAAGAAAGAACTGGAAAAAAAAAGTATAGAAGTGGATAGTGGATGGATGTGGGATAAATAACTTAGTAAATGGGAGTCTCCAATAAGAACCAATTACGTTCACCCCACACAACCCTAGGAAGGTCCAGTAGGTCAGGCCTTCAGTTTCTGTGGATGGGGGGGAAGGGGAGGTGTTGAGGGATGAAGCCAGGAACAAGAGCACGTATTGAAGTCTGTGTGGAGAGGCACACTCCACTCCTTGGGGCAGCCAGATGAGTGCTCATCCTGAGAGAGACACTCCAGACTGCAGAACACTGGGCACAGAGAGTATTGTGAAGGCAACATGCAGAAAAAGAGAGTTTTAAGTAAAATTCTACACAGACAAAAGTGGAATTTCCAAGCACTTTCCTCCTTGGTTCTTAGAGTACTGACAGCCAGATTTGTGTAAGAAGCAGGGGACTGGAGCACCCCATAATACTAACTGGCCCAAGAGGAGAAAAACCACAATAGTTATTGACATTTTGGGTCCTCCAATACCTTTGCATTGCTCTAGGCCCTTTCCTGTTAATGCTACAAGGAAACCATCCTCTAAGTAAACACTTGGTTCAAACACAGAGAATTCCAATCACTTTGTGTATGTGTGTGTGTGTGTGTGTGTGTGTGTGTGTGTGTGTGTGTGTATTTACTCTTAAATATGTGTAAACAGACACAAATCACATTCAGAAAAACTTTATAAAAGATAGAAAAATAAATAATGAAAAAGAAACTTCAAAGAATTAAGACAAAGCAGAGGGTATTTGCTAAGAAAGAACACACACACACACACACCACACACACACACACACACACACACACACAAGGGTGGGCAAAAGTAGATTTAGAGTTGCGAGTACACGAAACAGATTGTTTTTATATTATTAGTTACTAGAGGCCAGGTGCACAGTTTTGTGCACCAGTGGGGACCCTCAGCCTGGCCTGCGGGGATCAGGCCAAAACCAGCAGTCTCACATCCCCAGAAGGGTCCCAAGTTGGGAGAGGGCTCAGGTTAGGACAAGGGACCCTACCAGTGCACAATGTATGCATATAAGATCTTTGGTTAATTTCATCCTCCCCCCCCTCCTTTCTCTCTGAGATTCATAAATCTGTTACGTGTTTCCATGCCTGTGCATTGAGTATCTGCTCCCTGGTGGTCAGTGCACATCATAGCTATCAGTCAGACACTTAGCATATTAGCTATATATATATATATATATATATATATATATATATATATATATATTATTGTATTATTTATTTGTATTAAAACAAACCTACTTTTGCCCATCTCTCCATATATATATACGGAGAGAGTAATCAGAGAGATAAGAGAAGGCATTGTATCAATGAGACAAAATGTTACTAATAAATGTGAGAAATAAACAATATCTGAAGAATTTTTAGAGATATGTTTTCTAAATGTGATAGGAGAAAATTAAAGTTAATAGAGTGGTAGGGGATAAAGTTAAAGAGTTTTCTTTAAGAGTATACCTAGAAGACAAGGAAATGGAAAATTAAGAAATTTATAGATTTGTGACAGAATGAATAATTACCAGCTAATAGGTGCTCAAGCAAGAGTGAACTAAGAAAATTGAGGAAAGGAAGTTATCAGAGAAATAATATCTAATTTGATTGATGAGAGGAAAACAAACACAAAAGCACATTATTTTAAAATGCCAAAATACCAAGGGGAGATGAGACCTTAAGTGCTTCCAGGGAAAAATTAGATTGCATCCCAAGAACTAGGAATAAGAATGACATTGGCCATCTTTTTTTTTTTAGCATTTAAAAAAATATTTTTATTATAGATTTCAGAGAGGAAGGGAGAGAGAGAAACATCAATGATGAGAGCATGCCCCTGAGAATCAAGCCCACAACTGTGTGTACTCTGACCGGGAATCGAACTGCGACCTCCTGGTTCATAGGTTGCCAGCTAGGTGGCATTGGCATCTTGACAGCAGCACCAGGAGCTGGAAGACAGTAGAGCAATTTAACATTTGAAGGAAAACCATTTTCAGCCTGGTATCCTATACTCAGGTGACAATTAATTGCCCCTAAAGGTAAGAAATAAGCAAAGTTACTCAGGGAATCCCAGTGAAGGGAATTGACATGTGCAGGGCTGGAAAGCAGTTTGTCCAGATTGATTAGTAGGGACAAGAAACTCAAGGAAGAAAGAAGGAGTGGTTACTGATTAATTACCTGAATTTATTTTGAGGGGAATTTTACAATTTTGGCAGCTGAGAAAAAATTTGTGATAAGGACTTAATATTGAGATGTGTCATTGAGTTTATAACAAAAAATTAAAAACATATAAGGAATAAAATGTAAATAGAATAGACTACTTGGCTTAACTGTGAGTTTTATTTAAATAATTATGGTAACATAAAACACCAAACAGTGATTTATTCAAATACTATGAAATGGACTATCCTGGGAAAATGGGAGTAGGGAATCATGTATATTTGGGAGATGCAGGGCTCTCACAATGCACCAAAAAAGAAGTGTAATAAAACTTAACGTTCATCTTCCAGTGCAGAAAATCAGTAGACAAAGGCGTGAGTGGCTAAAACTGAAAACTGGACAGAAAGCATCTTTAGTGAAAGAGACTACAAGTGGTTGCAGCTGGTAAGTGGGATTGGGAAGGCAGTCAGGGTGCTCTCTCTTACCATCTTTGTAACACACCTTAAATTTTAATCCACAGTAATGTATTCATCCTATATAATAAAGAGCTAATATGCTAATTAGACCAAACAGCAGAACTACTGTCCAGACAACCTTCTGGATGAAGCTGAGGCTGTGAGGGGCGGCAAGGGCAAGCCAGGGCTGTGAGGGTAGCCAAGGCAGCTGGGGCTGTGAGAGCCGAGCCCCTTGCATGAATTTCATGCATCAGGCCTCCAGTTTGATAATAATAAAAATTAAAGCATAAAGGACTCTACTGGATTCAGACTAACGTACCTTCTCACTGGGTCATCCTTAGGATCTATAAGAAGATTGCAAACATGCTCTACAATAAGTGCACCACAGTCAGGTCTTCCCCCACATCCCTCTGCCCCAACGCACTAAGCTCCAGGCTACCCTGGACATGCCTCACCCTCCATACCATCTTCCTCCCACATTTGGTTAACTGCTACTCACCTCCATGTCTCTTTTTCTATTTCTCTCTGTTCAAAACTATTTTCAAATTCTCCCAGCCTAAGTCTGGGCTCAGCGCGCTACTACCACTCATTCCCACTGTGCCCAGGACTTACTTCCCCTACAGCACTATTGTGCAGTGACCCGCACGGGGCTCTGGCACTCTACTACAGAGTGTTAAAATCCCCATTCTGCAAACCTGTGTGATCTTGGGCAAGTCTCTTAACCTGGGGAAGGCTGTCGGTACCTAATCAATGCAGGTGGTATAAATATGAAAAGATTATGCATTTAAATTGCTAAGCACAGTAACCAAAAGATAGAAAGTTCTCAGTAAACATTGTTCATTATTATTCATATCATCAGTATTAGCATTCTCATCAGTTTGTTTATGAGGCTTCATGTCTTATCTGACTAATTCACTGAAATACAAACTCAACAGGGACAGAAACTAAATATATCTTGTTTAAAAAAAAAAAAAAAAGTCACCACAGGGACTGGAATAGAGTAAACCTTCAATGCAGGTTTATTAAATAGGCAATTCGTATGCACCACATGTAAAACATAATCCCAAACCCAAAGGCCTAAGACTCCCCACCATCCTGCCCCCCATAGATTACAAGGTGTGCACTCAACATTTCATGCTAACCATTTCTACCCAGATGTATAATGAAAATTCCAATCCAACATATCCCTAGTCAGTAATTATCTTAGGCCTCTAAGCACCTTCTCATCCCGACTCCTCTTTTACTGTTAAAGGAATCACTGTTCTCCCAATAAGCTAGGCCCCAAACCAAAGTCATCTCAAACCCTTTACTCTTCCTTGGTCCCTACATCTAGTCAATGCTGTTCATGTGATAATACTAGTGACAAGGCTGCGTCAGGGGTGATGGTAGGGATGATGGCCAGCAGGTGGGGTTAGGGTTAAAAATAAAACTGACCACTGGCCCTGACATTAAGTTGACCTCTATCATTGAGAAGCCTGACTGAAGGTGATGTCCTTGTGCTAACTGTTCTTTCAACCAAGGACAGGGGTATCCGAATGGGGACTTTGCTATTTAAATCTCCAAATTTATATTAATCATTTATTAATGAATTTGTAATGATAATAATCTATCAAACCATTTGTGTGTTATTAAAACTAACCCCAGGCTTTTCATTTATTCTGGAGAGTCTAATTTTACATTTAATCGTGACAAGTAGCACAGTTGGTTATGCCAAATGGTCCTTTGATCCTTAAGGTTTTCTGCATAATAAGAAACTTTGCAACTTACTATTCTTTTAAAATATGTTTTTATTGATTTTAGAGAGAGGGGGAGGGAAAGGAAGAAAGAGAGAAAGAGAAATATTGATGTGAGAAAAAAATGTCAATTGGCTGCCTCATGTACACACCCCAACAGGGATAAAACCTGCAACCTGGGCATATGCCCTGACTGGGAATTGAACCCATGACCTTTTGGTGCATGGGATGACACTCAACCAACTGAGCCATACCAGTCAGGGCTTCAGTTTACTCTTGCTCCTTCCCTATGTCTTATTTACCAAAGTAGATGAGGGGAAAGTTATGAAATGATGGAAAGAGTTAACGCAACCAGGGATACCCTGGGTGAGTAATCTAATTGGGACATCAGGTGGGCACAGAGATAGGGAAGATGGATGGAACATGTATAGGGTTATTTTAACATTATCAGGTTTAGTGGAGGTTCAGAAGTAATTGAATTGGCTCTGGTAACGGAGTAGTACATGTATGAGACACACAAAAGCTATGTTGCTGACTACCTGGAGCATTGGTTGTGTGTACTGCCTGGTTTAGCTCTAGAAAACATTGAAATAGTAATTTTTGACCCCTCTTTGGGGTGAAACTCTCTTTTAAGTTGATGCAATTTTTTTTCACTAGCATAAACTCACTCTACTTAACTACATTAGCAAGAAGTGACTCAGTCTCAAATACTCAAACTCAAATCACTCTTGCGATCCCTCTTCTTGAGTAATTTCCTACTGACTTTCCCTCCCTTTTAATTTCTTCTTCAAATGGAAATAATAGAATAAAGACTCAACCTGCAAGCAGGAAAGATGAATTATTTTTAAATAAAAAACTTCATGCCAATGTTTACTTTATAGAACTTGTCTTGTGTGGTCCTATGGAAAGCTTGAACATAGGAAGGTGGCAAAAAAAATATTTAATAAAGGATAAAGGAGGATAAATAATACAGATAAAAAACCATGAAGAAATCATCTCCTCACAACCAATGCCCCTGATGAACTAGCTGCTAAAATCTTCAACAAAATATTAGCAAATCAGATCCAGCAATAAATTAAAAAGATTATACACAGCTCTGGTAGGAGGGAATATCGGGGTGTGTGTGTGTGATGGGGGGAGGGGTAGGTATTGAGCAATAAAAGAAAAAAAGGAGTTCATGAACCACAGTATGGTGACTGCAGTGTGGGGAGCAGGGATGGTGGAGGTGGGAGAGGTACAGAGGGGATAAATGGCGATGGAAAAAATAAAATGAAGGAAAAGGAAATAAAAGTAGGAAATAATATAATGGAAATGGAGATAATTGTATAGTACTGAATGCTAGCTTGTGTGTGATTTTATTACTTCAAATTGAATGTGATGAGACCGAGATCAGAATTTAAGGCCATAATTCCTAGGGGAAGCTGGGTAAAGAAAAGAGGGAACATGTGGATCACCATACTCAAGAGTAAATTCCAAATGGATAAAAGACCTAAATGTAAGTCGTGAAACCATAAAAATACTAGACTAAAACATAGGCAGTAAAATCACAGACATCTCTCAGCAATATTTTTGTCAATATGTCTCCAAGAGAAACATAGGAAGAAAATAAACAAATGGGATGATATCTGACGAAAAGACTTCTCCACAGCAAAACAAAAAAGGAACCCACAGTATGAGGTAACATATTCATCAATGATCCATCAGATAAGGGGTTAATCTTTATTTATTTTTTTTTTATTTTTTTTGTCTAGCAATGGTGGAGATTTATTGAAGAACAAGTATAGATTCCCAAGTGTGGAGGGGGAAAGAGTTCCACAGAAAGACACCCGTGGGGAGAGGGTAAGGGTAAGGAGTTAATCTTTAAAATATCTAAAGAACTTACACAACTCAACACCAGGAAGACAAAGAATCCTACAGGAAATGGGCAAAGGTGGCCAATAGACAAAGGAGAAAATGCTCAAGGTCACAACTCACCAGAGAGATACAAATGAGGAATCATGGCACACAGGTCAGAGTGGCAGCTATCAATAAGTCAACCAACAACAACTGCTGGCAAGGATGTGATTTCTATCCCTTTACTCAGCTGAGGTGTAGAATCAGACTACCCACAGCTTTTCCTTTACAGGAACATAGTCAACATTAGCCCTTTTTTTCCCATCACGGAAACCCAAAACTATTGTTTTCTCCTAATTTTCTGATTAGCAACTGGTTCCCCAGAGCTTGTTCTATAAAACTTCTCACAGCCTTTCCCCATGGATTCTCATTGCAGAGCAAACCAGCCCTTGAGCCAATGCTTGAGGGAACACTATTTGTCTTCTTAGGTAGAAGGAAATAGCGGTAAAGCTCATTTATTAATGATGGACATGATAAGAAAATAAACATAACAAGGAAAACGTGCTACCTGCAAGCTGCACCTGAAAATTGGACTAGCTCTCACTGTTTGAGTGCAAAGTTCTGGGAAAGAGGGGAAGTAATATTACAGGATTTTAAGGCTCGTCCCATTAAAGTTCTTAGCTTTCTGCTTTCTTGTTCAGGCAAGTAGTGATTCTCAAAGTGTGGCCCTGCATCAGCAGAATCAGCATCACATAGAAATAAAAAGTATTGATCCCCAACCCAGAACTAATAAATCCAAAATTCTGGGGTGGCACCCATAAGCTGTGTTTTAGCAAACTCTCCAGGGTGATTCTGATTCTGATATTTCTGATATGCAGTAAACATATGCTACCAAAGTATGAATACACACACACACACACACACACACACACACACACACACACACACTTTAAGGGAGAGGTTGGCAATAATCCAGTCATAGCAAGAGGCTTTAACACCCTACTGTCATTACTGGATAGATCTTCTAGGGAAAATTTTACAAGGAAAGATGGACCTGAAATGACATATTAGATCAGATGAATTTCCTTGATATTTACAGAACATTTTCTTCAAAAGCAGCAAAATTTCTCTAGTGAACACAAAATATTCTCAAAGACAGACCACACGTTTGGACATAAAATAAGTCTTAACAAATTCAAGAAGAATTAAATCATATCAAGCATCTTCTCGCATCACAATGGTATGAAACTAAAAACCAACTACAATAAAAAATACTCAAAACTAATCAAACACTAGAGTGCTATTAAACAATGAATAGGTTACTAATTAGATGAGGGAAGAAATAAAAAAAGAATACCTGTATACAAATGAAAGTGAACACCCAAAATATATGAGACAGCAAAATCAGTCCCAAGAGGAAAGTTGATAGCATTACAAGTCTACCTTAAGTAGTAAGAAAAATCTCAAGTAAATAACCTAAACCTATACCTAAAATAACTAGAAAAGTAAAACAAAAAAGTCCAGAGTAAGTATGAGGAAGGGAATCATAAAGATCAGAGTGAAAATAAATGACAGAGACTAAAAATCCAATACAAAAGATCAATAAAACCAAGAGCTGGTTCTTTGAAAAGATAAGCAAGATTAATGAACCTTTCTCCAGACTTATCAACAAACAAAGAGAGAAGACCCAAATAGATAAAATCATAAATAAAAGAGGTAATTGACATCACACAAATACAAAGGATTGTAAGAAAATATTAAGAACAACCACATGCC
The DNA here is from genome assembly GCA_963693515.1 of Pipistrellus nathusii. NCBI lineage: Eukaryota > Metazoa > Chordata > Mammalia > Chiroptera > Vespertilionidae > Pipistrellus > Pipistrellus nathusii. Next base: position 34,403,611 of record OY882875.1, on the reverse strand, counting down.
AACAAATTGGACAAATTGGATGAAATGAACAAACTCTTAGAAACATACAATCTTCTGAAACTGAATCATGGAAAAATTAGAAAATCTGATAGACCAATGACAACTAATGAAATTGAAGCAGTAATAATAATTTTTAAAAAACCTCCCAGCAAACAAAAGTCTTAGACCAGATGCTTTCACAGGCAAATTTTACCACACAGTCAAAGAACTAGTACATCTCCTTAATATATTCCAAAAAATGCAAGGAGAGAAAAGAATTCGAAGCTTTTTAAAAAAACAAATAAGGTCAGTATCTTCATTTGAAAATCAGATAAAGACACTACAAAGAAAAAAATTATGGACCAGTATCTCTAATGAGCTCAGATACAAAAATTCTCAACAAAATATGAGCAAAAAAGATCCAGCAATACATTAAAAAGATCATACACCATGATCAAGTGGGGTTTATTTCAGAGATGCAGTATTCACCAACCAATAAATATGAGACATCACATAAATAAAATGAAAGATAAAAATCACATGATCATATCAATACATTCATTTAACAGAATTCAGCATCCATTTATGATTTAAAAAAAAACCTCTCAGTGAAGTGAGAATATGGGGATCATACTTCAACAGAAAAAGGCCATATATGAAAAACTTATATAGCCAACATCATATTCAATGGGCAAAACTGAAAGCATTTCTCTTAAGATCAGAAACAAGATAGGGATGTTGGCTTTCACCGCTCTTGTGGTGAAGTTCTAGCTACAGTGATTAGAAAAGAAGAAAAAAATAAAAAGCATTCAAATTGGAAAGGAGGAAGCAAAACAGTAATTATTCTCAGATGATATGATAATGTATACAGAAAATCCTAGTTTCCTCCCCAAAACTACTAGATCTAATAAATGAGTTCAGGATACAATAGCAATATCCAGAAATCGCTGGCATTTTTATACACCAATAATGAGCTATCAGAAAGATAAACTAAGAAAATAATCCCACTTACTATAACAACAACAAAAATAAGGTAACTAGGAATAAATTTAACTGAGGACATAAAAGGCCTGTACTTGGAAAACTATAGGACATTGATGAAAGAAACTGAGGAAGATAGAATTAAGTGGAAGTATATACTATGTTTCTGGAATGGAAGAATCAACATCATTAAAGTGTCTATGCCACCCAAAGCAATCTATGGATTCAACAGAATTCCAATTAAAATACAAATAGCATATTTCACAGACCTAGAATAAATATTCCAAAAATTTATATGGAATTGAAAAGGATCCCGAATAGCCTCAGAAGTCTTGATAAAGAAAAACAAAGTTGGAATTATCCTAATACCAGATATTGAACTAAACTATAGGCCATTATAATCAAAACAGCCTGGTACTGGCACAATAACATGCATATAGATCAATGGAACAGAACAGAGAGCCCCAAAGGACCCCACACCTTTATGGCCAATTAATATTTGACAAATGAGGCAAGAGCAGAAATGGAGAAAAGACATTCAATAAATGGTGTTGGAAAAATTGAAACCAGACTACCAATTTACACTATACACAAGCATAAACTCAAAACGGTTAAAAGACTTAAATGTGAGTCACAAAACCATAAAAATCCTAGAAGAAAACATAGGCAGTAAAAATCTCAGACATCTCTCTTAGAAATAATTTTGCCAATATATCTCCTAGGGCAAAGGAAAAAGCAAAACAAAACAATGGGATCGCACCAAAGAAAAAAGCTTCTGCACAGCAAAAGAAAGCATCACAAAATGAGAAGGGAACACACTGTGTGGGAGAACATACTTGCCAACGGTACATCTGATATGGTGTTAATTTCCAAAATATATAAAGAACTCATACAACTTAACAAATGAAGACAAACAATCCAATTTAAAAATGGGCAAAGGACCTGCATACACACTTCTCCAAAAAGGATGTACAGATGGCCAAGAGACATATGAAAAAAATGCTCCACATCACTAATCGAGATAAAAATTAAAAGTACAATGAGCTGTCACTTCAAACCTGCCAGAATGACTACTATCAAGAAATCAAGGAACCAGTGCTGGGGAGGATGTGGAAACGAGGGAACCCTAGTGCACTGTTGGTGGGAATGCAGACTGGTGCAGTCACCATAAAAAACAATATGAAGATTCATTAAAAAAATTTTTTTTTAATTGAAATGTCTTTTGATCTAATGATCCCATTTCTGGGAATATATCCTATGAATCCTGAAACACTAATCAGAAAGGATATATGCACCCCTATGTTCATAGCAGTGTTATTTACAATAGCCAAGATCTGGAAACAGCCCAAGAGCCCATCAATAGGTGAGTGGATAAAAAAGCTGTGATACATCTACCCAATGGAATACTACAAAGCTGTGTAAAGGAAGAAACTCCCTTTGAAACAGCAGGGATGGACCTGGAGATTATTATACTAAGTTAAATAAGCAAGTCAGAGAAAGAAAAATTCCATATGACAGGTCTGTCCATTCATTTGTAGCTTTTGGTGCACTTAGTGTAAGAACCCCCTTCCCATGCCATCTTTGCCAATGGGTGAGACTTCAGTGCTCCAACTAACTGTCTGCAGTAACATGATCACCTTATCAATATACCTGATTCCTGATGTGTTTTTTCTTGTAGCACTATGTAACATGTTTGTTCCCTTGGAACTCTGCATAGTCTTGGTTAAATACAGGTGAAACATTTTGGGCAAAAGCATTTAAAGGAAGCTGTAGGTTCACACTGCATTACACCAGGAGGCATACAATGTCAACTTGCCCACTGTCAGTGAGGTAGACAATAATGATAATGGCTCTCTCTATTGTAAAGGTGCATTTAACCTTTTGAATAGAGCAAGTAGCCCTGACTGGTTTGGCTCAGTGGATAGAGTTGGCCCTCGGACAGAAGGATCCCTGGTTCAATTGGAGCACATGTGGGAGGCAACCAATTGATGTGTCTCTCTCACATTGATGTTTCTCTCTCTGTTTCTCTTCCTCCCTTCTACTCTAAAAATCAATGAAAAAATATCCTCAGGTGAGAAATAACAAACAACAAAGAAAGAAAAAGGCAAGTAATCACAGGGTGATACTTAGGCCTCATCCAACTATTCTACTTCCTAACAAATGTTTACCGATGGCTCTAAAATTCATTGATAACAATTACCTGAGTCCATGATGTCCCATTGGCAAAAGGTGATTCTAGTGGTTTCATTCCTTCTGCATGGATTAGCTGGTGGTCTTCTGAAATATTCACAACATTTTTCCCTTTAAGAGGCGACGTGGTAGTCATTTAGGCTGTTCACCAGCAATCAAGTTTTCCCTCCCTTCTAAGCACACAGTGGGTGTACTATACAGCTTTTTCTTCAGTAAAAGACAATCCAAAGCGTAGTGGCTTCTATCAACTAACAATTTTTGCTCATAGTTCTGGGACTTGCCTGGGACTCAGCTGTAACTCCTCTGGGCTTTGTCTTACGGTCTAGATCAGTATTTTGTGTCTCTCAAACCAGAAGCCTGAAGGTATTAAGAAGTACAAATTGGTAATTACAAAGTAGTCACAGGAGTGTGAAGTATAGAGCAGGGAATATAGTCAATAATGTTGTAATAACTGTGTATGTGCAGATGGTACTAGATGTATCAAAATGATCTCTTAGGAAGTTATATAATGTCTAATAACTGGGTTGGATACCTAAAGTTAATTTAATATTCTATGTCTACTGTGATTGAAAAATAAAAAGATATTTAAAGTAAAAATAAATGATAGATAGATAGATAGATAGATAGATAGATAGATAGAAAAATAAAATAGGAAGAGAAAAAGAAGTAATGTCTGCCAGGGGCCTGCTGCTCTTCTGTTGGATGCATGAGTACAAAAGAGAATAAAATCATGAGATGCCTCTTAGACTTTCTGCTTCGGGCCAACATGCTGTCATTTCCACTCACACTGCATCAGCCAAAGCAAGTCACAGAGTCAGTACAGGAAGGCATTTTACTCTGTTCCTGCATCCGAGGAAAGAAGAAAACTATTCCTAAAAAAAGTATACTGCACTCCAATCACCGGTTCCACCCCTGCCCAGGCCTGCCCAGGCCGAAAGCCTCTGGCCAAGGCTTTAGGCCTAGGTAGGGGACCCCCAGCTCCCTCTGATGGCTGGCTCTTCCCCCAGTTCCCTCCAATCGCTGACTCTGCCCAGGAGCCTCCTGGCTCAGGCCCTTCCCAGGCTGCTCAGGGTCCACTCAGGGCTTACCTCAGAGTGACCTGGGTGCCAGGATATTCCCGGGACCCAGGTGCTGGGCACCTATGTATGCAAATTAACCACCATCTTTGTTGGGTTAATTTGCATACTCACTCTGATTGGCTATGGGCATAGCGGAGGTATGGTCAATTTACATGCTTGTCTACTATTAGGTAAGATAATACAGACATAGATATATGCAGATAAATACATATAGATTACATAAATTACATTGTATGTAACACATGCTATATTTTACATAGATTGTGAATAGATTATATCATATAAGCCTGTGTTCATATTGCTATTTGCAATTCAGATTTGATATGATAGCGGTTCTCCCACCACATTAACTTCCTTGTTTTTATTTATTTTCTCTATTTTCATATATTGAAAACCTTGGACCCTAAAATTATAAACAGAAATTCAAATAAAACCACAATGAGATACCACCTCACACCAATGACTATTATCAAAAGTCAACAAATAACATGTTGATGAGGATATGGAGAAAGGGAACCCTCGTGCACTATTGGTAGGAATGAAAATTGGCACAGCCACTATGGAAAACAAAATGAAGATGTCTCAAGAAACTAAAAGTAGAGCCGTCACACAACCCAGCAATTCCCCTTTTGTGTATTTATTCCAAGAAAACAAAAACACTAATTTGAAAAGATAGATGTCCTCTATGTTCATTGCAGCATTATTTACAATAGCCAAGACATAGGAGCAACCTAGGTGTCCATCAACAGAAGAGTGGGTAAAGAAGATGTGGTATACACAATGGACCTTTACTCAGCCATAAAAATGAATGGAATCTTGCCATTTATGACAGCATGAATGGACCCAGAGGGCATTATGCTAAGTGAGATAAGTCAGACAGAGGAAGGTAAATACCATCTGGTTCCACTTATATGTGGAATCTGAAAACCCAAAACAAATGAATAAACAAAACAAAAGAGACTCATAGAAACAGAGATCAAACTGATGGCTGCCAAGGAGAGGTAGCCTGGGAGAGATTAAAAGAAAAAAAGAAACAGGTGAATGGAAATAGTCAATAATATTGTGAATAACTTTGCATGGTGACAGATGGATACTAGACTTAGTGTGGTGATTACATCGTAAGGCATATAAATGTCAAATCACTATATATATCACACCTGAACTGAATGTAATATTGCATACCAAGTATTCTTAAATGTTAAATTAAATAAAATTAAAATTTTGGTTTTGCTTATTTGCTTTATTTTACACCACACTTGCAAGAATTTCAAAATTACGTCAACAATAAGACCCCTCAGTGAAATGTAAGATCCCCCTGAGTTCTTTTTGTCTTTAGGAAACATGCCACCAAAAGACGCACCGTCAAAGCCCTGTGTGCAAACGACACTTGAAATAATTCTTTTTACTGTGCAGCTAGATGCCATTATCTACTAGGTATGCAATCACGTTAATCTGCTACAGCTTTTAGTTGGGAAGACAAAATATGTCCAATCTGTCCTGCTCAAGGGTCCCAGCCTGTCACCTGTGCTCCTCTTTCTGAGAGGCTGTGTCACTATCACAGCTGTCGTTCTGCCTCCTGTTCCTACACTGAACTGTCCACTCCGATTCAAAAGAAAATCTTTCATCATTATAACTCCTGAACCAGACCTAGAAGATGAAATTAGCACTCGTGACATTGCCAATGGGGTGCGAATATGATTGTGGGGAGGAGGGGAAGAATCAATGGAGAGAAGATGAAGATGAAGCGTTACCTGCCGCTCAAGAGAAAAGGCTGTGGGTCTGTGACCGCCGGAGGGAAAGGCTAGTTCTGGGCATCTAGGGCAGGGAGCATGCTCTGGGGACAGTGGAAGGCACCCGAATCATGACCTTAGCATGTCTGAGCATGACCCACTGTGTTCTAGTTCAAAATAAGTGCGAATAAGAGGAAATGCATGGAACCGAAACAAACAAAAAATAGTGGATGCTTTTGTAGTGACTTGCTTCTATTAGCTCATTCAGTCTCGCTGGTAACTCTGTGAGGTAGGTCCAATGATTGTCTGAATTGTACTGATTTGGAAATTGAGGCAAAAAGGGCTTTTTGTAAATGACAGAGCTAGTAAATGACAGAGTCCACCTGGAGAGTCTCGTCCAGGATCCAGCATATCATAAGCTCTTCTCCCAAGAGCCATGCATGCAGCTGTGGGATATTTGTTAACGGAAGACAAAAATCATATATCTATGGACAAGGACGGGGGGAGGGAGGGTTTTAAGGAGGTAAGGGTAGAGGGTGGAGTGGGGACCAGGTGGAGGGGAGCTATGGGGGGAGGGAGAAAAAGGAGAAACAATTGTAATAATCTGAACAATGAAGATTTATTAAATAAATAAATAAACAAACAAACAAGTGCGGTCCTCCATGGCCTATGAAACTGGTGACAGAAGCTATTCTGAGGAAGCCCTCAAATCATGGTTTCGATTCCCGTTATGTCACTTCCTCCCAACGAGACTGTGTAGTAACTTTCTTGTTTAGAAGCCATATCTCCCCCACCTCTACTACGCCAATAGCAGGCTGGCAGCTGTTTCAAAACTCCCTGATCATTTTGTGGGTGAACCTGTGGCACACTGTGTAAGTAGGCGAGCGCGAGATCTCAGCGACCAGTTTGCTGTGCTCTTCTTTTTAGCTGTTTTCGGTTCTAGGTTTTGTTTACTTGTGTAGGTGTGACTGGACCACCTTCCATATGTGGGCTCTCGGTTTCTCTCTCATCCAAGGATTTAATCCCTGCTCCAGGCACAGAGCTTGGTTTTCAGTAGAAACAACTCTCCAATCTTCCTATGCCAATTTTTAAAAATATGTGTTGTTGCTTTTTTTATTTAAGGGGAAGAGGAAGGGAGAGGGAGAGAAGAATAGAAACATCGATGAGAGAGAACCATTGATCCAATCAGCGGCCTCCTGCATGCCTCCAAATGGGGACCAAGACTGCAACCTGCCAAAGCCGGTTTGGCTCAGTGGTAGAGCGTCGGTCTGCGGACTGAAAGGTCCCAGGTTCGATTCCGGTCAAGGGCATGTACATTGGTTGCGGGCACATATCCAGTAAGGGGTGTGCAAGAGGCAGCTGGCCGATGTTTCTCTCTCATCGACGTTTCTAGCTCTCTATCTCTCTCTTCCTCTCTGTTAAAAATCAATAAAATACATTAAAAAAAAAAAAAAAAAGACTGCAACCTGTGCGTGTGCCCTGAAGGGGGATGAACCCATGACCTCTTGGTGCATGAGATGATGCTCCAGCAACTGAGCCACACCAGCCGCACCCCTAGGCCAATTTTATTATTCAGGTAATGACCTCAGGGTGTTCCACTGACAAATCTTATAGTTCAAGGGCACCCTGACAAGTGGAAAGTAAACATGAAAAAGAAACAAGTTCCATGGGTACAAAGTAGTGAGAAAGCACCCCTCCCCTTGGTTCTCAATTTAAAATCATGTAATTGAAACATATGGCCCTCACTGTTTATACTTTTTAAAAAATCGAGCACAAGAGTTTAGACATCTGTCCTTGGCTCCCATCCAGCCCCTGGGCGACTACTGTGAAGTGAAGTCAAGCAGGAAAAAAAAAATGAATGCATGCATGCATTTATGCATGAAATAAGCATTATTCTTCTGTTCTCTTTGCTCTGTGTTGATGCCATTATTTATCCGAGGACATGATTGCAAGGAGGGCAGGAAGCATCTGGGGAGAAAAGGAACAGGGAAAGGCTAGCCAATTACAATCTGTGGAAAACAGAACAGTCTGAAGAGGTTTGGTAAAAATCAATCGCTCACCGTCAAGGTGAGACGAGCAGCTGTACAAGAAAACCCCAAAACCCCAATGGAGTTTTTGCTCACATTCTAATTCAATTACGTGTGCCTGTTTGGGGAGCTCTTCTCCGAGCAGTGACTCAGATGCCCAGGTTCCCTTCACTTCTGTTCCATCTTCAAGATTTGCTTTTCAGCACTGCCACTGATATCAATATCCAGGAAGTACAATAGGAGAGGGAGAGGGAGAGGGAGAGGGGGAGGGGGAGGGGGAGGGGGAGGGGGAGGGGGAGGGGGAGGGGGAGGGGGAGGGGGAGGGGGAGGGGGAGGGGGAGGGGGAGGGGGAGGGGGAGGGGGAGGGAGAGGGAGAGGGAGAGGGAGAGGGAGAGGGAGAGGGAGAGGGAGAGGGAGAGGGAGAGGGAGAGGGAGAGGGAGAGGGAGAGGGAGGGAGAGGGAGAGGAAGAGAGGGAGAGGGAGAGGGAGAGGGAGAGGGAGGGAGAGGGAGAGGGAGAGGGAGAGGGAGAGGGAGAGGGAGAGGGAGAGGGAGAGGGAGAGGGAGAGGGAGAGGGAGAGGGAGAGGGAGAGGGAGAGGGAGAGGGAGAGGGAGAAGAGGGGAGGGGAGAGAAGAGGGGAGGAGGGGAGGAGAGAGAGAGAGAGAGATCCATTGTCTCTTTAAGGCTTCAGCTTGCAAGGGCACACACTACATCCACACATGAGCCACTGGCACCCAGGCCCCTCTAGACTCAGCTCAGGGCAGGCTGAAAAGGCGGCCCTGGAAGATGAGCATGAATTTTTTATTGAAAGGCAGCTGCCTTTCCCATAATAGCTCCAGGAGGTCTTGTCAGGATCCTGCTCTAACAACAATTATTTAGGGCAAAAATGGGGCACCAGGAAAAAGGTCACAAGCTGCCATTTCCCACACACCCTGAAGCTAAGCAGCAGTAGACCAGGTCTGCGCCGTGGAGTCATCTACAGAGGCCTTTCCTCTCTCCCGCAGCGCCTGGCTCCTCTCTGAGCTCGGAGGGGACTTCATGTGCCCACGGTGACCCCAAGCTCTTTGGCCCCTTCTGCTGAATGGCAACTGGGCCTCATTCTCTCCAGACATTGCTAGTGTCTAGTGATCAGCTAATCAAGAGCTCAGATGCCTGCAGTTGAATCAAGTCCCGTCTCTGATACATTTGCATTTTAATGTTCCTTATTTTCATAATCTGATGATTATAGAAACTATAGAAACTTTGGAGCCCATGAAAATGACTTAAGCACGTAACCACAGTCCAACTGTGAGGGGACTGGACAGGCAGTAGTCCCATGGAAATCTCTCAGTCATAGTGCACAGCCTGCTATGCATGAGTGAAGTCAACGTACTAATAACACACTAATAAACAACAATAAAATACTACTACCCATACAATCTGTCATTGTCATAGTTTTAATACTCTACAGAGCCCCTTTATTGCCATGAACAAAACAGCAGTATGAAATGGAGAAAACATTCTCCATTTTACTGATGAGGAAACTGAGATGCAGAGAAGCTAAGAGTTTGCAGAAGTCACAGGGTGAGCAAAGAGCAGACTAAAGACGAAAGCTAGGAATCCTCATGCAGTGCTCCTTCACAATGCTGGGGAAATGGGCACCTTTGCTATGATGTCTGATATTTCTGAGGTATTTAGAAGTTTCTGTCTTTCAAATTATCTTCCAGCAAAAAGTAGTCTGTTTATCTGTTTTCCAACCTGGACTCATATTTGGGATGAATTTCCTCCCTCTCTCTTTGACATGTATTATCTCACAGTTCGCATTCTGATTTCACTTTCTCTCCATCTTGAGTATTTTTCTGACGGTCAATTATCTGGGAGGAGAATGTTATGTTTTGATTAAAGTTACACAGCTGATAGCATTTCATTTACTTCTCAATTCACAGGAAGTGTTCCACAATCATTGCTGTTCCTCCCACTCACCCTTCCCAACCTACACCCCAGAGCAGTGACTGACTGCCACCCCGACCCCTGCCGTTTTTCCAAATCACGAAAGCTAATTGAACAAGCACTAAATCACAGCATTGGATTGGGAAGCAAGCAAGGGCCGATTATCTGACACATATGGTTACATATGTGGCTGTAAGCCAATTCCTTCTCAAATTTGCATGCAAACCCCTTTTGTTACACAGCAAGGCCCCTGTGTATGTGCCAATAACCATGCTTATTAGAAAACCTACCTCATTTACTCCATTTTTCCAGATTCTCTACTTGTTCATAATACTCTGATCAGTCCTTATCCCATATCCCTGCCTTTTTCTCACATCCCAAGTAGTTTTAAATCATTTTCTCACAATACTTGTTCTTCTTTTCCTTTTTAAAAAGTGATTGTACAGAGAGGGGAGAGAGAGAGAGAGAGAGAGAGAGAGAGAGAGAGAGAGAGAGAGAGAGATCAATTTGTTGTTCTACTGATTTATGCATTCATTGGTTGACTTTTGTATGTGCCCTGTCCAGGAATCAAATACCCAATCCTAGCACATCAGGATGACACTCTAACCAATGAGTTACCCAGCCAGATTCCCTTGCCTTTCTTTTGCTCAATTGTGTGTTTTTTTTTTAGAAATTCTTTCCTAATTATTTGTGCTTAATCCTGATATTCTCTCAATGCTTTACTGCGACCCTATAAAATTTTCCATGACATTTTGTTACTGTAAAACTAAGAATGAACTTATAGAACAGGAACTGGCCAACTACAGGGCAAACTGGGCCTGTGGTCCATTTTTGTAATAATCCTGAGATAAAAATGGTTTTTTCATTTCTAAAAGATGGTAAATCCAATCAAAGTTGGTATTTCACAGAAACGTGATGCCTAACATATTTATTATCTGGTCCTCTACAGAAAAAGTTGGCTGGTCTCTGTTTTGGACTATGGAAAACTCGTGGGCTCTTGTCTACTGCCACCTTCTGGAATCTTTCTTATTCCTGGAAAGTCTCTCCCCAGTTTTAAAGTGGGCTATACAGGGCAACAGCTTAAAAACCTACCAACTAACCAACCAACAAAGAAAAAACTCTAACCTAACATCTCTCACAGTTTCCTTTGTGTGGCATGACCATTATTAGAAACGTTTAGAATTTTTTTTTTTTTTTTCAATTTGTTGCTTTGGTGCAGGAGTTTTTGGTCAGAGAGAATAACCCCTCAGGCCTGGTCTTTACATTCCCATAGTATCAGTGGTCCCCTGAAGAACCAGCACCCCTCTCTCCACCCCAAGAAAGTAAGAGGAAAACAGGTAAAGAGAAGGCCTTTCTCCTGTGAGAAGGTTGTACGGGAGAAAGGTCTGGATAAACTTGACCTCCCAGTGCATCCTTATGGTGACAACTGGATCTCCCAGGCCACACCAAGATGGAAGCGGACTTTAATGTTTTCCCACACTTGAATGGTCCCTCCGTGCTCTGCTTCCAGTTCCCCCGTTAGCTGGCCGAGATGTGACCAGAGAGGTAAGGAGCCTGGAAGGCCATGGTAGCAGGCTGCCCAGGAATCGGGATTTGGGCAAGTTGAGTGTACTGTCAAGCCTGGCTATGTCTCTGAGACAAATCTCAGGGCCATCAGTCTGTAACACCAATCATGGAAAAGCCTCCACTAACACCTGTGATTATTTCAAGGGAAAAGATGCTCTCCGCCAGCAAAACAGAAGGAAAGCAAACTAACAGACAACCAGCAATACACCAGAGCAAGCTTCATAGCCAAGACCTACTTAATTTAAGTAGGCAGGTTATTAGCTCTAAAATGAGTTAACGTTAGCCCTGGCCAGATTGGCTCAGTGGATAGAGTGACAGTCTGCGAATTAAAAGGTCCCGGGTTTTATTCCAGTCAAAGGTATTGCTGACTCGATCTCCAGTGTGGGCAAGCAGGAGGCAGCCGATCAATGGTTCTCTCTCATTCTTGATGTTTCTATTTCTCTCTCCCTCTCCTTTTCCCTCTGAAATCAATATATATATATATATATATATATATATATATATATATATGCAACCAAACAATGGGTCGACAGGTTGCTATGATGTGTACTGACCACCAGGGGACAGATGCTTAACACACAAGGTTCAGGTTCCCTCCTGTCTGGATCAGATCTGCAGGGATTGGGCCAAAACAGGCTATCTGACATCCCCAAGGGGTCTTGGATTGTGAGAGGGCACAGGGCAGACCAAGGGATCTCACTGGTGCACGAATCCTCTAGTATGAAATAAATGAAATAAAATAAAGTGACTTAAACTTACATGCTTAGTTAGAGTCTGAGAGAGCAGATTTAGGAGAAAAATATGAAAACAGTAATAGCAACAACAACAATAATAATGTTAAGGGGGAAAGACCCTTTGCCAACCAAGTGCATTGCTCTTATTGGAATTTAAGAAGCCCATAATAGTGATTTTTGTTTTTAATATTTATTAATTTTAGGTGAACCATTTTTTTTTTCTAAAGCTCAGACAGGATAATAAGACACTTGTTCAGGGCCACATGATTATAAAGGACAAGACAAAGAATAGTAGAAGAGGGAGGAACACCGGAAGAGCACAGATGAAATTAAATGGACCTGATCTTCACTCTCAAATCTGCCACCTAGAAGCCGTTTAATCAGAGTTAAGTTATTCACCTCTCCAAGCCTCAGTTTTCTCTTCTCTCAAGTTGGAACAATATCTAATTTTCGGGGATCCTGTGAGGATTCATGGTTCTTTTTCTAGTGTGACTGGCTCACAGTTGACCTTCTAGAAGGAAAGAAGATGGTGTGTAGGTACCAGGCACTGTTACTTCAGAAAGCATAGGAACAGAATCCCAGAATTTTAGGCAGACTTATAACTGCATTTCCATGTCCTCCAGGAAAAAGGGATTAGAACTCTTGCAGTTCTCACAGTGTGGCTGTGGGAATTCCTAGCTGACAAAAAACATTGTAGCTCTGAGGCCAGGAACTCTGAGCAAAACATTTGCAAATCAAACGCCTCTCTTCTATTGCTTGATGGACATCCTACCCTCAAAAATGCGTGCCAGTGAACGTTCCCTTTCTTTTCTGCCTCTGACCTTGATCTGTTTTCTGACATTCTCAGCCTCTTATCATTCACATGATAAGAGATATATCTGTCTGAGTACAGGGGCTAGTATTGGAATCAATGGAACAAAGAAGAAAATGTATTACCAATGTATTCTATGTACATATAAAAGCCTAATATGCAAATTATCCCCATGGGAGTTTGACTGGGAGACTGATTACTCACTATGTCATGTATTGACCACCAGGAGGTGGTGCGAAATGAAGGAAGGATCCAGCCGGCAGCTGGGGAAGGGAGGTCCCCACCAGCAGCCAGCAGCCAGTAGCCACTAGGAACCCTACCCATGCACGAATTATATATATCTCCTATGTAATAAAAGGCTAATATGCCAATTATCTCCAGGGATGGGAGTTTGACTGACTGGGAGTTAAATATGCACTGACCACCAGGGGATGCCATGGAACATGGTGATGCAGCACTGGCAGTGGGCTGCAGTGGAGTCACTGCCGGCTCTGATGGGCCCCCACCAGAACAGAACCATGGCAGGATGGTAGAACAGGTGAGTGGGTGGCACCAGGCCAAGGTGAGTGCAAAAGGAGGCCCCAGCCAGCTGTGGCAGCAGGCAGCTGGCAGCCGGGGGAAGGGAGGCCCCAGCCGGCAGCACACAGTGCTAGGGACCCTACCTGTGCACGAATTTTGTGCACTAAGCCTCTACTATTATAAAAGACTATAACAACGGTAGTTCCTTGTTGACCAGCACCTCTCCATAACTACTGGTCCACTTCTCTGTTCCCTTCTATAACCAAACTTCTTGAAAGAGCTTGTTACACATGCTTTGTCCACTTCTTGAACTCTCATTCACTCTTATCCTGCTGTAATCTAGCTTACAACCTCACCACTAACAGAAATTATTATTGCAAAAGCACCCTTTATGTTACCAAGGTTCAGTGGACACTTTGCCGTGCTCATCTTACTAAACTCAGCAACAATACTCCCTTCTTCTTTGAAGCCCTCCTCTTTTGTATTTTTTTATTTCAAAAATCACCTCTTACTGGCTGTTTCTCCTCAGTTTTCTTTAATGGGTCCTCCTTAACCTAAATTTCAAACCTTGGAGCCTCAAAGATCTTGTCTGAGCCCTCTTTGCTCTTCTCTTTACATTGTTTCCTTAAACGATCTCATTGATTCCTACAGATCTATATATGATCTTTACATGGAAGCCTTTCCTTTACATGTGGCACCACTGAGCTCCTCAAGCTTAAAACTTATATTCAATCCCCACCTGGAACCTACACTCGGACAACTTATACACTTCTCAAGTGTAAATGAAACACTGAACTTTCTCTTGGGCCCGTTTCTTTCTCCTTCTTCCAAATCTCTCCAAAACAGTATATGACCATCCATTGCTCTAGTCAGGGACAGTCTTGATTTCTTATTTTCTTCATCAGCCACATCCAAATCACCATCAATTCAGATCAATTTTTATCTTTAAAACATAATCTCAAACCTACATTATTCTGTCTTCACTGCCGAGACAACATGCTAAGATAGTAATATCTCCACCACTCATGGTCTGACTCAGTGTCTCCTTACTGGGCTCCCAAGTTCTCGCGTTAAACTCCTAACTATGGGGCAGCATCTCTGTATAACCCCACCCACTCCCGTGACTCTCCAGGCTGCCCAGCTCATGCTACTCCACCCACATTTCACTCAGAGCCTCAATGCTGCCATTTTCACTGCCTGCAGTATTCATCTCATCACCAACTGAGAAAGACTTCTTACTCCTCTTTCCCCAAGTAGGTAAACCTGTCAGTCTCCATCTCAGTCTCTTATTTATTCCCTTTATAACAAACTAATGACAAATGGTAGCCACTTCATTTATGTTTTTTTTTAATGCTGCCTTCCCTTTAGTTAGTTTCTGATTGAATTCATTTGGAATGAATATGTGTTTCATGAGAGTCAGGACCTCATTCATCATTATTCTCCCAGGTGCTAGCACAGTGACTGGCATAAAACTGTTGCTAGATATGGGGACAGAAGCAAGATAACAAATTCATCATAAGTCCACAATAACATGACTTCCGTACAAATTAGCTCATCATCTCTTATGTCAGCTATTGTGCTGGGGACACAGAAATAAAAGACAAGTCTGTATAACACGGTGAGCCACGACAGAGGCATACACAGGATGTGACAGGCAGACAAAGGTAGGCCCCTGATCAAGATTGGGGCAGATGGCAAGTCAAGAAAGACTACACAGAGGAGTCTGGTATTTTGGGGGTTGTTTTAAGCCAGTGGTTTTCAACCTTTCTGATGCCGTGTCTCTTTAATGGATAGAGTTCCTCATGTTGTGGTGACCCCCAACCATAAAATTATTTTCATTGCTACTTCATAACTGTAATCTTGCTACTGTTATGAATCGTAATGTAAATATCTGTGTTTTCTGATGGTTTTAGGTTCTACAGCAGCGGTTGTCAATCTGATGGTCTTAGGCAACCCTGCTAACGGTTCTCAACCTGTGGGTCTTAGGCTCTACAGCAGCAGTTCTCAAGATGTGTGTGGGTCTCAACCTCCACAGGTTGAGAACCGCTAACAGGGTCACCTAAAACCATCAGAAAACACAGAAGTTTACATTATGATTCATAACAGTAGCAAAATTACAGTTATGAAGTAGCAGCGAAAATAATTTTATGGTTGGGGGTCACCACCACATGAGGAACTGTAGTAAAGGGTCGCGGCATCAGAAAGGTTGAGAACACTGTTTTAAGCCATCAGGTGAAGACATGGAGGGCGGGCATGCCAAGTGGAGTAAAGGTGACGTGTACAGATCTGAGAAGCCACTGGCTCGCCTCACCTTCTCCAATGAACTCCTCCAGCTGGAAGGCTTTGAGCCAAGGACACTCCTTGCTGCTGTGCACTCTCCTTTCCTTAACCCCTAACTAGAGGCATGTGCCACACTTCAACACGGCACCTCCTCCCAGCCCTCTGACTCCAGGACTTTATCCGTGTCTGTTTTCCACACTGTACAGCAAACTCTGTCAGATCATGCCTGTCTCGTTCCCTGTGTCACTCCGTGTTCTCAAAGCTCCTGGCACACGGGATGCACTTATAAAGCCTGACTGAGTAAATGAACCAACTCTGCTTTTCTTGAAAATAACTTCGTACACTCTGCTGGCATTTCTCCACATTCCTTACGAACCATGACCGAAGTTGTGTATGTGAAGTGACCATAATTAATGGGATTTATTGCCTGAATTAAAGAAGAGGAAACCATTAGAGTCATTTTATTATCCCAGAACTCTTCTATAATATAAGTTAATTGGAAGAAAATGAATTATTTAATGAAAGTCTAGAAACTAGGAGCACATTAGTGGTGTGACCTAGAAACCTTGAAGAAAAAGTTTTAACGGACACTATGCTCAATAGACTAGAAGAAAGATCACTTATGGCAGACTAGTCTCCTGAAAGCTCAGGTAAGAAATGATAAAAAACAAAACAAAACACATATTTAAGTTGAAGAATACAAAGGAGAAGATTTTTGAGCCAGGAAGCAAGTGAACAATAAAACCCAAATTTAAAGGACTGCAAAGAATGCATTTCTTAATCTGGAAAAAGTTGGTCTCTGTACCATCTATAATTTTTACATATTTAATAATATATTTCTTATTTGTGCCATTTCAAGTAATTCTGATATTTTATTCCTCTTCTTTCACGTATGGGTCATGGATGAGTTTATAGACAACCAATCCATTGAAATGCGATAGATGTGATCTTAGATCAAAATCAAGTCAGGGAAAAAAAATCCTCACGTTTTAATGTTCCTGTTTAATACACAAATAAAATTTTATTTAAAAGTATCTAAAAACTGAAACTTACAAATCATGTGGGAAATGTTGACTTTTCAGAGAATAAAGGTTTTAGATTTTGCGTTGAAAAAAAATCTGGTTGGTGATGCTGACTGAGCATGCTTTCCAGCAGGTGGAGCCCTGAACCAATTAATGTGAAACAGAGGATTGAATGATCTTTTAGAAACACCTGCTAAGCATTAAAATTGCCTCCCTCTCCAGCCTGGCTGGCATGGTTCAATGGTTGAGTATTGACTTATGATCCAAAAGATCACAGTTCAATTCCCAGTCAAGGGACATGGGGCAGCCACTTCATGACTGTCTCTTGTCATTGATGTTTCTATCTCTCTCCTTTCCTCTCTGAAATCAATAAGAGTATTTTTTTAATTACCTCCCTTTTGAAATATATATATATATTCTGATCACATTCAGGAGATTGTAAAATCCATGCCTGCAGCAAAACACACATAAACATGTGCATGGACACATTCCTCCATTAGGAAATTAAATAGAGTAGCAACACTATTATGTTGTATTATGCTACTATTATTATGAAGGTGAACATTAATAATTCAGATGTACAAAACATATGTGCATTTAATCTCTTTCTCAGAGCCAATCCACATCCTCCAAATGGGTCTGTAATACTGTCTAGTAAATATTCCACATTTTCTCCTATATCATTCTCTCTCCACAATAACTAATTCATACTCTATTCCTCAATGATTTCCTTCCCCATAGCTTTCAAATTAGCTCAGGTCTTTCCCACTGAAAAGCAAACAAACAAAGAAAAAGGTTAGAGGACACAGTTTGATCATGAGTTAATCACTGTTGAAACCGAATGATGCGGGTTCATAACACTATTCTGATTTTAATTATGTTTAGGATTGTCCATAAATAACAATTCTTAAATAAGAAAATAAAATTTTGTTTGCCTCTGCATGCTTTCCAGATCACCACCTTTTCCTCTCATCTTTTTTAAAAATATATATTTTATTGATTTTGTACAGAGAGGAAGGGAGAGAGATAGAGAGTTAGAAACATCAATGAGAGAGAGTCATCAATCAGCTGCCTCTTGCACACCCCCTACTGGGGATATGCCCACAACCAAGGTACATGCCCTTGACCGGAATTGAACCCAGGACCTTTCAGTCCCCAAGCTGACGTTCTATCCATTGAGCCAAACCGGACCCAGCTCCTCTCATCTTCTTCAGCTAAACTTTAATGGTTGCCTATTGGCATTGCTTTTCTTCAATGTACTAACTTCCCACACCCTCTGCAATCCACTCCAGTCTGGTTTCTTGTCCTGATACTCCATAGAAACTGAAACAACCGCCACCATTAATTTCCATGTATATTTAACCTAATGTATATTTTTTAGTTATGATCGTTCTTAATGTCTCAGTAGCACACGGTGTCCAACCAAGTTCCTTCTGAACATTCCCTTCCCTTGGCTTTGGAAGTGGGAACATTCTGGCTTGCCCCCTCCCTCTCAGCCCCTGCTTTCCATCCCCATCTACTCTACTCTATCAAATGTAGTTGATGTTGGTCTAAGATTGCATCTATCTCATTTCAATGCATTGGCTATCTATAAACTCATCCATGATTCATACGTGAAAGAGCATGAATAAAATAACAGAATTATGTGACATGGCATAAATAAGAAATAGATTATTAAATATGTAGATATTACAGATGACACAGAGACCAGCTAAGCTCCTTTTAGTCCATTTATTCTCACTTACCACTTTCTCCTAGGTCAGTGGTTGGCAAACTCATTAGTCAACAAAACCAAATATCAACAATACAACGATTAAAATTTCTTTTGAGAGCCAAATTTTTTAAACTTAAAACTTCTAATGCCACTTCTTCAAAATAGACTTGCCCAGGCCGTGGTATTTTGTAGAAGAGCCACACTCAAGGGGCCAAAGAGCCGCATGTGGCTTGCGAGCTGCAATCTGCTGACCACGGCCCTAGGTGATCTCATTCATACTCATGGCTTCAAATTCCACCAATATGCAGATGCCTCCCCAAGTCAAATTGTCTATTCAGACCCTGACCCAGCTCCCCACATCATACAGACTTGACATATTCTCTTGGATATCTCAAAAGCACCGCATATTTGAAGCTCAAAAGTAAACTCACTCAGTAACTGGTTTGGCTAAGTGGATAGAGTGTTGGCCGGCGGACTGAAAGGTCCCAGGTTCAATTCCGGTCAAGGGCATGTACCTTGGTTGTGGGCACATCCCCAGTAGGAGGTGTGCAGGAGGCAGCTGATCGATGTTTCTCTGTCATCGATGTTTCTCTCTCATCAATGTTTCTAACTCTCTATCCCTCTCCCTTCCTCTCTGTAAAAAATCAATAAAATATATTAAAAAAAAAAAAAAGTAAGGTCACCATTTCTCCCCCAAACCTGGTCTTCTTCCGTTGTTTCCTAGCTTGGTCAATGTTATAAAGCCAGAAATCTTGGTGTCACCCTTAATGACGTCCTCTTGCTTAAGTTTCTAACCCATCACCAAATCTTGCACATGTAAGCTCACATATCTCTCTAAAACCCATCTTTGCTCTCCACATTACCCCCAGCGCCACCATCCCCCTCCTCACCCGAGGTAGCATTCCTTCTCACAACAACCACTGGCAGTAACTGCTCATTCAGCCCCAGCTCTGTCCTGGCACCCTTCTGCTCTGTTCTCTGAGCAGCAGCTGGATGGAGCCAACTTTCTAAAACAAAATGTAATCGTGTTATTTCTGGCTTTAAAGTCTCCAGCGGATCGCCCGTGTTTGTCAAGAACAAACCCCCCTCCAGTCACTCCAAGGCCCTGTGGGGCCAGCCTCCTGCCTCTCCCTCAAGCTTCATTTCTCCCCTCCTTCTGCCTCATTCTCTGCAGCCAAGCCAGACTTGCTCTCCAGTCCTTCCTTCTTCCTCCAACACAAGCCCTTTGTGCGCCCTGTTCCTGTCTGGAAAGCGCCTTCTTTCATTCTCTGCCTCATTATTTTCTACTGATCTTTCAAGTAGACTCCAGGCCAGACACTTCCTGGAAGAAGCTTTTGCAACCTCTCTGAAGTGGTCGGCTCCCCTCCTAAATGTCCCCTGCTCCATGGATCTCTCCTTCATTCGCGGTTGCAATTTCACAGGTTTGTGTGATCATGTCTGTCTCTCTTTGCTTCTCAATGTATTCTAGGACCGCATTCAATGTTTTGCATCTAATAGGTACTAAACTAATACTTGTTGAATAAATTAATCAATGTTTATTCCCTCTCAGGTTTCTATCAACTTAACCTGTCTCAACTATCTTATCCTTCCCTCTGGCTGGATACTCAGGAATCACAAACGCATTTTTAATAGTAATCTATTTCTGTGTTTTTATAACCAGGGTATGCCAGGCACCCCTATGTGGGGCATGCCAGGGTTTACTTTTACTATAAGATTTGGGGACAGATAATAATTTTATACTTTAAAAGAAATGCAGGAACAATGAAATAGAAACCTTCCATGTTTACTAGAATGGGTCAGAAAGTGTAAGACTTTAAAGAAATGTTTCCTTGGCAAAGGCCACTTTAGGCTCTGCTTCTTGACACCTCAGGGTAGGCAATCACTCTCCTCCTTTGAGCAGTTAAAAAGCTCAGTTAGAAGCTTGTACATAATTAGAAAAGAAACCGTTTCATATTCAAAATAAACATAAACATAATTGGTTCTAAACTGTCTGCTATTTTGAATGGCACCATTTCCTGCCTCAAAAGTGGCCTGTAGAAGTAGCAAAAGGAGAAAAGATTACTAAGAGTTGTTGGTGCCCTAGTTGGTTTGGCTCAGTGGCTAGAGAGTTGGCCTGGGGACTGAAGGGTCCCGAGTTTGATTTGGTCAAGGGCACATGCCTGGGTTGTGGGCTCAGTCCTGAGTAGGGGACATGCAAGAGGCAGCCAATCAATGATTCTCTCTCATCATTAATGTTTCTATCTCTCTATCCCTCTCTCTTCCTCTTTAAAACCAATAAAAATAATATTTTTTTTAAAGCGTTGTTGGTGATTCCCAGCAGATGCCACTCTGAGACTCAGGACTGGGCTGGATGCACAGCAGGGAAGACACAGAAAGGGCCCTACCAGAAACACAGCGGCTTAGATCAGGCCTCCTCTCTCCTCCACGCCCCTCAGCAATTTGTCTTCAGTCTGATTACACTTCCAGAGACACCTGCCCACCTTCTCTAGCTACATTCACTTGCCCTCATCCTTGGTTTTAAAGTCCTGCATTGCTCCCTGCAAAGAGGCTTCCCGGGACCCTGCCCACAGCCCACATCGTCTGTGAAACGTGTGCCCAGGCTGCACTAAGGATTGCTGTGAAGTTCCTATGCTCATAGCCCCTGAAAGAAATTCAGGGCTCTCACTACTACCCAGGGGAGAGAAAGTCCTCTTGGAGGGTGACTACAGTCAAAGACATACAATGCACTTCTTACTTCCCTTAGCACTGCACTTTGTCCAAGCATTTTCGGGGGACAGAAAAATGAGGTCCATGACTAAGTCCCCAAACCCCTGATCTACAAAGAAACTAGCTTGATGCATGCAATGTGAAGAAGCCTGTTTGCAAGAGCTGTTCATAAACAAAGCAAGCTGGCATCGCGTTTGCACCCGCCATGTGTGTAACTATGCAGACACTTTCACATCCTTCCTTATTTAATTCTAGGAATTATTATATCGGCTCATTTTCTTCATGAGGAAATGCAGGCTCAAGAGTCCTAGCATGTGCCCAGTTGTATAAGTAAATCGTAAGGCCTCCATGCGGACCCAGGTCCGTGTCATTCCCATGAAGTTGCTTTTCCCACTAAGCTCATGTTTTCAGCTTCTCTTGTCTCACCATTTGTTCTCTCAACAGACCCAGCACGGAACATTACTTGTTACAAAAGCAAAAGATCCAAGTACCAAGGACACAGAGAAGTTAAGACATTCAGTTCCATTATAATTTACCAGAGGCCCGGTGCACGAAATTTGTGTAAGCGTAGGCCTTCCTTCCCCCATCTGCCAGCTCCGGCTTCCTTCTGGCACCTAGGACCCTGGCTTCCCCTGCAGAGGGAGGCCCCACCCACCCATCACAGCCTACCAGTCGGTTGTGCACTTCTTAATTCCCTTAGCACTGCACTTCTTTGGGGCAATCATGGAGCCCCGGATTGATCGCCCTGCTGGCTGATGGCCTGGGCCTCCCTCTGCAGAGTGATCATGGGGCGATGGCTGGGCCCCCAACCAATCGCATCCCACCTGCCTTGGCTGGCCTGGCACCAGTGGGTGTCATAGCATGGTCCTGGAAGGTCATCTGGATGGTCATTGTGTTGTTTGGCCTTCTGGTCTAATTAGCATATTATGCTTTTATTTTTTAATAAAAGTGTAATATACAAATCAACTGAACAGCTGAACAGCAAAATGACCAAGGGCATATGCCTGGGTTGCAGTCTCAATCCCCAGTAGGGGGTGTGCAGGAGGCAGCCAATCAATGATCCTCTCTCATCATTGATGTTTCTATCTCTCTCCCCCTCTCCCTTCCTTTCTAAAATCAATAAAACATATTTAAAAAGAAGAGGAAGAAGGATCTCTTACTCTTTGAAATAGCATGGAAGGACCTGGAGAGCATTATGCTAAGCAAAATAAGACAGTCAGAGAAAGACAAGTATCACATGATCTCACACATTTGTGGAATCTAATGAACAAAATAGATCCAAAGACATGGAACCATGGAACAGACTGCAGAATTTCAGAGGGAAGAGGGGGGGATGGGTCAGATGCTTGAGAAGTGATCAAACAAGAACTTGTACGCATATATGTGTAACCCATGAACAAAGACAA
Organism: Pipistrellus nathusii; assembly: GCA_963693515.1. Classification (NCBI taxonomy): domain Eukaryota; kingdom Metazoa; phylum Chordata; class Mammalia; order Chiroptera; family Vespertilionidae; genus Pipistrellus; species Pipistrellus nathusii. Next base: position 34,380,939 of record OY882875.1, on the reverse strand, counting down.
AAGGGTGGTGAAGGCCTGGGGTGGGAGATAGGGGCCGGTTGAGCTAGAAGAGGTCAATGGGGAAGGGGCATATGTAATACTTTCAACAGAAAGATTTTTAAAAATAAAAAATAGAGAATATGCATCCATGCCAGGTAGACTGCTGCTATTTTGGATCTCAGTGCCTGAGGCATGGAAAGTGGCACAAAAGAGTGAGTTAAGTCATGAAGATACTGCCTGTGTGTGTGATCCCCAGGAGTGAGATCTCTTTCTCTTTCCTACCTACATAGCTTATAGCCGATCCAAGTCAGCATCACTTCTTTCAGATAGATCAATCAGATGCCCACCACTTTCCAGGCACTGCGATTACAATAATCGGTAAGAGCCATCCCGCTGGCTTACCTTGTAATTAATGATCAGCTCCAAACCTGTGCGGCACTTGAGTTCTATAGTGAAGTCACTTTATAAAAGCCCACTCATTTTACTTTATATTCTGTCTTTAAAATACAGCACTCATTATATTCACAAGTTAGGAGTTGCCTCTCAGTATTAAGAATAAAGAGGAATTTTGACCAATATGGAAACTCTTGCACCCCAGTCCTGTGATATTCTTCTTCAAGTCCCCAAAACACCACTCTTGCCCCCTCCCTCACTCCCCTTTTCAGAGTGTGAGGGAGCTGAAGGCTGGAGGATGTTTGAGGAGGTGCAAGCTTCTAGTTCCCTTAAGTAGAATACGGGCAGGACCTCCAGCTATCTGTTGAGATGAAGTCCCCGGCTGAGCAAGGTACAGAGGGGTCATCTGTCCTCTGACCCACCCCACCAGCTAGAAGAGTCCAATACGTCCTCCTTCTTAGGGAGCACAAGCCCACATCAGCCCCCACTGAAGATATGCAGGCCCCCTGGGTTCTCCAGGCAGGGGCTGTCATTCAGACCCTTGTATTTCCGACCTCATGGCCTTGC